>CAJNDT010005861.1:0-517853 GCA_905221615.1 Symbiodinium sp. CCMP2592
TCTCCGGATTGGCCGCAGTACAAAAAGAATCACTGAACCGAGAAAGGCTTGCAGCCCCAGATGGAGTAGATTACTTCAAGAAGAAGATGCGTCCATTTTTCGTGAAAGGAGAACAGTACGTTTTCCTGTGGCGTTCCCTCGGCCTATTCAAGGCATGGAAGGGCAACCAAGACTTTGTGACTTGGATTGCCAAGTTTGAGATCGTGCTACAGCGCGTGAAAAACTCATGGATGGATCTCTTACCAGAGATAGCTCTGGAGGATGCCCATCTAGATTTCATGCAAGCTGTGCAGGCAGACCAAACCTTCTTGCGCATGCAGGATGCAGCCGCGAGAGACACATATGCCGCACGCTATTTCGAAACATGGAACAAGGAACGCCTTGACAATCATCGAAGAGCGTTTCCTCTGAACGATAATCTCCTAGCTCTCCTCTTCCTAGTGCAGTCCGACCTAAATGAGATGCAACGTGAGAGGTTGGTACCAGCATTGACCAACCAAGGTCACCGAATTGAGACCTACACGTACCCTGTGGTACGGCAGACCATGTTCGATCAGTTCTCAACGACCAGAACTGGTCTGCAGGATCCCAACATTCGTCACTCTTCTCACAAGAAGGACCGCCATGGAAGGAGAGACCAACGCCGTAAACGCGGAGGTCGAAACTTCCTCATCCTCGATCAGGGTGAATACGATGGAGTCGATGGATTCTGGCTCCAAGACGAATACACCCTTGAGGAAGGCTTTCTTGCCGCCGAGGATGAAGAAGCTGTCTTCTGGACAGTTGATGACCATGAGGCCTTCGTTGCAAGGAGATTCAAAAAGGGAAGAAGACCAAGAATGCGTCCCGGTTCACCGGGAAGAGCAAATGGTGGCAAGCGAAAAGGACTGGCCGTTTTTAGGTCATAACCGCTGAAAAGGGAGAGCCAACCAGGCAGAACCTGATCCCACTGATTCCAGCTATTTCGGTACAGGGAAAGGAAAATGAAAAAGTAAATTTTTAAACGTTCCACAGGAAAAGGAAGTACAAAGGAGATAAAGACGCTCCTCAAATGTCGCAAAAGAAGGAAACCAAGTCAACAAAAGGGCAAAATGCCATGGGTAAGGATACAGCTAAGTCTGCCTCCTTACAAGGAGACCAAACTGGATCTCCACAGGCCTATGAAAGTTCCACCGCACCGAGCTGGTATTCATGGTATGAGGACAGTTATTATACTGACTCCAGTTGGAATTATGCCGCTTATGACGATCAAACGTCTTATACATACTATGCATCACAAGCCTCACGAAGAAAAACACGGAGAAAGAGGAGAAGAAATCAAGCAGGATCATCAGGTAGAGGCACAGATCCGAGCGCGCACCAAGAACCCGTGTTCAACTCATCAGTGAGTTACGTGCCCCAGGTCTTTGAACCATCCGATGGGCAAGGTGTTGAAACTGCAACAGCGGTGTTTCCGTTGCAGCACACCGTCCTATCTGCTCTCACAGAGCGGATCAATCTTGATAAGAACCCTACCTTTGTCATACTTGACTCAGGTTGTACTAGGGCTATGGGTTCCCGCTATGCGGTGAACAGGCTTATCAAGGCCGTGAAGCAACGTGCCCCAGCCATGATTGATTTCACTTTCTCACCTTCGAACACGAAGTTCTCTTTCGCAGATAGTGAAACAGCTCTTATCAAGGAGCGTGTAACTCTATGGTTCAACACAACTCCAAGAAGAGATACAACCATCGAGGTTCTGGATCAGGGGAGAGTTCCCATTTTGTTCTCCATCGAACAGATGAGTAATCTAAGAATGACCCTCGAGTGTAGTCCCACAGCTGACCTAGCAACGTGTGAAGCTTTCGGTTTGTACAAAACCCCCCTTCCGATTAGTACCAATAACCATTTGGTATTGGACCTTCTAGGCTTCACTTCCACCAGGAAGTATCTCCCTAAGTCAGGTACGTCGTTCAGTGCGACGGAGACTGCTCTAGGAGCTAAGAAGCCAAAGGAAGAAAGAAGATCTTATACTAATATCCCGGAAGGTCGCTGTCCAGCCTGCGCAGGACAGAAAAAGCCTCATACGTTCCTCAAAGGTTGCGACAAAGCACCTGAAGGAGCAGCTGATCCACCACCGAAGGGCATTCCAGGAAAGAAGAAGCCTCTTCCATCTGATCCGGCAGAATCATCTGCCAAGAAACCTGATCCACCAGAACCATCTGGTGATGCTCCTGAGCCTTCCTAACCATCGGAACCATCATCAGGCTCTAGAGACAAACCTGCAGAATCATCTGCACCGCACGAACCTCCAGAAGAAGAAAGACTTGAGGTTCCACCTGCGAAGACAAAGACTCCAAAGGGTCTTAAAAACCTTCTGAAGAAAACCCGCAAATATTCGGTCAAACCTCCTGTTGAGGAGAAGTCTATGGTCCCAGGAGCTGATGACGGGACGGAGGTAAGACCACTTGAGTCAAGAGAATACCCGGCTCCTGGTACAGACTCACCTACAGGTTAAGAGATTGTCGCAGAACCATCGCCATCTCTTCCCATTGCTCTTCGCAGGATTCATGAGAAGCTTAAGGACCCTGTAGAACTCTATAAGCTTCACCTTAAGCACCTTCATATGAGTACGGATCAGTTCAAGCGACGCACGAAAGCCTTACAGATCCCAAAGGAGATATATGAGCTATATGACCAACTGGTCAAAAAGTGTTCAGCCTGTCAGGAACACGTGCGAGCTCCTTCAAGAGCGAAGATTTCCGGTTTAAGATCAGAGACTTTCGGTGATCTCACCTTCGTAGATCACGGTGAGCTTCCAATTCCCGGCAAAAATAGTCGCTTGATATTTCTGATTCTCTATGACGGAGCAACAAACCTGTTGACTTCCGAAGTAGTCCAGGATAAGGAAGAGCATACTACAATGTCGATTATGAATGACTATTTTGAGAAATTTCAGATCAAACCAAGGGTTGTAGTTGGAGATCAAGCATTCATGACTCCAAAAATGGAGGCTTATTACAATCGGCAGAATATCAAGCCTGTAGCAACAGGACCTGGAACACCATGGCCCAACAGGGCCTAAGCTGCTGTAAGATTGCTGAAGCATCAGATTAAGATCATACTTCAGATCCTGAAGGATGGTGACCCGCAGTATAACGGAATCACCATGAAGTATGGCAACCTCGTTCGACAAGCATGTTTGGCAAGAAACTCTTCGATTACCTATGGAGGAGTTACTCCTTGAGAAATGGCCTTTGGTAGGCGTCCTCGAGATGTTATAACACCAGAGAACGCTGATCCCAATCAGTTGACAGGTAATCCAACTGATACGGAAGTCACTGCGAGAGCCATTAAGGAGCTGGCCAACAGGGCTTACCAAGAGGCACGCCAATCTGATGATCTGCGCAGAGATCTTGCGGCCAGACTGTCAATGACCGAAGGACCTTTCTCTTTGGGAGATAAGGTTTTCTACTGGTCAGAGGATAAGTCTAAGATTGGATCAACTGGGTCCAAACATGGATCTTGTCTAAAAGGAAAGGTGATCTCCGAACTCGGAGGATCCATGGTAGGTGTGGATCTTGGAACACGCATCGTCCGCGTTAATATCTCAAAACTGAGGAAAAATTATGACATAACATCTGATGTGGAGATTCCTCTCGCGCCTGATGATGAAACTCTGACGTCAGAAGGTTCTGACCACGCAAGTTGCATGGTCACCTTTGATGCTTCCCTGCAGTCGACAGACCTAACGGTTCCGCATCAAGAGTGTCACTGGCAGGTCACCAGCACTGGGAAGATTGACTTCCTAGAACTCTACGGGGGATCTCCCCGTATGAGTCACAAGGCTGCCCTGTCAGGTCTGCGAGTAGGTCAGCCAGTCGACTTGCGTAGTGGTCTAGATCTTGAGCAACCGCAAGGTCGCTCCAATCTTCTTAGGATCATCAAGGAACAAGAACCTACTATTATTGTTATGTCACCCGATCACTCTCAGTGGTCTAGCTGGTACTCACAGTGGAAGAAAGGCTCCGCCAAGAGACTTTCTGTTTTAAAATTCTGTGAATCGGTCGCAGACCACCAAATGAAGCTCGGACGTTACTTTGTTCTTGAGAACCCATACTACAGCAGGCTCTGGTCTTCACCAGAAGCAAAACGCCTGTTTTCCAACCGCAAGATCAGCTATGAGGTCTGTAACCTACAAGCCTATGGCATGAAAGATCCAAAAGGATACTATGAAGCGAAATCCTCGATTTTCATGCACAACCTGCCACCGCAGGTTCTAACTCCTCTCCAGAGGCATTCTGCCAAAACGAAATCTCCAACATCTCCACCAGGAGACGAACAGGGTATTCAAGGCTACGGTCTTAAAACGAAACTCGCACAAGTGTATCCTTATGAATTCTGTGAGACCTTTGCCTCGTGTTTGGCAAGATTCCTGAAGAGAGATACATATGCATCTCATCTTTCTTTAGTCACAGACATACTAGGATACTCTGGAGATGAATGCCTCCAGTGACTTTCGGAACTTCTTGACCAAGAGTATTCACTTTTGACAGCAAATCCTCTCAAGGATTCCAAACTCCTGCAAGATCCGAAAATCAGATCACTTGTTGCTAGAGTAAATTCCTTATCGAGTAAAACTGAATTACCATTGCATCATTCCAAACCATCACCGTCCCTTGATGCCTTGGTGTCAGACATTACTCGCCTTAGATCAAGAATCTTACCAGGGTCTGGTTTCGAACAGTGTACTCTATACAGAGGTACATTTGGAACAGTCAAAGCACTCACCAGTGTAACTGATGGCGTTCTTGTCTTCTGGAACAAGAAGAAGCCCAATTCGACTATGACTTGTTGCTTGCCGCACCAGGTTTCCTGGAATAAAGTACACCCATCAACCTTCTCGGGGGTGCTCTTCCAGATGACAGGCGGCAAGACTTCACCGTCCGTGCGAACACCGCCGGATGTTATCAGGTCGGACGAAGAGGTTTCGCCGTCAGACCCGTCAGAACCCATGAGCACTAATCGCTCACGGATCACATCTGACGATGTCTCTATGCCGGAACCAGATCAACCGATGCCTCCCGGCACGCCGCCGTCGCGTCCTCCTCCGCCCATACCTCCACCGCGACTACCGGCCGTTTCCTCCGATGAGCCCGTGGCTCCTGCTCGGGCTAAGCCTCGCGTGCATCCGCCTCCTCGCGTTCCGTCTCCTCGGCGTCTGGGGGGTGATGTGTCGCCAAGGTCTTCATCGGAAAGGAAAGTTTCGCCACACAAACAGAAATCACCTTCACAGGTGCCGACACCGAAACCTAAACCGAAGGCACATCCACAGGGACCCATTCTTCCGTTACAACAAGATGAAGAAGATTCTGAAGAAGAACTGGTCCCGGACGACCCCGGACAACTGTCCGCTCCTCCTCACACCTCTGGTTCACCAGAACCGGAGAGCGATGCCGAGTCAGAAGACACAAGGTATTACTCTGATGAGGAATGTGACCTGGTCGTAGATGAGAAGGACTGGATCCTTCTCACAGAAGAACAGAAACTGTGCAGTAACACAGGTTCTTTCTCCATGCCTCGGTACATGCATGGCGGACCCGTAGACATCAGAGAGGTAACATCAAAAGTGAGGTCAGACCGAACACGGTATAAACCCACCAAAAGGTTCCGATCTGACATCCGTGAAGAGTATGATCTTCTCACGGAAGAGGACAAGGCCTTATCCCTAAGTTCCCCCAGGAACTCAGCAAATCTAACCCAGAAGGCACAGCGGAAGGAGGCAACCGCCAAAGAAAAGCGTGAGATGAAGAAACAGTTTGATGAAGCGAAAGCAGCAGAATATCAGAGCTGGCTAGACAATGATGTCTTTGAGCTCGTCGATACACGGAAACTCGGAAACATCCGAAATTATGTCGCTGGTCGATGGGTCCTGACTCTAAAAAGAGATAAGGACGGAAACTTCCTTAAGTGCAAGGCCCGATGGGTCCTAAGAGGTTTCCAGGATCGACAAAAGGACATACAGCAAACTGATAGTCCTGCTGCGAGTCGCCCAGGTTTCCGCTTAGCGCTTCAACTAGCAGCTAACAAGCTGTGGAATCTGACACACATCGACCTAAAGACTGCTTTTCTGCAGGGTGAAGCCTATGATGAGTCGAGAGACATAATCTGTCAGATTCCTCCTGAAGCAGGTTATCCTCCCTACATTGCCGCGAGGATGAAGAAACCCGCTTATGGACTTAACGATGCACCTCGAAGATGGTGGAACATCGTTGATAAGGCACTCCTGTCTTACGGCCTGGTGCCAACCCGTGCGGATCGGTGTACATATGTTCTGTATGGTAAGAAGTCTGCAACAGCAGATGCTGAGATCAAGAAGTCTCAGCCAAAGACCATGGAATCAGCGATTGACTATCTCCTAGATCCCATAGCAGGCAACAATGCAAAGGGTAGACAGGTACATGGAGTAGTCTGTTTACATGTAGATGACCTGTGCATGGCCGGTGATGACACCTTTCGTAAGGCCGTGATTGAATCGATCAAAAAGGAGTTTGCAGTCGGTTCTGAAGACACGAACGAAATTATGTTTGTAGGACAGAGATTAGTCTGGAAGGATGCTACAGCATCGGTACCAGCACATATCTCAGTAAATCAGAACCTAGCTGTTGAAGCTCTAGAGTAAATTGTTTTTGATAAGAAGCTCAACAATGAGCAACAATGCACACCACAGCAGCACACTGCTTACAGAAGTGTTTTAGGACAGATCAACTGGCTACAAAGCCGGACTCAAGCTCACATCTGTTATCGCTTCAGTCGGTGTGCGAGTAAGGCGGCCAAGCCTACTATCGGTGATATTCGAGAATTGAACAAGCTTGTTAGGATTTTGAAGTCTACTGAAGTAGAACTGCGTTTTTGGCCGCAGGGGGGGGGGGGGGGGGGGGGGGGGGGGGGGGGGGGGGGGGGCGGGGGGGGGGGGGGGGTGGGGGGGGGGGGGGGAAAAAGGGGGGGGGGGGGGGGGGGGGGGGGGGGGGAGGGGGGGGTGGGGGGGGGGGGGGGACGGGGGGGGGGGGGGGGGGGGGGGGGGGGGGGGGGGGGGGGGGGGGGGGGGGGGGGGGGGGGGGGGGGGGGGGGGGGGGGGGGGGGGGGGGGGGGGGGGGGGGGGGAGGGGGGGGGGGGGGGGGGGGGGGGGGGGGAGGGGGGGGGGGGGGGGGGGGGGGGGGGGGGGGGGGGGGGGGGGGGGGGGGGGGGGGGGGGGGAAAAACAAAAAAGGGGTGGGGGGGGGGGGGGGGGGGTGAAAGGAAATCTCAGAATCCTCGGTTACCCTTATGCTTCCTACAGGAACAATGATGACAAATCATCTCAGAGAGCACATGTTATTTTCCTTGCTGAAGATCGAAATTCAAAGCTAAAGGGAATGAAACAATCAGCAGCAGCTGCTTCTTCCAAGAAGAACGATTTCTCTGAATCCTCTATTAAGGAAACATCCTCGAGAGGTAGCCTGGTTGATTATGAGTCTCACAAGATTACGACAACCACAATGTCCACAACAGTGGCAGAGCTTAACGCACTGATGCGTTGCTTTGGTACTTGCCTGTTCCTCAAGGGACTTTGGGCAGATCTCGCATCAGAGACCGTACCCATACATATCAGAACAGATGCGAACAATCTTGTGACAACAGCAGGCACGACACACCTTCCAGAGCAGAAGGAAACTCACCACCTCATTCAGATGCTTCGTAAGGAATCCAACTCTGGATCTTTAGATGACCTAGCTCATGTAAGCTCGAAGTACTGCCTAGCTGATGCATTAACAAAGCACTCGGCGCAACCTGATGAGCTTATCAATGCTCTGGAAACAGGGAATTTACCAGAAACAGACATTCATCCACCCTTCCGTGAACTTCTTCAACATAAAGCTTTCACTGTTCGGTGGATCATAGACAATCCCAAGAATGCCGCCACAGCGGTAGCCTTCCTTGGAATTGATATCTCAACAGAGATTTACCGATTATTTTACTGCCAAGGAATATGGTGGTAGTCTCGTTTGCTGGTATCACAACCATGTGCTGGATTTTCTATTTAGACTGTTTTCCGTCTAAAAGAAAATTTGTGTCTGCGAGCTGCGTTTTCATTAAGATCGGACATGTTCATGAGAATTATATGTTCTGTATCATCCGCAGCCGCTTTCAGCCTCGAGCCTCACAGCAATCAGCCTTTCGGGCTACCCAAGCGTTCCTGATCCTGTTTGGTCATTGTGCCGTAATGAGCACACGATCAAACTTCCGTAGCCGTGATGGACACGCCCTACCCAGGGCAGTGCAGGCGCACCATGAGCGACATCCACACATGGATAGCTCGTACCCCGAGTCTCGTCGGGAAGCATCACGTCGAAACACCGAACACGGTGGACACCGAATTCACAAACGTGAGAAAAATCACGAGCCTCAATTCATCATCATGGGTCACCAACAGGTGTTCAATCCGCATCCAAGAGATCTTGCTCAATTGATATCACGATATGGCCATGCGAGTGGAGCAAGGCTCACTCTAAACTCCAGACATGGAGTCAGGCTCTACGAAGGAGTCCTTCAAGGACCATGGGACAACAGTCCCCTTGTATACTGGGATAACAACGTCGGTAATCACGCTCGTGATCCACGCCAGTTCTTTACGATGCTTGCACATCACCTTCAGACAGGCCTCCCACCGGAGGTAGAACAATGTGTGAGCCTTGATGGATCCGGAGAATATGACTATTCCTCCTCAGTGCCAAAACTGGCAGATGTAACAGGTCTCTCACCAGAGATGTGCTTCCACATTCTTTCCAAGACCAACAGAGTCGGAAGGTGTTTGGCACACTCAACAAGACACCTTCAGAACCAGCGCCCAGATCTCTTTGCTGGCCAACACAATTATCTTCTGGACATGTTCAAGTTGGCCGATGCAGAGCTCGCACAGTATACACCACAAGATATCGCGCTTGGTGTCCTCCTCAACACTAAGTCTAGGTTTGTGGTCACCATGGTTTATAACAAAGATGGCAAGGCCGAAACCACAGATGCCGCCGTTAACATCCCACCGGATGCAAATGTGTTGACCATGAGCAAAATTTTCCTTTCGGCAGTGGGAGGACACGGTTCACGACGAACTCTACCAAGATCTGAAGAACCAGATCCTGAAGAAGAGAGACCAAGGTCACACATGACCATCTCAGACTTCATGGCAACGGGGAGCAATCCAGTGCAGTCCCGTGCACAGTGTCTCTCCACTAACGCGCCGAGGCCCGTCGGCATGGAGGATTTTGTTCGACAGAACAACCCTTGTTACATCATGCATGCCACGGACCTACAGGCATTAGCCTCAATCCTGAGGCACGGTCTGGTACCATCAAACCTCCTAGCGCAGGTGGTTACAGCACCAGATTTCCAAGCTCTCGTGAATGAAAACAGTCGTTCCAACAGGGACACTGTTCAGTTCTCAACGCTAACCCTGGCGAATCCCAATCCGACCATGTTGCGTGCCAATAAGGCACTGCTTCTGGTATTCGATGCAAATAACGTAGTGAACGAGGTCACAAACCTGTGGCAGTCGCAAGTAGGGATGTTTGCTACACCAGATGTAGTGCATGCCCGTACTCTTAGCGCCGTATTCGCACCCTCTGAAACACTCTGGGTATCATCGCAATACGATGAGCTCAAGAGCATCGGACCATGGTGGTCAGACCATTGCTCCGAACAGATGCCGTCAGCGACTTACGAGTCGAAGAAATGGTGCGCAAATTACGGCCGAGAAATCGAATCGGCACTTCGAAAAGTGGCAAGGCGAAATCTGCCACCAGAGCCTCCCAAGGCTAGATCTTCTCACAAGAAGTCTTTTTCTCTCCCAAAGACAGAGGCTGACACAGCTCCAAACCTGGAGCAAACCGCTTCTGCAGGTGAGGTACCTCCGAAAACGGAGACTACTGCAAAGGAGATCCATCCGAGATCCAATCTCGCCCGGCAGGCCGAGGCTGACAAGGATCCGGACAGTCTTATGGGACAGCTCTGGAACTCCGACGGCACCAGAAGCGCCACCGAAGTTCTTAAGATAACGACAGGTCACAAACCTCCAGAACCTGTTCAGGATACTTCCGCCAACGTAGTTCCTCCTAAGGAAGAATCTTCTGGAACAGAGACGGAACCTGAGGAACCGGATCCTAACCAGGATCGTGACGAAGAATCAGGCGATGAGTCGGCATCAAGCGAAAAGAGCTCAAGCGAAAAGAGCTCAAAATCTTCGTCATCCTCAGAACTCCGAGTTGATGTTAATCCGTCTCACAAGACGAACTCTGCACCTGCAGCGTCGGAGGAGAAGAAAGAATCTCCCACGGAAGAGGTCACAGAGAAACTTGAGAAGGTCAAACTTGACCAACCAAAGCCTGAAGCAGAATATGTTCAGAGTTCAGACGAAGAGCCACAGAAAACAAAATCTCCTAAAAAGGAGAAGGAGAAATTCCTAGTTCTCTTCGATCCTGAAACAGAAAGTTATTATCGAGTCAACAGAAGCAAGCTCAACCTCGAATACGAGGAACCTGCTGATGAGGAAGATCTCGTAAGAGAACATGAGCGCATCAGCGCTCGACTTCGAGAAAATCGCAATCACCGAATCTCGAAGTCATCGTCTAACCCGGCTATGCAACAGGAAATGAAAGAGAGAATCTGGGTTAGTCGATGGAATCGAAAAATCCGAAGTCCACTCATGATCAAGGATTCTGAGGCTCCTGACGAGGAGGAGTGGGACAGACCCAGAGATTCGGCATCTTCCTCCTCTGCACCTCCTACCAAGGAGAGATTTGTAGGAGTACGCAGGACAGCCATGAGTCTTAACCCAAGGATACGGCTGATGACACGACCAGATAATCCTCTCTGCGATCTTTGCAACCAGCCTACAGGCTATTTTTGCTATTCCTGTGGTACGATTGTATGTGCAGACCGTCGACTTACCCCACAGGGTAAACAACAGATGTGCGAGTGCATCTTGCCAATCGATTGCCTCGAGACCTCTAAAGTGTCAGCAGGAATGACCTCAGAAGAGCGTCAGGTTTTATACGAGGCCATCCTCACACATGAGGACGTAGATTTGGCAGTCCAGAAAATCAACATGTATTGCGACCACGCAAGGAATTCGTTCATGAGAGCCCATCCAGGCGTTGATCCAGGTAGCTTTGATGATATTAGGAATAATCCTCCTAATACTTACACCAGCTCCACAGAGGCTCCAACCCTGGAGGAATACAAGAGCATTAACAAGAGTCACATCAATATCAAGGACTCCAGAACAAGCCACCCGGCTTCTTTTCTCACTCTTACTGGCTACGAAGACAAACTGGTGCTCGACGCACATTACGAGATAGTTCGTAATAGGATGGCCGGTGTTAACGAAAAGAGAGAACACATAGAGGGCTCAAACCCAGACAGCGTATCACTAAGCCTAGTGGTATGCAACTGGGGAAATATGGATCGATCGCCGGTGCCAGCAGGGAATCCCAAAAAGAAACTCAAACCTGAGAAGGGATTCGATTACCACCCTCTTATTGACATGTGCTTCAACAATTCAGCACATATTACCCTCGTACTCGAGGCAGGAGCACTTGCGTCAAAGTATTCGATCGCAACCATGCGACAACATGAATACAGAGGTATGCTAATCCATTCTCCTCCCAAGGAGCCTGAGGCACCCTCAATGTATATTGGAGTCAAGGGTGACCCAACAACAGACATCTCTCTCGTCCACCACTTTTACCGTCACCGAACAATGAAGCCTAAAGCTGGTGGTCACAAGAAGCAACTGTGGGCATGCCACGGTGCGGTATGCCGCCTCACCTTTGGGTACCACAGTACCATCAAGGAGGCAAAAGAATGGGTCCACCCATATTCCGGCCAGAGGATGACGAGAGATGAGTACATGAAGATTATCGGATCTGACCCTCTCAAGGGTAAAAATCCTGACAAGGATGGACCCACTGATGGCTCTTACCTCTCACCAGAGGCGTGTCTGACACTGTCGGACCTCGACCCTTCGCCGGTTCTCTGTGAATGGAACGGCCATGTCGAGGGTGATGAGCCACCAGAGGAAGACTTTGGGTCATACGCAGAGATCTTCTCACAAGAAGCATCAAACGATCTTGACGAGATGTGGTGTACAAAAGGGCCTTACAAGGTCATCACCATCGCGATCGTCCATTTCAACTCATACATGACTCATAAGGAAGAACAGAGGCGCGAACTGGTGAACGCGTTCCTCAACGAGGTTCTCCCTTTCAAACCGGATGTAATTGCGGTGGATCTCAATAATATTGCGTCGAGGCTCACCTTAAAAGGTGGAGACGTTCACCCGCGAAACGGTTTGTTTTCTCTATACCTGGAGAAGAAACTTGCAGCATTCAACAGAATAGCAGGAAGGCACTCACAAGTGCGACACCTCTGCTTGAACAACTCTGACCAGCACAGACTGGCACGTGCAGATCGTCTACCGCCGGACCCGGCGAAGAAAGTTGCTGACCTCGACTGTATCAACAGTTATATCCTTGACTGGAGTAAAACGCCGCACACGGCGTCACCTAGTCCAAGAGATGCTACACCTGCCGCCGAAAGAACATACTGGGAACGAGTCTCAGATATGTGGCAGGACATGAACAGAAACAGGGATATCGATATCCGTCTGTTTGTCTCAGTCAAGCAGTACTATTCAACTTTTTCTAACCTTGACCTGTGGTTGAGTCCCTCTGACAAAGATTGGCACAGCCCTTTGGGCTTCACGATACAACCAATCCTTACAAAAGGGAAACACAACCGGTCAGATGCCCAGGTTCAGAAGATCGCTGACAAGCGACAGGCTTACAAGCAGCGTAATGCTGAATACTGGGATTACAAAGACTCATTTATGTATTCATCTGGCAACAGCTGGTACGACAGACAGCAACCACAAGGTAGCTATCACAGATATGGAAGATTCTGGGAAAGGCCACAGCCTGAACGTCCCAGCGAGCCTGAAGGCTCTCCTCCAAGAAGGAGCCAGGCATCATCGTCCTCTTCACAACAAGATCTACCAAGATCGAGATCCAGACCTCAGAGAGCCAGTCTTGTTGACAAGCTCAACATGTCTTTAGAGGAACTGGACACACTTGAGGAACAACAAGAGGAAGAACATTTGATCCGTGAGATGGAGAGTGTTATTGAAGAGCACGAACGAGAAACATCAAACCTGATGTCGGCTCAAAGAGATGAAGACGAACAGGAGGAAGAATCTTCCAGTCGCAGAAGAAGAAGGAAGTCATCGCGACCGCCGTCTGCTCCGAGCAGCAAGGCACTCCGAACAGCTGCCACAGCAGCAGGGTTGTCGAACTGGTTCGGACACCCTAATCAAGGCGGTGCAAAGGGAGAGTCTATCAAGACTGATGAACCTTCACTTCCAAACTCACTAACCAGTGAGCAAGACTTCTCCGTCTTCAGCATCGCGTGGAATGTGTTTCTGCTGCTAATGGGCCTACACTGGATGTGGAAGCAGCTCACCAGGGCTCCCATCAGATGTATGGACCGCCAACAATCAAATGCAAAAGCAGCAGCGAAACGACCACCACCATTTCTCGAACCCGAGAATGAACCACAGACGCGTGAACCTTTAGGACCCAACAGGGTCAATTCTGGAGAAACAACGGATTTGCGACCTGTGTGGCACACTTCCCGAAGCGAAGTCTACCATCTTTCAGACAGCTGTTACCAGCTCAAGCAAGCAAAAGATGTTTCAAGGAAGGTGCTGTGTAAAACCTGCCTCCAGGCAGTACAAGTTGCGGAGATTCGCAGGAACGATCCTTTTCAAAGAGGTGATACACGATCACGTGGCACCGAAAGGGACATTGAACGGTTTCAAACCTATGACGATGCAAGTACTAATCCTCATATGAGGCAATTATTCAGTGATGCATTGCATTCACAAATGGCCGAAGAAGCCATGCAGATTACCTATACATCAATCCCTAAGGGATCCTCGGCAAGAGCCAGAGGTACATCTGCACTCGCAAGTGCCTCATCGTCGTCAGTGCCCAAGGCAATGCCACCAGTGCCTAACAAGGCAAACATGTCACCTCCACCTAAGACTCCTCCGCCAAAGGCGAAAGGAACAGTACCTTCAGATCCTCCGAGACCAAAAGGTCCTACCAGAAGAGGAGGTCAAAATCGGCGCATTCAACGAAAAGCAGCTAGAGAAGCCCATAACAGTGGACTCTGCAACCATGCAGACGCTGCACTTGGCGAAGCCAATCAAGGCCAGGCCATTAACACTATGTGCCGAAACATGGCAGTAAGACACGTCAGCTCTATCGATGCAACGGTAGAAGCAGCCGAGCAGTTTACACAACGCGTGCAACAGCACGTAGAAACATATGATGAAGAGGAACCGTGGAGCACGGAGTTTCTACCAGTCGTGGAAGTCCTATTCAGGAACTTGAGCAGCGACGAAACAACTGTCATACATGACAATCATACGGTAACTATGCCTATTGAGAAATATCTCGACCTCCTCAGAATCGCACAATCATTGCGAAACTCTATCCAGAGAGACAAGGAGGAAAGAAAGGATCATCTTGACACCATCCAAGATACTCTATCCAGAGTGGAAATCCTTCTAACAGCACTGAAGGACTCAAAAACAGTCTTCAATCAATTGGTCCATTCCTCACTAGAGATAGAGCGAAGACATAAAAACCTCAAAAATGTCCTTGAGACACTTTTTGACGACCAAAGCTCTGAGGAAGACCAGTCAGAATCTGACCATGAAGAAGTCCTAACTCCTTCTGCAGCACAGTACTGGAACAGCCTTCATGCCCACGCCTTATCTCCCTCAGGAGATGAAAGTGAAAGATCATGGGCGTCCTCAGACGGACAGCTTGAAAGAAGAAGGGCCGAACGGGCAAAGGCTAAGCAGCCACAACCGGCTAAAGCCGAGGCAACTCCAATCAGCTCACAAGCTGCACCAAAGGCCGAGCCAAAGGCGACTACATCCAACCATGGATATGACACTGCAGACGCCGCCTTCACCAGGGCTGAGAACAGATTACTCGGAATCTTTTCAAGTTCCGAAGAAGATCACTCAGACCCGGATGAACCACATCCGAACGTCTATGCTCGAGCCTATGATCCAAACCTGGATCCAAATCTGAGATAAGGAAAATCTCAGAGTTTCACAACAGTGACTCACAAGGCTCTAACAAGAGCACAGTGAAGGGCTGCATAATTCGATAGAAGAACATTACCAGACCTGATCCTGTACAGACGATCTCTCTGACCAATGTGCATGAAAGAGTTCAAAAGGAGTGATTTCAAGAGTGACTTCAACAGTGTACTTCAGTGCTATACCTAGCATAAACAATATGCTGTTTTTATCATGAGTCCAAACTCCGCAACTGTGACAGTGGGCATAATAGTATATGTGTGAATGTGCGGCCATGCTTCCGGTAAAAGAAAATTAGTGTCTGTTTGTTTGCGTAAACCTCTAAAGGGGTAGCTCTAACAGGTACCTACAGCAATGGCTGCATGCTCATACATATACATTCCGCTGCCCATTGGCTCACAGTGGTTTTACCATATTGAGACAAGACAAGCTCTCCTTGCGTAGCAAGACAAAACAACTACTGTCCGTGTGCAGGGCGCTGCCCTTTGATCCTTAGGGAATAAACTGGTCATACACCTCCTAACAAGGAGCATTTCCTTGTGGGTGTATCGGCTCACCCCCCCAGCCCCCCCTTCAGGCTACCCTTCAAGCCCCCCTTCAAGGGTCTGACCCTTCAGGCCCCCTTCAAGGGGGGCTTGAAGCCCCCCTTCAAGCCCCCCTTCGTCGAAGGGGGGTGGGCCCAGCCCCCATCTGACTCGCACTTCAATGTGTTGAGTCACGAGTCGGAGTAACGTTGGTGAGCTGCAAAAGTGGAGCAGCCGCAGGGTCGTCTGCTAATGCCCGTGTGAAATAAAGCAGCAGCTGCACTGGCAACAACACACCACAGTGAAGCAGAGGGGTCCCTTGGTCGAGTCAACGCTCGTGCCGCCACCCCCAGTAGTGCGCCGATGGCTGATCCGGTGCCACGGCGGCTGCCTGCCGGCAGATGCCCTCGCTTGGGAGCCAAGGACATTTGCACCAAACTGCCGTCCCGAACTGGGGACTTCCGTCCTTCCAAGGCACAGGGGAGCGACCCTTTGAGCCCAGAAAGCTCATCCAAGAGCAGCCACCACCAAATCTCCGGCCGAGCGAGCTCATACCAGGACAGGTCGAAAACTCGTCCTTCAGGTAGGCGCAGAACTGGGTCACAAAACTGTGCTAGTGCGACGGACACTGTCCGCAAGCAAGCGTTTGGAGGAGCATACACGAAAAACATGAGCTTTTGGAGCTCGAAAATGGGTGCCAGAATGGATCGAAAACTTTGGACAAAAACTCCCAATTCGATTGGAACTTTGCTACAACTTTGTAGCGATGCGCGGCGTCGAGGTCAGCTTGAAAGTGTTGGCCATAGTGGCATGACTACTTGTCATAAATACCACAGTAAGTGCAGTTTGGGCTGTTTGAGCTGCTGCGAACCAACGGAATCAACAAAGCCAAGCAGGGTTGCAACATTGCGAAGCAGCTCTTGGTTGGACCGCTGGAGGGCTAGAGGTTGAGAGGCTTGCAAGACCATGAAAACACTCGATGTGCGCACGGAGCACACACGAAAAACATGAGGGGTGGCATGTGCAAAAAATTGTAGAATAGTCTTTTTTTTAGTTACGAGGGCCACTGCCTGCAGTTTAGAAAAGATCAGGGGAAAACGACACTCTGTAGCTGTCCCTGCTATCTTGTGCTTCACGTAGATTTCTCGGCTTGCGCGTGTCATCCTTGCGCAGGGGCCATGCTAATCTTCTCTATCTCGTTCCTCCACCTTCGGAAAGCACACGGCAAACGAGAGTGCCTCAACTGCTGAAGCAGTGCGCGAGAACATGCTTTGATTCATGCATGCTTTCACTGAAGAAGTGTTGACACCGTTTGGGACATGACCTGGACTACAATGCTAAAGGCAGCTCCATGCACAAAAACCGTGCATGGGTCCCGCCTCGCCGTTCATTTAAACTTTTAAAACCTAAACGGGGTGTGGGACCCGGCCCTAGAAAAATGGGACCCGGGTGGACCCAGGTGGGACCCGGATGGGACCCGGTGGGACCCGGTGGGACCCGGATTCGATCTGGCTAGCAAAGTATGGGACACGTGACAACCAGATGAAACTTCTTGTGTGGGAAACATGGGACCCGGTGACACCCGGATAAGACCCGGCGAGCAAAAAAACGGGATTCGGTGACGCAGAAGGTGGGACTTGGATGGGCCCGGGGGGACCCGGTTGGGACTCCTTGCAAAAAGCGGGACCTTGTGACCGCTCAGATGATGTGGCCTCAAAACCACACGTTGATGTGGCTTGAGAACCACACGTTAAGTGGCCTTGATGTGGCTTCAAAACCACACGTTTGTGGCTTATGTGGCTTCAAAGCCACACGTTTGTGGCCCGGATGTATTAAAGGGGTCACCAGAAGCCTCGGACCTGAACGAGCACGTGGGCTGCCTTTCTTCTTTCTTTACTACAGAGAATTCTAAGCCGGAGCTGGCTCCAAGTCCACTTGCTGGAGTTAGAAAAAGGCTTCAACAAGCTTCGATGATCTTGCAAGCTATTGGCTATTGCTGACTCCATAGAGCCATAGATCTTGGCAATCCTAGACAGGAGCTTCGATGATCGTGTCGCAGCGATGCATCCTAATAAACGTCAAAGATCTCGATTGGCTTAAAAAGATCCTCGAGATACCTCGATGACATTGCAAACTGACACTGATCTCCAGTGGATATAGAAGCAGGATGAGCCCAAGAAATGATGCTGCGGACGACCCCGTTTCTGGGCCCACGAAACGAAAGCAATTCTGGCTTCGCCACAATGGGCCTCCCCAGTTGCAAATCCGCTGGTTGTGGCATTGAAGGTGAGCGTGCAGCTGCTTTGGACAAGACTTCTGGCTTTTCAATCTTGCGTCTGCATGGTGCCCAAAACTGCGGGAACAAAGGCAGGCAGGCGCACGCCCGAGATCCAGCTGGTTGGCCCCGAACAGTTGCGATTTGCGACCCCAAAAATGGGGCCGTTTCGCGGCCCCGAAAACAGGGCTGCGACATGCGCCCGGCCTCATTAAATAAATAGTTTGAGCATGAGTTGGAGGCTTGGAACCCCGACCCCAAAAATGGGGCCGCCAAACGGCCCCATTTTGGGGGGTCGCGAATTCTTCTACTTTGAGGCACGTCCGCCTGACTGCTACACAACAAGGCGACTGTGGCACACAGGCGCGCGTCCAGCTTGGAAAAAAACAAGCTTTCAGGATTAAGGCTTCCAAGCCTTGCTTTCTTATGGAAGTACATTAAATCAACATGAAAGAAACGGGCACAGGGGAGGCCCGCTCAAGCGAAGCCAGAATTGCTGGACTTTTCCAGCCCTACATTTGGAGTCGCGAAGCTTGCGATTTTCACCAACAGTGCAAAGCCTCTCGAACCGTCATTTGTGGGGTTTCGAGACAGAAACTGAAGCCTTCCAAAGCCTCCCTCGTGGGTTCGGAGCTTACAATCTTACCGTAGTCTCTGCACTCTTCTGGTCTTGTAGTTCCTGCAGCTTGCAGCTGTCCCTGCTATCTTGTGCTTCACGTTGGTAGATTTCTCGGCTTGCGCGTGTCATCCTTGCGCAGGGGCCATGCTAATCTTCTCTATCTCGTTCCTCCACCTTCGGAAAGCACACGGCAAACGAGAGTGCCTCAACTGCTGAAGCAGTGCGAGCTTCGCGAGAACATGCTTTGATTCATGCATGCTTTCACTGAAGAAGTGTTGACACCGTTTGGGACATGACCTGGACTACAATGCTAAAGGCAGCTCCATGCACAAAAACCGTGCATGGGTCCCGCCTCGCCGTTCATTTAAACTTTTAAAACCTAAACGGGGTGTGGGACCCGGCCCTAGAAAAATGGGACCCGGGTGGACCCAGGTGGGACCCGGATGGGACCCGGTGGGACCCGGTGGGACCCGGATTCGATCTGGCTAGCAAAGTATGGGACACGTGACAACCAGATGAAACTTCTTGTGTGGGAAACATGGGACCCGGTGACACCCGGATAAGACCCGGCGAGCAAAAAAACGGGATTCGGTGACGCAGAAGGTGGGACTTGGATGGGCCCGGGGGGACCCGGTTGGGACTCCTTGCAAAAAGCGGGACCTTGTGACCGCTCAGATGATGTGGCCTCAAAACCACACGTTGATGTGGCTTGAGAACCACACGTTAAGTGGCCTTGATGTGGCTTCAAAACCACACGTTTGTGGCTTATGTGGCTTCAAAGCCACACGTTTGTGGCCCGGATGTATTAAAGGGGTCACCAGAAGCCTCGGACCTGAACGAGCACGTGGGCTGCCTTTCTTCTTTCTTTACTACAGAGAATTCTAAGCCGGAGCTGGCTCCAAGTCCACTTGCTGGAGTTAGAAAAGGCTTCAACAAGCTTCGATGATCTTGCAAGCTATTGGCTATTGCTGACTCCATAGAGCCATAGATCTTGGCAATCCTAGACAGGAGCTTCGATGATCGTGTCGCAGCGATGCATCCTAATAAACGTCAAAGATCTCGATTGGCTTAAAAAGATCCTCGAGATACCTCGATGACATTGCAAACTGACACTGATCTCCAGTGGATATAGAAGCAGGATGAGCCCAAGAAATGATGCTGCGGACGACCCCGTTTCTGGGCCCACGAAACGAAAGCAATTCTGGCTTCGCCACAATGGGCCTCCCCAGTTGCAAATCCGCTGGTTGTGGCATTGAAGGTGAGCGTGCAGCTGCTTTGGACAAGACTTCTGGCTTTTCAATCTTGCGTCTGCATGGTGCCCAAAACTGCGGGAACAAAGGCAGGCAGGCGCACGCCCGAGATCCAGCTGGTTGGCCCCGAACAGTTGCGATTTGCGACCCCAAAAATGGGGCCGTTTCGCGGCCCCGAAAACAGGGCTGCGACATGCGCCCGGCCTCATTAAATAAATAGTTTGAGCATGAGTTGGAGGCTTGGAACCCCGACCCCAAAAATGGGGCCGCCAAACGGCCCCATTTTGGGGGTCGCGAATTCTTCTACTTTGAGGCACGTCCGCCTGACTGCTACACAACAAGGCGACTGTGGCACACAGGCGCGCGTCCAGCTTGGAAAAAAACAAGCTTTCAGGATTAAGGCTTCCAAGCCTTGCTTTCTTATGGAAGTACATTAAATCAACATGAAAGAAACGGGCACAGGGGAGGCCCGCTCAAGCGAAGCCAGAATTGCTGGACTTTTCCACCCCTACATTTGGAGTCGCGAAGCTTGCGATTTTCACCAACAGTGCAAAGCCTCTCGAACCGTCATTTGTGGGGTTTCGAGACAGAAACTGAAGCCTTCCAAAGCCTCCCTCGTGGGTTCGGAGCTTACAATCTTACCGTAGTCTCTGCAGTCTTCTGGTCTTGTAGTTCCTGCAGCTTGCAGCTGTCCCTGCTATCTTGTGCTTCACGTTGGTAGATTTCTCGGCTTGCGCGTGTCATCCTTGCGCAGGGGCCATGCTAATCTTCTCTATCTCGTTCCTCCACCTTCGGAAAGCACACGGCAAACGAGAGTGCCTCAACTGCTGAAGCAGTGCGAGCTTCGCGAGAACATGCTTTGATTCATGCATGCTTTCACTGAAGAAGTGTTGACACCGTTTGGGACATGACCTGGACTACAATGCTAAAGGCAGCTCCATGCACAAAAACCGTGCATGGGTCCCGCCTCGCCGTTCATTTAAACTTTTAAAACCTAAACGGGGTGTGGGACCCGGCCCTAGAAAAATGGGACCCGGGTGGACCCAGGTGGGACCCGGATGGGACCCGGTGGGACCCGGTGGGACCCGGTGGGACCCGGATTCGATCTGGCTAGCAAAGTATGGGACATGTGACAACCAGATGAAACTTCTTGTGTGGGAAACATGGGACCCGGTGACACCCGGATAAGACCCGGCGAGCAAAAAAACGGGATTCGGTGACGCAGAAGGTGGGACTTGGATGGGCCCGGGGGGACCCGGTTGGGACTCCTTGCAAAAAGCGGGACCTTGTGACCGCTCAGATGATGTGGCCTCAAAACCACACGTTGATGTGGCTTGAGAACCACACGTTAAGTGGCCTTGATGTGGCTTCAAAACCACACGTTTGTGGCTTATGTGGCTTCAAAGCCACACGTTTGTGGCCCGGATGTATTAAAGGGGTCACCAGAAGCCTCGGACCTGAACGAGCACGTGGGCTGCCTTTCTTCTTTCTTTACTACAGAGAATTCTAAGCCGGAGCTGGCTCCAAGTCCACTTGCTGGAGTAGAAAAGGCTTCAACAAGCTTCGATGATCTTGCAAGCTATTGGCTATTGCTGACTCCATAGAGCCATAGATCTTGGCAATCCTAGACAGGAGCTTCGATGATCGTGTCGCAGCGATGCATCCTAATAAACGTCAAAGATCTCGATTGGCTTAAAAAGATCCTCGAGATACCTCGATGACATTGCAAACTGACACTGATCTCCAGTGGATATAGAAGCAGGATGAGCCCAAGAAATGATGCTGCGGACGACCCCGTTTCTGGGCCCACGAAACGAAAGCAATTCTGGCTTCGCCACAATGGGCCTCCCCAGTTGCAAATCCGCTGGTTGTGGCATTTAAGGTGAGCGTGCAGCTGCTTTGGACAAGACTTCTGGCTTTTCAATCTTGCGTCTGCATGATGCCCAAAACTGCGGGAACAAAGGCAGGCAGGCGCACGCCCGAGATCCAGCTGGTTGGCCCCGAACATTTGCGATTTGCGACCCCAAAAATGGGGCCGTTTCGCGGCCCCGAAAACAGGGCTGCGACATGCGCCCGGCCTCATTAAATATAAAGTTTGAGCATGAGTTGGAGGCTTGGAACCCCGACCCCAAAAATGGGGTCAGCCAAACGGCCCCATTTTGGGGGGTCGCGAATTCTTCTACTTTGAGGCACGTCCGCCTGACTGCTACACAACAAGGCGACTGTGGCACACAGGCGCGCGTCCAGCTTGGAACAAAACAAGCTTTCAGGATTAAGGCTTCCAAGCCTTGCTTTCTTATGGAAGTACATTAAATCAACATGAAAGAAACGGGCACAGGGGAGGCCCGCTCAAGCGAAGCCAGAATTGCTGGACTTTTCCAGCCCTACATTTGGAGTCGCGAAGCTTGCGATTTCACCAACAGTGCAAAGCCTCTTGAACCGTCATTTGTGGGGTTTCGAGACAGAAACTGAAGCCTTCCAAAGCCTTCCTTGTGGGTTCGGAGCTTACAATCTTACCGTAGTCTCTGCACTCTTCTGGTCTGTAGTTCCTGCAGCTTGCAGCTGTCCCTGTTATCTTGTGCTTCACGTTGGTAGATCCTTGCGCAGGGGCCATGCTAATCTTCTCTATCTCGTTTCTACCTTGTGAACGTTGGTAGATTTCTCGGCTTGCGCGTGTCATCCTTGCGCAGGGGCCATGCTAATCTTCTCTATCTCGTTTCTCCACCTTCGGAAAGCACACGGCAAACGAGAGTGCCTCAACTGCTGAAGCAGTGCGAGCTTCGCGAGAGCATGCTTTGATTCATGCATGCTTTCACTGAAGAAGTGTTGACACCGTTTGGGACATGACCTGGACTACAATGCTAAAGGCAGCTCCATGCACAAAAACCGTGCATGGGTCCCGCCTCGCCGTTCATTTAAACTTTTAAAACCTAAACGGGGTGTGGGACCCGGCCCTAGAAAAATGGGACCCGGGTGGACCCAGGTGGGACCCGGATGGGACCCGGTGGGACCGGTGGGACCCGGTGGGACCCGGATTCGATCTGGCTAGCAAAGTATGGGACATGGGACTTCTTGTGTGGGAAACATGGGACCCGGTGACCCGGACCCGGTTGGGACTCCTCGCAAAAAGCGGGACCTTGTGACCGCTCAGATGATGTGGCCTCAAAACCACACGTTGATGTGGCTTGAGAACCACACGTTAAGTGGCCTTGATGTGGCTTCAAAACCACACGTTTGTGGCTTATGTGGCTTCAAAGCCACACGTTTGTGGCCCGGATGTATTAAAGGGGTCACCAGAAGCCTCGGACCTGAACGAACACGGGGCTGCCTTTCTTCTTTCTTTACTACAGAGAATTCTAAGCCGGAGCTGGCTCCAAGTCCACTTGCTGGAGCTAGAAAAAGGCTTCAACAAGCTTCGATGATCTTGCAAGCTATTGGCTATTGCTGACTCCATAGAGCCATAGATCTTGGCAATCCTAGACAGGAGCTTCGATGATCGTGTCGCAGCGATGCATCCTAATAAACGTCAAAGATCTCGATTGGCTTAAAAAGATCCTCGAGATACCTCGATGACATTGCAAACTGACACTGATCTCCAGTGGATATAGAAGCAGGATGAGCCCAAGAAATGATGCTGCGGACGACCCCGTTTCTGGGCCCACGAAACGAAAGCAATTCTGGCTTCGCCACAATGGGCCTCCCCAGTTGCAAATCCGCTGGTTGTGGCATTTAAGGTGAGCGTGCAGCTGCTTTGGACAAGACTTCTGGCTTTTCAATCTTGCGTCTGCATGATGCCCAAAACTGCGGGAACAAAGGCAGGCAGGCGCACGCCCGAGATCCAGCTGGTTGGCCCCGAACATTTGCGATTTGCGACCCCAAAAATGGGGCCGTTTCGCGGCCCCGAAAACAGGGCTGCGACATGCGCCCGGCCTCATTAAATAAATAGTTTGAGCATGAGTTGGAGGCTTGGAACCCCGACCCCAAAAATGGGGCCGCCAAACGGCCCCATTTTGGGGGGTCGCGAATTCTTCTACTTTGAGGCACGTCCGCCTGACTGCTACACAACAGGCGACTGTGGCACACAGGCGCGCGTCCAGCTTGGAAAAAAACAAGCTTTCAGGATTAAGGCTTCCAAGCCTTGCTTTCTTATGGAAGTACATTAAATCAACATGAAAGAAACGGGCACAGGGGAGGCCCGCTCAAGCGAAGCCAGAATTGCTGGACTTTTCCAGCCCTACATTTGGAGTCGCGAAGCTTGCGATTTCACCAACAGTGCAAAGCCTCTCGAACCGTCATTTGTGGGGTTTCGAGACAGAAACTGAAGCCTTCCAAAGCCTCCCTCGTGGGTTCGGAGCTTACAATCTTACCGTAGTCTCTGCACTCTTCTGGTCTTGTAGTTCCTGCAGCTTGCAGCTGTCCCTGCTATCTTGTGCTTCACGTTGGTAGATTTCTCGGCTTGCGCGTGTCATCCTTGCGCAGGGGCCATGCTAATCTTCTCTATCTCGTTCCTCCACCTTCGGAAAGCACACGGCAAACGAGAGTGCCTCAACTGCTGAAGCAGTGCGAGCTTCGCGAGAACATGCTTTGATTCATGCATGCTTTCACTGAAGAAGTGTTGACACCGTTTGGGACATGACCTGGACTACAATGCTAAAGGCAGCTCCATGCACAAAAACCGTGCATGGGTCCCGCCTCGCCGTTCATTTAAACTTTTAAAACCTAAACGGGGTGTGGGACCCGGCCCTAGAAAAATGGGACCCGGGTGGACCCAGGTGGGACCCGGATGGGACCCGGTGGGACCCGGATTCGATCTGGCTAGCAAAGTATGGGACACGTGACAACCAGATGAAACTTCTTGTGTGGGAAACATGGGACCCGGTGACACCCGGATAAGACCCGGCGAGCAAAAAAACGGGATTCGGTGACGCAGAAGGTGGGACTTGGATGGGCCCGGGGGGACCCGGTTGGGACTCCTTGCAAAAAGCGGGACCTTGTGACCGCTCAGATGATGTGGCCTCAAAACCACACGTTGATGTGGCTTGAGAACCACACGTTAAGTGGCCTTGATGTGGCTTCAAAACCACACGTTTGTGGCTTATGTGGCTTCAAAGCCACACGTTTGTGGCCCGGATGTATTAAAGGGGTCACCAGAAGCCTCGGACCTGAACGAGCACGTGGGCTGCCTTTCTTCTTTCTTTACTACAGAGAATTCTAAGCCGGAGCTGGCTCCAAGTCCACTTGCTGGAGCTAGAAAAAGGCTTCAACAAGCTTCGATGATCTTGCAAGCTATTGGCTATTGCTGACTCCATAGAGCCATAGATCTTGGCAATCCTAGACAGGAGCTTCGATGATCGTGTCGCAGCGATGCATCCTAATAAACGTCAAAGATCTCGATTGGCTTAAAAAGATCCTCGAGATACCTCGATGACATTGCAAACTGACACTGATCTCCAGTGGATATAGAAGCAGGATGAGCCCAAGAAATGATGCTGCGGACGACCCCGTTTCTGGGCCCACGAAACGAAAGCAATTCTGGCTTCGCCACAATGGGCCTCCCCAGTTGCAAATCCGCTGGTTGTGGCATTTAAGGTGAGCGTGCAGCTGCTTTGGACAAGACTTCTGGCTTTTCAATCTTGCGTCTGCATGATGCCCAAAACTGCGGGAACAAAGGCAGGCAGGCGCACGCCCGAGATCCAGCTGGTTGGCCCCGAACATTTGCGATTTGCGACCCCAAAAATGGGGCCGTTTCGCGGCCCCGAAAACAGGGCTGCGACATGCGCCCGGCCTCATTAAATATATAGTTTGAGCATGAGTTGGAGGCTTGGAACCCCGACCCCAAAAATGGGGCCGCCAAACGGCCCCATTTTGGGGGGTCGCGAATTCTTCTACTTTGAGGCACGTCCGCCTGACTGCTACACAACAAGGCGACTGTGGCACACAGGCGCGCGTCCAGCTTGGAAAAAAACAAGCTTTCAGGATTAAGGCTTCCAAGCCTTGCTTTCTTATGGAAGTACATTAAATCAACATGAAAGAAACGGGCACAGGGGAGGCCCGCTCAAGCGAAGCCAGAATTGCTGGACTTTTCCAGCCCTACATTTGGAGTCGCGAAGCTTGCGATTTTCACCAACAGTGCAAAGCCTCTCGAACCGTCATTTGTGGGGTTTCGAGACAGAAACTGAAGCCTTCCAAAGCCTCCCTCGTGGGTTCGGAGCTTACAATCTTACCGTAGTCTCTGCACTCTTCTGGTCTTGTAGTTCCTGCAGCTTGCAGCTGTCCCTGCTATCTTGTGCTTCACGTTGGTAGATTTCTCGGCTTGCGCGTGTCATCCTTGCGCAGGGGCCATGCTAATCTTCTCTATCTCGTTCCTCCACCTTCGGAAAGCACACGGCAAACGAGAGTGCCTCAACTGCTGAAGCAGTGCGAGCTTCGCGAGAACATGCTTTGATTCATGCATGCTTTCACTGAAGAAGTGTTGACACCGTTTGGGACATGACCTGGACTACAATGCTAAAGGCAGCTCCATGCACAAAAACCGTGCATGGGTCCCGCCTCGCCGTTCATTTAAACTTTTAAAACCTAAACGGGGTGTGGGACCCGGCCCTAGAAAAATGGGACCCGGGTGGACCCAGGTGGGACCCGGATGGGACCCGGTGGGACCCGGTGGGACCCGGATTCGATCTGGCTAGCAAAGTATGGGACACGTGACAACCAGATGAAACTTCTTGTGTGGGAAACATGGGACCCGGTGACACCCGGATAAGACCCGGCGAGCAAAAAAACGGGATTCGGTGACGCAGAAGGTGGGACTTGGATGGGCCCGGGGGACCCGGTTGGGACTCCTTGCAAAAAGCGGGACCTTGTGACCGCTCAGATGATGTGGCCTCAAAACCACACGTTGATGTGGCTTGAGAACCACACGTTAAGTGGCCTTGATGTGGCTTCAAAACCACACGTTTGTGGCTTATGTGGCTTCAAAGCCACACGTTTGTGGCCCGGATGTATTAAAGGGGTCACCAGAAGCCTCGGACCTGAACGAACACGTGGGCTGCCTTTCTTCTTTCTTTACTACAGAGAATTCTAAGCCGGAGCTGGCTCCAAGTCCACTTGCTGGAGTTAGAAAAGGCTTCAACAAGCTTCGATGATCTTGCAAGCTATTGGCTATTGCTGACTCCATAGAGCCATAGATCTTGGCAATCCTAGACAGGAGCTTCGATGATCGTGTCGCAGCGATGCATCCTAATAAACGTCAAAGATCTCGATTGGCTTAAAAAGATCCTCGAGATACCTCGATGACATTGCAAACTGACACTGATCTCCAGTGGATATAGAAGCAGGATGAGCCCAAGAAATGATGCTGCGGACGACCCCGTTTCTGGGCCCACGAAACGAAAGCAATTCTGGCTTCGCCACAATGGGCCTCCCCAGTTGCAAATCCGCTGGTTGTGGCATTTAAGGTGAGCGTGCAGCTGCTTTGGACAAGACTTCTGGCTTTTCAATCTTGCGTCTGCATGGTGCCCAAAACTGCGGGAACAAAGGCAGGCAGGCGCACGCCCGAGATCCAGCTGGTTGGCCCCGAACAGTTGCGATTTGCGACCCCAAAAATGGGGCCGTTTCGCGGCCCCGAAAACAGGGCTGCGACATGCGCCCGGCCTCATTAAATAAATAGTTTGAGCATGAGTTGGAGGCTTGGAACCCCGACCCCAAAAATGGGGCCGCCAAACGGCCCCATTTTGGGGGGTCGCGAATTCTTCTACTTTGAGGCACGTCCGCCTGACTGCTACACAACAAGGCGACTGTGGCACACAGGCGCGCGTCCAGCTTGGAAAAAAACAAGCTTTCAGGATTAAGGCTTCCAAGCCTTGCTTTCTTATGGAAGTACATTAAATCAACATGAAAGAAACGGGCACAGGGGAGGCCCGCTCAAGCGAAGCCAGAATTGCTGGACTTTTCCAGCCCTACATTTGGAGTCGCGAAGCTTGCGATTTTCACCAACAGTGCAAAGCCTCTCGAACCGTCATTTGTGGGGTTTCGAGACAGAAACTGAAGCCTTCCAAAGCCTCCCTCGTGGGTTCGGAGCTTACAATCTTACCGTAGTCTCTGCACTCTTCTGGTCTTGTAGTTCCTGCAGCTTGCAGCTGTCCCTGCTATCTTGTGCTTCACGTTGGTAGATTTCTCGGCTTGCGCGTGTCATCCTTGCGCAGGGGCCATGCTAATCTTCTCTATCTCGTTCCTCCACCTTCGGAAAGCACACGGCAAACGAGAGTGCCTCAACTGCTGAAGCAGTGCGAGCTTCGCGAGAACATGCTTTGATTCATGCATGCTTTCACTGAAGAAGTGTTGACACCGTTTGGGACATGACCTGGACTACAATGCTAAAGGCAGCTCCATGCACAAAAACCGTGCATGGGTCCCGCCTCGCCGTTCATTTAAACTTTTAAAACCTAAACGGGGTGTGGGACCCGGCCCTAGAAAAATGGGACCCGGGTGGACCCAGGTGGGACCCGGATGGGACCCGGTGGGACCCGGTGGGACCCGGATTCGATCTGGCTAGCAAAGTATGGGACACGTGACAACCAGATGAAACTTCTTGTGTGGGAAACATGGGACCCGGTGACACCCGGATAAGACCCGGCGAGCAAAAAAACGGGATTCGGTGACGCAGAAGGTGGGACTTGGATGGGCCCGGGGGGACCCGGTTGGGACTCCTCGCAAAAAGCGGGACCTTGTGACCGCTCAGATGATGTGGCCTCAAAACCACACGTTGATGTGGCTTGAGAACCACACGTTAAGTGGCCTTGATGTGGCTTCAAAACCACACGTTTGTGGCTTATGTGGCTTCAAAGCCACACGTTTGTGGCCCGGATGTATTAAAGGGGTCACCAGAAGCCTCGGACCTGAACGAGCACGTGGGCTGCCTTTCTTCTTTCTTTACTACAGAGAATTCTAAGCCGGAGCTGGCTCCAAGTCCACTTGCTGGAGTTAGAAAAGGCTTCAACAAGCTTCGATGATCTTGCAAGCTATTGGCTATTGCTGACTCCATAGAGCCATAGATCTTGGCAATCCTAGACAGGAGCTTCGATGATCGTGTCGCAGCGATGCATCCTAATAAACGTCAAAGATCTCGATTGGCTTAAAAAGATCCTCGAGATACCTCGATGACATTGCAAACTGACACTGATCTCCAGTGGATATAGAAGCAGGATGAGCCCAAGAAATGATGCTGCGGACGACCCCGTTTCTGGGCCCACGAAACGAAAGCAATTCTGGCTTCGCCACAATGGGCCTCCCCAGTATAGTTTTTATTCGAGTGCAGCAGCAGTCAGTCATTGACAGTTTTTTTGTTTGCATATTCAGAAACTTTCCTGTTGCTCCCTCAATTTAATGTGTGCCGCAAATTGTGCTATCGCGCAAGACCATTATCAGTGTTCCAAAAACCACGAAAACTGTCCTCCACGATCACGCCAGCAGCCAGATTGCACCTGTAAGTGCCTTAGTGCAAGCGGTGGAAGTGTTTCCAGTTGCTGCGTTTGGAACGTCTGTTTGGCTCGCTCAGTTCCATGGATGTGTTCCGCACAATTTTTCTTACTGACCTGAAAATAAAGTTTCACAACGTACGTTCTAAGGATGTGTTCGCCCCCATTTCTCCAATCAGAATCGGACGTAAGACATTGGATTGCAGATACTGAACGGCGGTAATGAGCAGGTCAAAATCGGGCAAGCAATCGAGTTTGATGCACCAGACACTGTGAGGAGGCAGTGAACGAGAGAACGCATTTTTTACCCGTTTCACTTTTCCAATTGCATGCCTTTCGAGCTAGAGTCTTTCTGGGGTTTTTTAGTGCTTAGAAGATCTCTGTACTTGTTTTTACCCACGTTTTGCTGGTAGCTTGACAAATGAGGCAATGCACGCCCTTGAGCACATGTATTTCGACCCGGAATCCTTGGTGGCCGCTGTGTTCGGGGGCGTTCTATCTTTATTCCATCACTTCGGATACATGTTAACACGACTCTGCTGGGAAGATTGCAGCGTTTTGTGTCGTCACAGGTGCGCCACTCAGCTCTGCAGTTATGTTGCCACCGGTCACTACTACGGGCCTACCACGTGGTGGAAACTCTGCCTTGTCGCTCAGTGCCTGGAGTTACAGCCATTGCTAGCCGGTGTGCACGAAGACGAGGACGGCGGGAAGAGACAGCAGAAAGCCCGACCAATTCTGCACAATTGGCATTCCTTGTGAGTTTTCCGAGTTTATTCGAAGAGCTTTAATCACGGGGCACCCCAGAAGTTTTGAGTTCCATTTGAAACTCGATAGATAATGCGATTCATTTTAATTTTGTAGGGAACCCTGGTGACTTGGCTCGTGCCCGAACTGACTTTGTCAGGAAGTGGAGTGCAAGAGCTAAGAAGCTTCGACTTGAGGAGGATAAGCTTCATGCCAATGCCTGGCCACCTTGCACAAGTGTTGCAAGGCAAACGTCTTCTTCTGTAAAAGCAAATGATGCAGGCGGCCGGATGCAGTGATGAGCACCTGTTCAGAGACGTTGTGCATGGCTTTTGCATATCCAGCTGGATGCCAGCCACCGGCAACTCTGGCTCCAAGGTCAGAGCACCAAGGATGTCAGTGGATATCCTTAAACTTCTTGCCTCTGGATTGAACAAGACCGTGATGTCTAAGCTTGCGCGCCGTCAGGATCCAGATCTTGAGACATCAGTATGGCAAGAAACGCAAAAGGAGATTGACTTGGGTTGGATGTGGGTCTCGACCGAGGTCTCCCTTAGTAGCATTGTCATGCGCTTTGGTATTGTTCAAAATGGAAAAGTTCGCTTGATAGATGACTGTACCATCTCATGCCTCAACTTGGCAGTTGGGCTTTGCGAGAGATTCGAACTACACACCATCGACAAGCTTGCTGCGATTCTGTCATGTGCACTTGAAAGGTCCCCTGCTGCAAGCTTGAAGGGCTGCGTAGGGAGAAATTATGATCTTAAGTCCGCCTACAAACAATACGGTATACATCCAGTCGATCGCGCCTTGGTGAGACTGGCAGTCAATAAACCAGGGGAAGAGGAGCCTCTTCTCCTTGGTCTTAACGCACTGCCTGTTGGACTGTAGCCTCGGTGAGTGCTTTCCTGCGTGTATCTTATGCCATTTGGAAAATAGGGATCGTGCTGGCAAAGATAGTGTGGACTGCAGACTTCCACGACTTCACGAATGTTTGCAAGAACATCTTGAAGGATAATACCGCGTGACCGCGTGGGTCATCGAGTGCTTGTTTGATCTGCTGGGCGTTCGCTTCGACAGGTCAGGCAAGAAAGCGATTGGTCATGCAACTTCCTTTGCAACTCTTGGTTTGCACGTGGACCTGTCAAACACAGAGGATCGTGTGATTCTTGTCGGACACACTGACAAGCGGCGCGAGGAGCTCAGCAATGCCTTTAACGAAGTTCTTGAACAAGGCAAGATGGAGCGCATGCCTTTCGAGAGGCTGAAAGGGCGCATGGTTTTCTTCGAAGGTTACAGCTTCGGGAGAGTGAGCAACCAAGCCATCAGGACTTTGTCAAGGGCTTGCAAGAATACGAACTCAGCTGTTCCCTTGAGTGCGCTACACAGGTCTGCATTGCAATTCTTGATCGAGCGAACCGGGTCAGCTGAACCATTGAGGATTCAGCCGTGCCTCCGGGCAACTTGGATTCTCTTCACGGACGGAGCTTGTGAGGCTGAGAAATCTTGGGGCGGCATCGGAGGTCTTCTCTTTGCTCCGAATGGCAGCTGCGCTGGCTATTTCGGTGAGTCGGTCCCAGAGGAACTCATGAAACAACTCCTGTCTTTTTCGAAGAACCCAATCTTCGAACTTGAGATTGCTCCGATCTTGATTGCATATGAACTGTGGAAGGGTCTTATCCAGGGCGCACAACTTGTGTGCTACCTCGATAACGAGGGAGCGCGTTACTCTTGCGTCCGTTGCTTTGCTGATACTTCGAGTGTTGCTGATGATTGGGTGCGAGGCGTATTGCATCTTGAATCCCAAGCACGAGTGAACGTGTGGTACAGCCGCGTACCCACTTCATCGAACGTAGCCGACGGGCCATCACGGCTTGAGTTCACAGAGGTGCAGAGGCTTTGCAGGTACAGGTCGCGTCCGACGTGGGCCACTCTCCTTTCAAGAAGGGGGTGACTCCAGGGATCGCAGCATCCCCCAGTGCGGAAAATGAAGACCTGTGTTAGCCTCTGCTTGATTCGAATATGTGATAATTTGTACTTGAGAAGATATATTCGAATGTTTGGCATTCGGTATATTCTATTCCTGATGGGAAATTTGGTCGCAATCATAATGATTGTACATGTCGCGGTCCACAACAGAGAATAAGTGTTTGTATATGCTGACAGTCCTGCCCGGAATCTTGATGCGGGGAAAGTGTTTCGATTTGAAAGCAGCTTATCAACAAGTGCCCATTTCCCTTGAACAGCTTGAAAGAAGCCTTCATTGCTTACCCTTCCAAAACGAGAGGTGCTTGCATTGTGCGACGCATGTTCGCTTTGCCCTTCGGGGCCAGCAGGGCTGTTTCTGGGTATCTGAGAATTGCTCATAGTCTATGGTGGCTTCTTGTAAAGCTTCCATGGTCACCCATTTCTTCGACGACTTCGTCACATTCTGCAAGGAGGGCGAGGAACAGCTCGTCAACAAGACCGTCCATAATTTCTTTGGACTGTTGGGTTGGAAAGTCTCGGAGGATAAGGATAAGCACTTCGCAAGGGAGTTTGGGGCGCTAGGAATTTGGATAACTTTTGAGCGGTACTTGCGCGGGGAGGTTTTGTTCACAAACACTCAGAAGCGTGTGACTGAAGTTGCGACCGTGTTGGACGCTCTACTTGATGTGGGGCATGCCACCGGCAAGGACCTTGAAAGACTCAGAGGGCGCATGCTGTTTGCAGGTGGTCAGCTGTTCGGCAGGTCAAGCAGAAATTGCGCGCGAGCAATCAGATTGTGTCAAGCCTCGGAGGAGATGGTGCTCGGTGACGAGATGTTTCGGGCGATAGTTTTTTTCTTTTCTTGCTGAGGGAGGGCCCTCCGCGTGTTTTGACTCCGGTGTCGGCCAAGCCACACTACACACTACTTGGAGGCTGAGCATTTGCTCGCAGGAGCCGAACTGCTTACTGGGATGTATGGCCCAGCGAGGAAGGATCAGCATGTCCGGGGGAGGGAGCCCGGACAGAGGCTGCACCCAAGGAGACTGGAGAAGCATCATAGAGGCCAGCTTGAGTGCGTGCAGGCGCTCTGTGTGCCTGGGAGCTGGCCATCCACTGTGTCACGTGGCACCTGTGCCACACGTTTGCAACCTACGGGCGCAGTTTTGCGGCATCGCGTGTCAACATGTTTCGGTGGCCAAGAGCCGGGTCACGGATGCAAGGTTTTTCCCTGCCCTGCACGGTTTTGTCTCGGACTGTTTGGAAGAGACTGCGGATCCCAAGGAAGAACTTGGACCGGCGCAGATCAGGAAACACCGCCGGAGGCGGACTCATGGCCGCCGGAAGCAGGAGGGTGCCGACGGCAAGAGCCGAATCCTCTTGCCAAGGGCGGCAAAAACCGAAGGCAAAAAGGCAGAAAGCAACCCAGAAGGGCAGCCCGCCTCCTCACCTGGAGGAGGGACCGAGCAGTCAGCTGGCTTCGCTCTTGGAATCGGTGATTGCAAGCACCAGCAGGCCCAAACTGTGTTGGAGTCGAGTTTGCCACCACCTTACATGCTGGGCTACCAATGGATGCAGCACGTCGAGGACGGAGGGCTTCCGAGACCCCTCCTCAAGGGCTTCAGCGGGAACCTTCTTCCAGTCCTTAAGTCTGAGCGCGCAGATTGTGATCACCACGGCCAACATTGCAACCTGGCGGCCAGAGATCCTTCAAGGACATTGCCAACACCTTGGCCGGTTCACTTTGCTCCAGGAAACGCACCTAGATCCGCCGGGACTGGCAAAGTTCCAAGCAGGGGTGGTAAAGTCAGAGGTGCCCCATTTCGGGGGTCTAGGCACAGGTCAGAGCAAAGGACGAAAGATGGAACGGCACTCTTATTCTCGATTCCCAAACGAGCACATGAGCCACCATAACGGTCACCGTATTGAAATGTACAAATTTGAGACGGAAATCTTCCAAATTCTGGTTATTGCATATAAATCACACAATAATATGAACAGTGGGAATCGATCTCCAATCAAAGAATACGATTTCAACATTGGTTTCATATTGGAAAGTCCTTTTTGATCGATGTCGGAGAGTCAAAGGGTGACGAATTCGAGATTTGACACTCCGAGTTTTCGGACGTGTCCCACAAGTGCCCTCGAAGACCCAACCGACATCGCCGAGGACACAGCCTCGCACGATGGCACACCACCCCTCGCTCCGATCGCCAATTGTGCGAGATGCTTGAAATCAACGCGGGCCCTGAGACCCCACTCAAAATTGGAAATCCCACGAGAAGGCTCGTCAGCGATGTTCGAGTTGGTGTTCACGCGCTCGAACCAATAAGGATTGATGAAGTTCATGTCAAGAATGTCGTGAGTAGAAGATACGATGAGCCCACCAGCGTCGTTCTCGCTGCGCCCTTTGATCATGCTGTGAAGTGCCCCTTCATTGTCGGTGAAGATGATCACCTGGGTCCCGCGGAAAAGCTGAGCCCAAGTCCATAGCCCGCACCATATGTACGAACGATTTTCCCGTATTCGTTGGCATGGTTTTACATTGATTTCATCATGCATTTTACTTTCGCTCTTGTAGTCGTGCACATGCGGATTCTGAGATACCTGAAGGCTTTTGTTGCTCGAGGATAGTGGAAAAGTTCGTATGGTAGCGGAGCCGCGGTACAGCCAGGATTTCTGGGATCTCCTGGTGCCGTGGTTCGGGGACTGGACCCAATCCCCAACACAGAGAGGTAGTGACAAGCAACAACATCACGACACGTCTTTGGTTTCTGGGTTTTGCGTTGCGAGATCCGTTCAGGAACCAAGGTCTTTGATTGTGCAACTTTAGGCGTTAAGCGCGGCGGGTAGCCTGCAGACGCCGGCTCACAAGCCAGGCTGTAGTGCCATGGCTCAGCAAGGTGCACAGGCTGCACATGTGCCGGTGGATGACATTGATGATGATCTGCCAGAGCTTGAAGCGGCTGTAGGCCCACAGCTTCCCCAGCCGATGCCCAATAATCCCTTCCTTGCGAGCCCAGCTGCCTCACCTTCCCAAGGTCAGATAGTGTTAGGCCCTGCCCAGCTGAATGCTTTGTTTGAACAGTTGGCTGAAGCAACCCGTGCAGCATCAGATGCAGCAGCAGCGGCAGCGGCGGCGACATCCTCTCGGGACGGTCCGCCAACCTTGACTGGCAAGGACATGCTGCGTGTGTTGCCGAAGCCTGAGGTCTTTGCAGCTAGCACTAGAGAGCAGGAGCACACATCGTGGCCAGGTTGGTTTTGGAGTTTTCAGCAATACCTTTCAGCTCTTGATCCGGGCTATGGGCCCGACCTTGAAGCTTTGGAGGCGAACCCTGGTTCAGTGATAGCAAAGGGCCAGGGCACCATTGCACAGCAAGCCAGGTCACGTCAGCTGTATTCGCTTTTGGCTGCCCTCATTCGTGGCAGAGGTTACATGATTGTGCGACAGACCGAGAGTGGAAACGGTTTGGAAGCCTTGCGTCAGTTGATGAGCCTCTTTGCCCCGTGCTCTCAGGGGCGCAGCTTGGGCATCTTGACAGCGATCACCCAGGTGCCTTCTTTCAAGCCCTCCGAGGCCTTGCTTCCGCAGATCCTTGATTTGGAACGGGTTTTCACTTCTTATGAACAGTCAGCTTCAGAGACCCTTCAGGGTAGCGTGAAAACTGCACTTCTTCTGCGATGTTTGCCTGCTAACACAAAGAATCAGATATATGCCAGCTTGCCTGAGGATGCCACTTACACTCAGGTGCGAGAGGCAAGCCTGAGGATCGAGCGTCAGCATTTCAAGTGGCAATCTGTTTCTTACTTTGGGACGGTCCGCGAGGCCACAGCTCAGAGGCATGATGAGGCAACGCAGATGGAAATTGATGCCGTGCAGTGGGGCAAACCTAAGGGCAAAGGTGGCAAACCGCAAGGCAAGGACAAAGGCAAAGGCAAAGGCGGCAAGAAAGGTCAGCATGCCCAGACTCCCCATGAAGGCAAGCCGAAGGGTGGCAAAGGCAAGGATCAAGGCAAAGGTGGCAAGCAGCCCGGCAAGGACAAAGGCAAAGGCAAGGGCAAAGGCGACAAGTCACAGGTGGAGTGTTACAACTGCGGTCGTAAAGGCCATTATGCCGCAGAGTGTTGGCGCAGCAAAGGTCAGGCGAATGTGCATCAGGTTGTCAACAATCCGACTCCGTCGGAAGCTGCAGCATCCACCGTGGGGCCGTCAGCGTCCCAGGCAGCGTCCCAGGCCACCACAGCAGTGCGTCGCATTGAGATTGATTTGAGTGCAGTTGGCAGTGGCACAGGCAGTGGAGGCATTCACATGATCACACAGGCGATGTCCGCGCCGAGACCGGGCCAGGTGCTGCTCGAGCCATACCCGAGCGATGAGGTGCTACTCGAGCCGAACCCGAGTGAGGCGATCGCGCCCAGACCGGACCCGGTGCTGCTCGAGCCCTACCCGAGCGAGGCGACGTCCGCGCCCAAACCGGACTTGGTGCCACTCGAGCCTTTCCCGAGTGAATTCATTGATCTTGTGCATGCCACACTCCCTGCCATGACCGTGCCTGATTCTCTTGTGCGCAACTTTGAGCCAGCTGCCCCAATGTATGACATGAGCTACAGTGACAGTGACGGGGAATGGACGTTTGCGAATGGATCCTTGAGTGTTGTGACTTTTGCTCCAGAGCATCAGGTGTGTGCAATCCATCAGGACATCGAGATTGTGCTTGACAGTGGGGCCGATCACTCGTGCCTTCCTGCGGCCTTTGGTTCCACCGGGACCTCAGCGCCGCCATTGCAAGCAACGTTCCGTGATGCACAAGGGAATGTGATTTCTCCTACGTCGGTGCGCAATGCAAAGCTTGACCTTGGACCCTTGACCATAACGGAAACCTGGTTGATAGGCCCCGTGACTACTCCCTTGTTGAGCTTAGGCAAGCTTTACCGCCAAGGGTTTACGGTTGGCCGTGTGAACAATGAGCTAAAGCTTTTCCGGGAGATGAAGCCTATGGGGTCCCCGTGTTCATGAAGCACAACTCCCTGTGTGTCAGGGGTAGCATCAGAGTCATGCAGAGCGATGCACCGCAGGCGGGGCAGGCGGGGCATCCGCCAGCAAGCCCCAGTGAACATCATGCACCACAATCGCAGACCAGTTCTTGCGAACCTCATGCACCACAATCGCAGTCCAGTACACCTCAGGGCGATTTTCACGTGAATGCATTGACTGTGACATTGCATGGCCCTTGGTTGTCGCTCAAAGCGCCGTTTGCGCAGATTGACACAGGTCTGGTGGCAAACAAGTGCACAAGCCTGTGCTACGTTGATTGCACATTGGCTTTCCCTAGCCTGCCGATTGCTTTCAGGACCACATTGCACAACAGCCCGCGTGGCTGGATGTTGCATACGCTGAACGAGGATCTGTCAACTTTGGATGATTTTGAGGCTAGGTTCGAGGCTGCATTTCCAAGGCCCAAGATGTATGAGACCATCACGATTGGTTCCACGTACCGGCTTGATGTTCGCCAGTTGTTCCCTGAGCACTCTGATCACCCGCTTGTGGCAGTGCCAGTGCCAGAGGAGTCAGACGGTGACCCGTCTCCCGATGCTGCCATGGACTTGGATGTCAACATTGATGCAGGCGGCGTTGACTTGGGAGCCAACGGAGGAGATGCAGATGAAGGCGAGTCTCCCGGTGCAGCGGGTAACGCTCCCGGTGAGAAACCTGTTGTCGTTGATGGCACTGAATTGACCCTTGATTGCACCCTCGCCACGTTGCGGGCCGCGGCACAGAGTCTTGGGATAGGTAAGTCGGGTGGTAAGGCGACAGTTCTTAAGAAGATCAAGGAGTTTCTTGCGCGAAACGATTTTCTGTGGGCCAACCTTCCGGCTGATGTGCAGCTGCCTCGTGAGCAGGCGCCAGTGCGAGAGCCATCCCAGGATGAAGTGCGCAAGCATTCGCTGACGCACATGCCATTCCAAGCATGGTGCGCTGAATGTGTTCAGCATCGTGCCCGTTCTGATAGACATGAGAGGCACCCTGTTGGCGACCGTGAGCATGCGACAATTTGTTTTGATTTTGCTTACACGAGTCGGCCTGAGACCCCTGAGCAGAAGCTCGTGTGCCTAGTTGCGTCTTGCAATTTTACCGGTGCAAATCAAGCTTGGCCTGTTCCGGCCAAGGGCGGCAATCTGCAGCTCAGGTACATGACATCAGAGCTTACAGAGGTGGATCGCGACTTTAGGCCACAGCGAGGTCACACTGCGCAGTGACCCAGAGCCGGTGTGTTTGTCGTTGCAAAAGCTTGTGCAAGCCCAGCGTCTTCGACTTGGATTGCGGACCCATCTTGAGCAGAGTGAGCCTGATGATCATGCGGCCAATGCGGCCGAACCTGCGGTCGAGACCCTTCGACAGCTGACCAACACGTTGCTTTCTGAGTTTGAGTCCCGTGCAGGTGTCAAGGTGGCATCGTTGGATGCAATGCACGCATGGGCATGGCGGCATGCAAGTTTCATTCAGCAGCGGTTCACAAGATCGCAAGGCCAGACTCCGTTCGAGCTGGCGTGTGGGCGGCCCTATCAGGGCAAGCTTGTGTGCATTGGTGAGACAGTTTATGGAAGAGTTAAAAGTGCTGTGAAGGGACAACCCCGATGGGGCATAGGTTTGTGGTTGGGAAAACTTGGGTGTAGCGACGGCCACATAGTCTTCACTGCTTCGGGACATTTTCTTGCTTGCAGGTCGATTCGTCGCTTACCGCAAACTTACTTAAGGAGTGCTGATTTTGCAAAGCGCCTGCGTGATCATCCCTATTCCCAGGCTGCTTTTCTTGCGGGCCAAGTTGGACAGTGCAGGCCGCAGAAAACACGTGATGCACAACAAGCACCTCCAGAGCCACGGCCAGATGAGAGTGTCCCGGCCGGTGCGGATCCACTGCCGTATCCTGGCTATGTTCTTCCTGACAATGCACCGCTGAGTGAACTTGTGCCACCACCAGCCATCAGAAGTGATTTTGTGCCAGAGCCACCGACGCCCATGCAGGAGGACAGTGGACCTGTCACGCCATTGCAGCCAGCACCTTCCGATGCAGAGGTTGTGAGTTCGCCTCTGGCTGTAGTGCCAGACGCTGAGGTGTTAGCCGAGGCGCCAAATGCTGATCATGCCACGGGATCGTCCGATCCTGCTTCTTCGTCTGAGCCAGCGGCCGTACGTGTGCCTACCAGGGCTGCTGAGCCGAGTGCAAACGAGCCACGCAAACGGCTTCGTCTTGACGCTGTGACGTTTGAAGGTGTCGACATGTACCACAACCACGAGGAGAATGATTTTGAATTTGAGGGTGAAATTTTAGAGGATTTTGATTATGCCGCGGAGGCCGATGGAGCCCATGATGACACGCGGCCGGAGTCAAGCATTCCTGAGTGCTTGTTGGTCCCTTGGAGTGAGCATGAGCCAGAGCTGAGCGCTGAGCAGCTTGCACATGTAGATGCAGTTGCAATGCAGTTTGAGGTTGATCGTCTCCTTGGGATTCCTGCTCTTGAGCGTTGTGCACAGATCCTGCCAGAGCACAAGCACTTGACCACTCGTTTTGTGGTAACATGGCGCTGCAAGACCATTGCAGGTTGCACATACTGGCTCCGGCGAGCCAGGCTTGTGGCACGTGATTTTGCATTTTTGTGCCCAGGCCGTACCGATCTGTTTTCCCCTGCATCGAATGCTTTGCAAAGCAAGATCATCCCATGTGTCTTCATTGACAACTACCATAACGGTTGGCAGTTGGTATCATTAGATGTTACGGATGCTTACTTGAATTGCCCGCAGGCAGAGGACACATGCACAAGTGTCATGATCAATGGTGAACGCTTGTATTTCAAGCTTCTCAGGCTCCTTCCGGGCCAGCGGGAAGGGAGCCAGACCTGGTTCTACCAGTTCACCGATGCGCTGAAAGTCGGAAGCCGTGTCGAGCTGATGCAAGAGGTGCCATCGCTGTTCCGGTTCCAGCCTGAGGACGGCGGAGGCGGGGGACTTGTGCACGTCGATGATTTGCTTGGCACAGGACCTGCAAGTGTGATCAAGTGCATGACTGATGATCTTGAAAGGGATTACAAAGTGACTGTGAATTTGATTTCGGTGCCAGGCCAGGAGGTTCATTTTCTTAAGAAGCGGCATTATCTTTTGTCGAGCACAGAGTTGCTGATTGAGGTGAGCCCAAAACACTTGGAAAAGTTGAAATCTTTGTGCGGCCATCCCAAGCACCGAAAATCACCTCTCCCGTCCGGGCGGTTGCCCACGGAGAAGGAGGACGATGCACCATTGTCCCAGGATCAGGCATTTCGCTTTCGATCAGCCGTTGGAGTGTTGCTTTACCTGCAGTCAGACCTCCCGCATGCCATGCACAGCATTCGCCACTTGTCAGGCTTTATGTCGTCCCCGACCGTTGGGGCATGGGCAATCCTGCGGCATTTGGTCGGTTACTTGAGTGCCACTGAGGGGTACTGTGCATGCCTTACGGCCGGAGGCATCGGACACGGTGTGCAAGTGCATCGCCCAGGGATCAATGTCATCGAGACTTTTAGTGATGCTGACTGGGGTGGATGCCGATCCACCCGACGCTCTGTCTCGTCGTCTGTGATTCTTTGCAACAGCAAGTTTATCCACGCAGCGTCCAAAACGCAAAAGTCGATCGCACTCTCCAGTGCGGAATCCGAGTTTGGTGCCGCGGTGTCAGCCGCGATAGATGGAACCCTTGTTGCAAGCATGATACGGTTTGTGTCTCCAGAGCCAACGACACCACCGCTCTTGATGATTGACAATTCCGCTGCCCGCGCGATCCTTCAACGCGCCGGGGTCGGGCGTGTGCGCCATCTTGATGTGAAGTTGCTATGGACGCAACAACGGGTTGCGGAAGGATTGCTGGAGGTGCTGCCGGCACCCACGCGTACCAATGTCGCGGACATTGGCACGAAGCTCCTTGGTGTGCAGCGCACGGAGTTTCTGCTTGGCCTGATTGGGTTTAGAGATTCCCGAAATGGTTATGCTAGGGTTGGAGATGCAATCTTGAGCACAGAGCGCAATGTCCAGGCCATTCGCAATGTGTGCAAGGATCTGTCAAAGATCGCAAAGGGTGATGCCACGGCAAACACCGCCCGCATCCTTAGTGTGATCTTGATTGCCATGCAGGCAACTGGAAGCCTGGGTGCAGAGGATGGCGATGATGCCAAGGACGACGACGCGACTTTGACCATTCTTGATGCGATTCTTGAATCCTTGGTACAGATCGTCGGCTATGCATCTGCAGTGTATGAAGCATACCCTTCAACATGTGTTGCGGTGTGCCAGTGCGTTGCAATCACTGCATTCTTGATGTGTGCATTCATGTGTTGTGGCCGGCGGATGACAGATGTTCCAGAAGCATCTGTGCAGGTGCGCATCGCGTCTGGAGTTGCGGTTGATGTCCGAACATCCCGAAGTGAGCCCAAGGCCAAGGCTGGTGAACAAGTGCGTGGAGCGCGGCCCAAAACCGCGAGTCGACCGAAGATTGAGGACGATGATGAGCGAGCCCAGAGCCCTGGTGCGCACGAGGTCCATGCAGGCAGACCAGGGTCATCCAGCGATGTGCTGAGATCGAACAGCGAGGCCAGTGGGAGATCCGAGAAGATTCCGAGAGCACGCCCGATTCCGCAGCGCCGGGTGCCACAAGCCCGAAGCGCAGACGGCGTGTGGATTTCGACAAGTCAAGGATACGCTTATCATAAGGCTACATGTGGCAAGCTGAACCAGTCGCTTGGCGTCACCGAGGTGTCGCGGGCAGTTGCCGAGGAGCGCGGCTACAGCGCGTGCCGCATATGCAAACCTTGATGGGTGTGCCGAGTTTCTTGTGATGCTGCATCGTACGCTTGATCTTGCTTTATAATGCTCATGAGGCACATTGGATGCCATGTACATAGTCAGTCCTTTGTGCCACGGCGCAATTGATTGACAGGCTGCTGGTGGATCCTGTACATAGCTTGACAACGTGCGATGGACGGCTTGAAATCACTTGAATCTTGATATGCAGCATTTTGCTGCCAATCCGAGCAATGCCACAATCCCTTGAGCCGTGGAGCGGCTCTCAGCTGCTGAGGTGCGTTTGGCACCCATTGGCGGTAACTAGGCCGTCACCGAATTTTCGACTGGGCGCGAGAGCGCATGATCCATCATGAATCCGCCCTTTGTCTTGACAACTTGCGAGGGCGTCCGCGTGCGCCAGTCAAGCATGCAGTTGTGTCTTCGGCTTAAGGTCGTGGATACAACTCCGTAGGCAGTGTAGTGTACAGTCTACACGTAGTTGCGTAGCACTCGAGCTAAGCCTTGAGCCGGCTAAATCAAGCCCAATACGCTAGTGAGAACATGTGCACTTGGAGCGTGTTTAAAACGTCGTACAAGCTGTTGTTTTATACTTTGGGAATCGTTCACGAACAGTCTGCCCATTCGCCAATGGAACAGCCTGAGGCGGGGTACGAACGATTTTCCCGTATTCGTTGGCATGGTTTTACATTGATTTCATCATGCATTTTACTTTCGCTCTTGTAGTCGTGCACATGCGGATTCTGAGATACCTGAAGGCTTTTGTTGCTCGAGGATAGTGGAAAAGTTCGTAATATGGCAAAACACTTTAGCTCGAATATAGGATTCTCGCTTGAGGTAGTATTGATCAGTGCCTGTGTCTCATCGTCAAGATACTCGCTGAAATGGCCGACGAATGCGCCGCCCTCCGAGATAAGAATGCCGCCGATGCCAGCCTTCGAGTCGTCATGTGAGGCGTCGACGGACAAGTGCCAGGTGTAGCATGATCGGTCAGAAATACGTCTCGCTGGGGATGTAGCTACATGGGACTTAAGGAATTCAAGAGAACCCAAAACAGAATCATCTAGTTTGCCACCCCATTTAGACACATGCTTGGACAGAGACTGAAAGGCCAAGCCTGCACGCTTGCCGGAAAGTTGCTGCGCATCGAACTGCAAACGACCTCGGAGTCGCTCGCCATCCTTGCTACTCAAGAAGCCGGCAGACATAATCTCAGATAGGGTTTCCACTACCTTGTCACGTCTGCTTTCGGTGTTTTCGAAGAGGATGACCCCGATGCTGCACTCACTCAAGTTTCTTTTGAGGCCAAGAACCTTTGCAACGCGGTCGAAGTAGGAGCCCTTGTCAGCCGCCGTTGTCCACCCCAAGATCGACAAGATCCCGTCAACACAGAGGTCAAACATCTTCGACAATTCAGGTATCTCTGAACCAACGAAGTCGTCAAAATAGACGCCCCAGTGAAGGATGAAAATCTTGACCCCTATGATCCAGATTGCAAGGGGTGCTCTACAAAATCCATGAACACTGGAGCGTGCTCCAAAAGGTAGCCCGAGTTGCCCATAGATCTCAGTTTGCTTGAGCTTCGGGTTCCATACCGCCAGATAAGCATCAGACATGGACTCAGAGTGAAGCGCCAGGTTCTTGTATGCCTTGCATAGGTCCCAGGCTCGGATCAAGAGTTTAGCAGCTTTTCACTTTGAGCGAAGGCGGTGAACACGATCGGCAAGTGCAGCTCTCAGAACATCGCTCTGCATCCCCAGAGCCACGAGTCGAGTGGATGATTCCAGGCGTGAGTACATGCGCAGATTTCCGTAGTGTGGCCGTACTCAGTGTTGCTGATGTCCGCTTCGATCTGTAAACCCCCAAACTGGGGATCGGTCCACTTGTTAAAGCATTGAGCCAACGTAAGAGAAAGCATTTTTCAAAAGGCAAAATCATTGCAAGTAAATGTCAAAGTACCTGACGTCCAAGTAGTCCAAGTATTATTCCAGAATCATTGTAGTCATGCGACTCGAACACAGTTCACTCAGCGACATGAAAGATGCAACGACGTGCACTCACTCGTTTAGCACCATCGGTGACTGTGGGATCGCATGTTGGCTGGAGGCATACAGCCTCACTGCACGGTACATGTACATGCTACTGCAGCAGGCGGGCGCCTGCAACGCCCTACACACTGAGTGCAAAGTTGCACTGCAAAACGCACCTCAAGCAAAAAGTGATCGGAGCTCATCGAGCACATCAAGAGATGCACCCACGGTGCTCAAGAGAGCTGCAACACACCACCCCCGCAAGACGAAAAATGATTCCGCAAGTATGCACGTCAAGGAGTGGGAAACACAGGGCATCCGCTTTGCACAGGGCGGGTTGGGCGGGATTAAAAAAATTTGCCCCACCCCAGCATGCTTGGGCGCTCAAGACAGCGAGCGAATTCGGTAATTCAGCTCTTCCAGAGGCGCACTCCAAACGCAATGCAAGTGGTTCCGCAAAACTAAAGGAGTACGAGAAATGCTTTCACGACATTTTTGAAGCACCCACAAACAACTTTTGTTGGCCGGCTTTAAAACACTATCAAACCCGATTGACCGGTAGCTTAAAGCCTTGAGCCAACTTAAGAGAAAGCATTTTTCAAAAAGGCAAAATCACTGCAAGTAAATGTCAAAGTATCTGACGTCCAAGTGTTACTCCAGAATCATTGTAGTCATGCGACTCGAACACAGTTCACTCAGCGACATGAAAGATGCAATGACGTGCACTCACTCGTTTTAGCACCATCGGTGACTGTGGGAACGCATGTTGACTGGAGGCATACAGCCTCACTGCGCTGCACATGTCCATGCTACTGCAGCAGGCGGGCGCTTGCAACGCCCTACACACTGAGTGCAAGGTTGCACTGCAAAACGCACCTCAAGCAAGAAGTGATCGGAGCTCATCGAGCACATCAAGAGATGCACCCACGGTGCTCAAGAGAGCTGCAACACACCACCCCCACTTATCCGTGTTTGCTGGAGTCTGCTATGCTCAAGGATTGTCCCCTCAAGGGTCATAGCAGACATCACTTCCCGAGAAGGACCATCGGCTATGTTTGACGGGCTCGGGACCCGAGTGAACCATGTGAACACCCTGGCCAAATCTTCAATCGTCAAGAAACGCTTGGCCAGCCTAGCTCCAACAAGATTTCTAGCGGCGCCAGAGATCAGCAGCACGTCACGGGTGCCGTTATTGTCCACGTAACAGACAATAGGCCTCGAGATCAAAGCCTGCCGAAAAAGCACGAACCCGAGCAGGACCGCACATAACTCCGCTTTGAAGATGACGGCGCTGCTCTTATCAGCTCCTAACTGATTCATCTGACAATTGCTAAGATCTACCGAAAAGAAGCTCAAGGGCTCGCCACTTGCGTCGAAGCAGCGTCCGTAAAGAGGTAGTTGCCATCCTGAGTGGCCGCGGTGAGACACCGCGTATCTCGCGAGTAGGTCAGACCAGACCGCGGTTGAAAGTCAAAAAATCCGTCTCGTAGAAAGTTGGACTTTCCGACTCGAGGCTCGGTGACGAGAGTTTGCGCCCCTCTGTCCGATCGAAGGCAATCCCATGCCGTATCTCCATCTTTCTTGAACGGGGGTGTTCGTTGGCGATCCGTGTTGGTTTGCCATCGATCGGTGCGGGATGCTCACGACTTCCCCCTTCGACGTTGCCGGAAGGAAAAGGTGGCCGACTCCTGTCAGAATATTTCTTATAGCAATTTTATACATTCAGTTTCCCATATAGCTTTGGGAATATTTTGCATGGGTTGATTCAAAAGCGAATCCTAAACAAAGCAAAGCTCCGTGGAACATAAGCGACTCATGAGGCGGAGCCTCCATTAGCTGTATTTTCCTGGGAGAGCTTCGAAAAATTTAGGAAGGAGTTTTCAAAACGCCTTTGCTTTAATTTTTGTTTGTTTTATCTGCTTGTTGAACGATTTTTTAATTTTTGATTCTGCGCCGCCTGGAATAAGGTTGGGATGGGTAGCTTCTCCCCGGCCATAGGGCCGAAAGTTTTCCCTCCCTCCCTCCCTCCCTCCCTCCCGGGGGTGTTCGCTGGCGATCCGTGTAGGTTCACCATCGATCGGTGCCGGATGCTCACGACTTCCCCCTTCGGCATTGCCGGAAGGAAAAGGTGGCCGACTCCTGTCAGAATATTTCTTATAGCAATTTTATTCAAGCAGTTTCCCACATAGCTTTGGGAATATTATGATTGGATTGATTCAATAGCGAAACCTGAATAAACCAAAGCTCCGTGGAAACCAAGAACTTTATAGGGCGAGAGGATGGAATATGTATTTTGTCATGTATGTCAATTCTTCTTTTCACCATGCAATTTTACTTTCCTGACATGTGACTTTGTGGGACATGAACAACTCTTATGCTGATGCCAAACATTCCTCAAGCAGTGGCTGAGGAAAAAATTTGTCCCACCCTCCCGACCCGGGGAAATGATATAAAGATGTGCATGGCAAACCGAGCAGAAAATGTGAGCAGTGGCTCACTTTCCATTGCGGGGTCGATGTGGCCCGGCATGATCTTCAGCCCCAGTGTGCCAATGAGAGCAAAACAATCGAGTGGTCCGCATTGTCGCTGTGCTAATTTCATATGGTTAGATATATTCGTCAGCCCACGTATCAATTCGGGCAGCATCTGAATGCAGATGAAGGTCTCCGCTTATATGCCGCTCAAATATTGGTCGCCCACATATTCGGGCAACATGTTTTCCATGAGCAACTCTTTCAATTCGAATCATTATCGATGTCACCCTTATCGTAAACATTAATGCTATCTACATGTTTTTTGAAACTCCGATGAACTTCATAATGCCTGTCCATCTTCGAGCCGAATGTGCGGCCGAAGATCTCAAACAAGTGCAGATGCGCGCTCTTGCGTCCCAGCCGCGTGTTTTCCAGGCGCGGACCAACGTGGGCACGGAGTTTCCCTTCTCGAGTCAACAAAGTGGAGCGTTAGTGATTGCACATGTATGTGGAATATTGAAGTATTCGATTACGATGTTTTCCAATTATGTGTTTCCGGCTTGGTGTTTCGCCAAGACAGGTAAACAAGCATGTTTGAAGGAGTTTCACATCCAATGTACAGTTGATGAAGCTCCCAGTTTTATGCATTGCGCCCGTTTTCGACCAAGTAAACAAATGTACTTACACATGTATACACACATATATATATATATACACATGTGTATATATATATATATCCAACAATAACCGCAGCGTCTGTGCCGAACGTGTTTCCCAAAAATTGACGATTTGTGGAGAAATCTGACGAGAAAGCGGAACGGAAGCTTGCATCGACTTTGCTTAGTTCTGGAAAGGCTCAGCCAACAGATGTCGCGTGAGAGGCGAAATCATATGTTCAACATGATCAGTTGTTTGCCTCTATGACTTGAAAGATCTCGAAGTGAGAGTTGCCCAACATGTGAAGGGAATTAATACGGCATTTGGCATCCTGCATTCAGTGTCGGCCATGGCAGAGGCTTTCAAGGGAAAGGGTTCGAACTTCGGACGTGGCAAACGTCTTTAACAATTGGACGTGCTGGTGCAGGCGATGTTGCCACCAGCGCCTCCGGCCCCCAATCCGCAGTCCAGTCCTCGAAACACGGGGAAACGCAAAAATTGTGCTGCATCTGGCGTTCGTAAATGCATGTCGTATGCACAGGTCACCTCGGGTTCGGGCGGCGATGCGGGTGATGGGCATCATCCCCACCGAACTAGACAAGAAGGTTGCGAGATGCTGCAAGTGGCGATGAGCGAATGCAACTGTGCGTTGGCCCTAGCAGGAAGAGCTAGATTACGACGGCAACCAGGTGCGTCAGGTGTCCATCAAATGCTGCAAAAGAATTCGTGCTTTTGCTTGCAGAACAAACATCTGCTGTTTGAGAAGAAGCGGCGCACATTGATCGGGCATGTTGAGTCCTGAGTTCCGAGTCCCAACCATCTTGTTCACTTGTGAGGCTTGGTAAGGAATGCTTTGCAAGGTGTCGATGTTGGCGGCAAGAGGACCGCAGGCAGGCTTCAAGTGAGACAGCCGCAACGTTCTACATTGAAACAGATGCTTGATCCTGAACTCTTCAGGGTGGCGACGGCCATGAACTTGGAAGGTCGGCAGGCGCTCGCTATCACGCAGTCTGCATCCACATGCGTTGTGTTTCCGTTATGGGTGAAGGTGATTTGAACGCTTCTTTTCTGGAGGAAGCCTGGCCCGTGGACATTTCACTTGACGTCATGGGCAGAAGTTTTTGACCGTTTCAGAGGTCTTGCGTAAGGAGAAGGAGAGTATGGAGGTCATGGCACGAATGGCGAAGGCTCAGTCAGTCGTTCCAGAGCGATTCGAGTGCCAAAAAGCGCCCCTGCCAGAAAGACATTCAGAAGACCGTCATAAAGGATCCGGTGTTTTTTCATGTGGTATGGTGCCGTTTGCAACACACCGCTCCCAGGAGCTCGAGAGTCGACTGGAGTTCGAAAAAGGAAAAAAGAAGCAGGAGGCGCACACACACACACAGACACACAGACATATTTTGGCTGGAGGAAGTGTGAGGGAGTGTAATGCTTGGGACAGTCCGTTCCGCTGTTCCGGAGGGGTAACAGCTTATGCTGGAAGGAGAACGTGAAGCGCATGAAAGAGCTGAAGAAGGAGAGGGACGATAAGCTCAGAGCGATGCAGAAGGAGGCAGCACCGGCGGCCAGGCTCTGATTTGCCTCATAGACTGTGCTCAACAGGCCGAGAAGAGAAGGGAAAAGTCCAAGGAGGTCTCGTGCCTTCGAGTTCCGGCGAGCGCCAGGCATGACCTTTTCACAGGCTCGGGACCGTGCCGACCGGCAACTGCAAGCACATTGCGAAGAGCTTCGGCAAGAGCTGAAAGAGGCAATCGAGGGAGACAGCTGCATTGTTGCGGTTTGCCTTCTGCAGTCGGCATCCGCGTGAGGCTGATGATCGAGTGGCAAAATGCCTTGCCGACATTCGCCAGGCACACGACGATTCCATCGAGTCCAAACAGGTGCCTAGCGTTTTCCTTATCGGAGGCTCAGAAGCTCCAAACACTGATATCCTAGGTGAAGGGCATCGAAGCCCGGAAGCAGAAGGCGACGCTTTTTCGCTGTCGGGACATTGCTTTGGTGTTGGCGTGGCCTGCAGCAACAGGCCGCATTCGAAGACATGTTGCTGCGCAAGCGCGAGGAGCACTGCCAGCACACATCAGCACGCTTGAGTTTGGCGATGTCAGAGACCGATGAGGACATGCACGACGAAATAGAGGAGAAACACTTGAGGAAACGCCAGTTGCACGCCCCCTACAAGCTTGAGTTTCGATTGTCTCCTGTTCCAGTGTCGTGACTTGAGCTCAGGCTTGAAGAGCTGTTGGGCCAGAGGCTGTGGCTGTGTCCCTTTGTGGCTTGGCCATGCTTTACTGCACAATTAGCGATGTATCGTCTCAGGGTCTCCAACAAGGAGGCAATGCTCCACAAAGAGATGCAGTGTCGGCAACGAGTCGGGGCTCAAGAAATCAGTCGTGAATCCACAGCTTAAGGCCGCCTCAATGACTGGCGACTTGTATTCCGCTTCGCTCAGGTGGCCGAGTACCTCGCGAAGCAGCAGGCATCCGTTGTTCTTCAAGTACCATCATACCCCACGTTCCCCACCTGCTTTTGCCTAGTGGCCTAGGCAGAGAACGAAAAGAAATATGGCGAAGCTCTTGAACGGCATAGCAAGGCAGCAAAAGTCTGTTGCCATGAGCACTTCAGCCATAGGGATAGCCTCCAGACTCCAGATGGCTGTCAGGCGGAAGACTTCCGAAATGATCGGCTGAAGGATAGACTGAAAGAGTTCAAGGCTCGAGAATGAGTGGTGTGTGCAGGGAGCTCTTTTTCCACTGGCAACGTTGTATCCGTCCTATCCGCAGACAACGAATAGCAAGAAGCGGCAGGCGTTTGTCTCCAGGCAGGGAGCAAGGAGCAGAGGCCAGAACAGAAATATTTTCACGCACGGTTTGTCCTTCAGGTATGAGAGGCTGCTGGCCGAGAAGGAAAAGGAACATGAAGAATTCAGAAGAAACTGGGAGTCCAGGCCCACAGCTCAAAGGGACTGCAGATCTGCAGGCTTTGCCTGCTTCATAGGCCATCCATAGGCCGAAACCTTTAGTTTCGTGTGGGTTTTGTGACTCGAGGAGCCTGCAGCGCTCGGCCTCGGAGACGTGGGACTCGGAGTGCCGAAGACGCTGAGCCCCGTGGGGTTTTCCGCTCTGCTGGCAGGCTTCGGCGAAAGGAACGGCCGGAACTCCTCCGAGCCCGCGAGGATGCCGAGCATTTCGTCGGGGCGCCCAAACAAAGCGGAGAGCGGCGGGGAAGCGGCGTGCCCCCGAAAGAAGCGCCCCAAAGGGCGCCCCCCAAAGGGCCAGGTTTGTCTCTTTGCCGAGGCAGCGCTGGCGGCCGAGAATCGGGAGCGCCTGCGGAGGGCCCGGGACCCGGAGCGGAGCAGAGGGGAGGAAGAAAGGCGGGGCAAAGAAGCGGAGCACAGAAGGGGGAGCAGCTGGCAAAAACGCGCAGCAGCCGCCGCGCCCGCGGCGGCCACCGAGGCCAATGCTTTTGCCGTGGACCAGCAGATCGAGAAGCTCCTCGCTATCCGACAGAGGGCACAGGCTTCCGCTGCCATCGTGCTTGTGAATATACTCAGCATGCTCCAAACGGGCAAGTGATGTAGAAGGAGGCCATGGACTGGAGGTCGAACCTGCAAGGTCCTAAACCAGACGCCAACTAACTGAGAGAAGGTGGACAAACGAGTTAAACATGTAGCCGACAGCACATGCAAGTGGAATGCATCTCACGAAAGCAACTAGAGACACGAGGAATATGCATCATGCAAATGACAGCCATGACAATAAGGCCAGAAAGTAGATCAAAGAACGTTGGGAAGAACAGGCCGCAGATGCGATGACGAACTGGGATGCCAAGATCACGAACATTACTATGAAAAACACAGAATCCAGGAAACTAACAGCCCAAGAAAGACCAAGATCCAGAAGGTCAGCACTACGGTCAGGCAAGGTAAGATATCGTCGTGTCCAGAACAGAGCAGCAACCTACCGAGTCCTGCTCGCAGGTCCTGGAGGACAGCAAGGTGGATGCCGATCGGTGCCTCGGAAAGCAGAGCCTGAATCGTTGCTGGAGATCACTGCGAAAGCAAACGATTTCCGTGTTTGGGTTGGGATCCGTACAGGCAAATCCCTGGGGATGGGGCAGTATAGCGGAAGTTGTTGTTGCAAGAGCTCGAAAGTGTCGCAAATACCAGTGACTTTGCACTACGCAACAGCTATGCCGTTCGGAACATGTTGTCTTCGCGCGTACTTATAGCTGGGAAGTGCGCATGCGAAGATGTTAGAACACAAGGCTTCGGCATCATTCTAAAAAGGAAAACATGCGAAAACTCGAGGTCTTGCCTTGTGGGAGTGCGGAGTAAGATAGGAAAACATCACGAAACCCCTGGGTTCCATGGTGTATTCGCGAGAGGGCATCGCATTCATTAGTATTGCAGCACTTCGTGCATTTCGACAAAACACAGAATCCCGATAGTCCGATAGTCGTTGTTTTTTTGTTGCGTTTCGGTTGAAATTGCTGGTTTTCTTGTGTTGATGCTTGCAACAAAAGATGCAAAAACCTAAGGTTTTGTCGTGTGCGAGTGCCGAGAAGTACTTCATTACACCAAGACAACCATGCGTTTCACGGTATGTTTGCAACAGACGAGCAAATTCGCTGGTATTCGCACTTCGCACACCTCGAGAAAGACTAATACTGATATTATCGATAGTCTTCATTTTCTTGCGGTTTTGAGGTTTAGAGTCTGGGACGGGTTCAAGGCTTGAGGTCTACAGTCATTCTTGTGTTTTTGCTACTCAGGAGGTTTTTGGCTAGAAGGCTCGGCAGTGAGTGTGAAGGCACCTCAGCTTGTTTAGTCCTCCCACACAGGCCGTCCGAAAGCAGATTTTTTTGTGCGCAAGACATTGCTCAGGCCAGGATTCTTGAGAATCCAGCGCGCAGCCAAAATGTTGCTACGCTCGGTCCTGTCCACACCATCATGTCGTCATCATCATGTTGTTGTAACCCCCCCACCCCCCTACCCACCCGAAGTTCCAAAGCGAGGTTCAGAATTTAACCTTCGAAGTCATGAACACAAAGTAGTTTCCGGGAAACCCCCAGGAACAGACCTCCGTACATTCGTGCTCAGTGTTCGTTCGTCTTCAAGTGAAGCAAAATGCAGATTCGTGCTTCGTGCGCAGGCGACGCATGGTTGTTCTGCGGAACACGGCTGTCACAAAGCATGAGTTGCAGAGCAAGGCCGGTTCAAGATTGGAATCAGTAGCTTTTTGTGGAGCTGCACTCTTTTTGAGGTTGATCGCTTCAAGGACGTAGGTGCGGAGCCTGCAGAGCATCAAGCAGATCTGTTGCCGCTTTTAACACTGCGAGGGGTCGAGAAGATGATCAAGCTGCTGGAGGACGTCGAGATTGAACCCGAGGCGGCGAAGAGGACGAGCTTCCTCTCAGAGAGACCAAAGTCCCGCCATGGGCCAGGATGACAGTAATGTGCCCTGAAAGGATCAACGACATCCTCTCAGAGCTCCAGTTGCCCCCACTGGGCCGGCACCTTGAATGCTCTCACAAGTGCTGGCTGCCAGTTGAGCGTCCAGGTGGCTATTCACAAGAGGATGAGAAGTAGGCCCAACCCTTTACGATTGCGCCGTGAGCCGGTCCTTGTCTCACAACAGTGGTCACTCAGACATGATAGTGCTCAAACTGGGTTTAGGATAGAGGGGTCCTTCCAATGATCCAGAGAGGTTTCGAAGCGCGCAGCGTGACCATGCTTTTAGAGTATGCGGCATGCCATTCGCTTCGACACGAGAGCAGTGAGTATCTCGGGCAGAGTGGATTCGCTGCGAGGTTTTAGCGAGCTTTCAAGCGTTTCTCGCCGATTAAGTCGCGAGAGATCTGGTCGTGGAATTTCCTTTGCCAATGAAAGCATGCGGTTTGACAGAGCGATTGAGTAAGCACAGCGTCAAGGGCAGGTGTGTTGTTTCCGCTTGTCCGACTCACTCGTTACCCCATTCTGCTCCGCGGTTTGGCTAGGATCCGGAAGCATGGCAGCATGCGAAGCTACTGCGAAGCTACTGCGAAGCTGCGAAGGATGATATCACCAGCCGAAAAGGAGCTCGACATGTGGAAAAGAGCCAGGCAAGAGCCGACACGGGCAGCCATAAGCTGAGACTAAACTCCTTGAGTCAACGCGATGGCGCAAGCGGCGCCAGAAGAGCCATGGAAGGCGAAGAAGACCAGGCCAAGCCCGGCCAAGCCCGGCCAAGTTCTGACGCGGAGTTGGAAAGCCTCTTGACAGGGACAGAGATGGATGGGTCGTCTTCCTTCTTATCCTTCTGAATTTCTTTGCTTGCCAATTCGGTCACGGCTCCAACATCGGGGTAGCTGTTTCGCTTCCCGGGTGCTGCTCTCAGCCGTCGAAGAGCGTTAAAACCTTAAACCAAGAAGTTAGAGACTTCTGAGGAACTCGAAGGCTATGAACTTGGCACTCGGATCGTCTACATCTCAGACAGTGATGCTGCTTGCGTGCTTGCGTTGCGTGCACGCTTGGCCTGGGTCTCAAGGTGGGTGATGGTGGGCGTTTGTCTGGGCCTCCCTCTCACACCTTGGGCCTGCAGGCCCGGTTTCAAGCTGCAAGACAGGCAGTCGAACTGTCGAACCGTGCCCAGGACCTTCGGGGAGTTTTATGTTGTCATTGTCTGCACCATCCTTGATGTCATCGTGCTGCCCTCAGCATTTGCACGGAAAGGTCAAAGTTCAAAGGCACGCCAGCCGCCAGCCGCCAGCTGCCAGCCGCCAGCCAAGGCGATGCTGCTAATGACAGTGCCTGGCATCTCGCTGTACCAAATCTACGCAGTTCCGACCTCAGGTTCTGTTTACCCCTCTAAACTCTAGGCCCGCGCCAATTCCTTTGCAGGTCCGCTTCCTCGTGGGCTTCTTCGAAGCACCGTTTCTTCCCTATCTGCAGGACCGCCAAGCTTCCGTCGCGCACCATGCTCCCACCCCTGGCTCTGCACTTGTCAGAAGTGGCTGTCTCGCCATGGGTCCCACAACTGGAACGCCGGGGTCTCAAGCCCCCCGAGATGGAATGTGGTGTGGAAGCGCCATTGCGCAGTTGTGGAATACCACCCTGCACGCCATGGTGCCGCTTGGTGAGAACGTGGGCTTCATCGTGGCCCAGGATCGGCGGTCCAAACGAAAGTGTCCCGCTGGAAGCCGAAGAGTCAAGAGAGGAGCTGGTGAATGCTGGCTTCCACTGGCGCTGGGCTTTTCTAGGCCGGGACGGAGCCTTGGCTCTGAGCGGAACGGAAGCCTCTCTGCCTCTGCCTTTGCCTCTGCAGGGCAAGGTGTCCTTTTTGCCGGCACTGGTTTGCTGTGCTTGGCCTACGGTGGACGCCGTCAGCCTTTGCTCGTTTTTGTCGTGTCGGAGCTGATTCCGCGACTCAGCCGCCAGGCTACTTGGAGTTGTCCGACGACCACCCGACGAAGCGTCTGGACAGTGCAGCCGGCATGTATTGAAAGTTCGCGTAGGCAGCGACCGCGTGCGAGAACGATACACTCAGGTGAGGAGGATCTCGAGAAGCCTGCAAGCGTGATTCTCAGAGGTGTGCGAATGTGCGAATCCTGTGCTGTACTTGCTACAAGACAATGCCAGCGAAGGTGAAGTGGAGTACCCTAGCACCGAGCGGTGGGGTGTGTCTGGCACCTACAACGGCAGATGCCGGCTGTCCTGGTGTTAGAACCGGTGCATTGCAGAACGGCGTCGAACTGCTTGACTGCATGCTACCTGCAACCACGCGAAGTCCCAAGCTGTTGCGGAGTAACAAAACTAGATGACCCCAGCGTCCCCGAGTTTGGAGCAACTGTAGAAACTACCATGTTCATTGTGGTGGGTTTATGGGCAGAGGTACTGGGTGACCAACGTGTCCCTGGCAGCACAGCTTGGTTTTCTTGGCGGGCACATTGCTTGGAGGGCAGGTTTGCACGAGTTTGCGCATATGCAGCAGGGCTTGTGATTGAAGAATGAACGATTACACTTCGCGAGGTGCAAGTACGTGATTCGCGACTACGCGACGTCGGAGACAGAGTGTGGAAGGCAAGCAAAGTCGTTGCTCGCAGAGTGCAATGCAAGGTCGCGCGGCTTCGGCCTACACGTCATACTGGGCACCTTCTCTGTGGGCTGCCTGGTTTCTTCTTTCTCCGTGCTGGCTCTCTGCTGGCTTCTGGCTTGTGATCTCAGGGCATTGCGTTGATTGGCCCTGCCCTAGGTGCTACACATGCTTGGCGAAGCAGATTATTCAGCTACCGTGTCGCAGGTGGCTACGTTGCCATGTCGGGGAGCGTGGTGCAGTCAGACAAGTGGAGTCAGCACAGGAGGACGGCGTGTGGTGATACGCCCTTGAACACTTGGGCCAGGGGGTGCCTTATTGAGGACTCTCATCTTCCTCGCATCCGTCTCCAGTATGGCCGCCGTCCTTGCAGCAGTGCTTCCGTACGTCTCGGGCATTGTCTTCTGGCTGGGGACTTGAGAGCCCTTGTTTTCGCGACTCTCGATGACGTGGAATAAATGTGCGAGGCCGGCGCTGTTCCTGACTTTCTGCATTGCCGGTGGCGTGTACCCGGCGGCGCACACTGCCCAGTCAGGTCTCATGAGCAAGTCCTGCTTTAGGGGACCTATCGGACGTATGGGACCGCCTGTGCCTACAGCATCAATGAAGCTTCCTAGCAGTGCAGCGGTAATTCATCGTAGGAAGTCGGGCTCGCACTGAGCTTGCACGAGGCAGGGGATCATCAACCTCGCCCGGCGCTCAGAAGAGAGCGAATGAAGAATGGACGTCATCTTGGTGCATTTCTCCAGGCGCTGACCAAGAGCCGCGTCATCGAGGCGTCGGTCTACCAGGCACAGAGCAGACAGAGACAACAAAACAGAGCACCATGTCGGACGGTTTCGACCGTCCAGTGCCTTTGTCGTGTCAGGTGCAGTGCAACAACCTGCTCTTCGCAATGCCGATGCCCTATGCCATTGGCAAGGCCAAGCCCGCGCAAGATGCCACGAGCAATCTGCGAAAAAGGACGAGGGAGGCCAGGAGAGTGCACTGCAGGCCATGGACTCTTGGAGCATTGGAGCCTCCTTCCGCCTCGTGGCCGTCTTCCAGGCAGATTCCGAGCCGAACGTCACAAGGAGCTAAGAGCAGAGAGTGCAAGCAAGAGAGGTGCTGGCCGCCGCGGGCTTCTCCTTGGCCATGCTCTCGGCGGACTGGGAAGAGGCGGCCGGATGGGCAATGCTCTCGCAGTCCGGAGCGCCTTTGTGAGCTCCGCTGAGAGCAAGGAGCGCAGCACCTGGAAGCGCTTGACCTCCCCGTCGCGGGATTGGGATGCCGTTTCAACTCTGGAGCAGGGAGCCTGCACCTTATAAGGCCTTAAGACTCCCCCCGGCGCCGCCCCGCGTCTGTGTATGTCTTGTTTCTAAGTTCTCGCCCAACTTGGAGCTCATGAACATCTCCGCAAAGGAAGAGAGGCGCTCGCAACCGTCTCTTGCTCTCCGAGACCATGCGGCCCACGGGAGGAATAATCTTCATCAAGGTCACTGATGCGTGTCCTCGAAGATGATGTTTCACCCCTCTGGATCTTGCACAGGGAGTTTCAGATTTGACATCTCGTCTTTGGTAAGCGAGTTCCATTCAAAAAAGTGTTTCCAAGGATGTTGTCACCGCGCCTCAGCTATCGGCCCTGCTTTCAGAGACCTGGATTGCCGTGCCTTTCGGACCGCGAGCGAGCGAGCTTGGCAGCACTGCCGCACAAATCGCTGCATGCCAGTGCCGCCCGCCGGCCAGATACGGCTGTCGCTGCAAGGTGCACGCGGCGCTACGTCCATGCCCTCTGGGCTTCTACTTCTATTTGTGGAGATGGAGGGGGCCCACTCAGCATGTCCTCCTCTGCGACCCAAATGTTGAGCCACCCCGCCCCGCCGTGGTGCGAACATTGCATCAAAGTGTGCTGGATGTTGGGAATCGATTGTGCCTTTGCACCTGCAGGCCCAAAAGCCGCGGATGAAGATTGACTACTCCTTCCTCAAACCGATGGCACCCGGAGCCCTGAAGATGGGACAAGTTCACGGGAGCGGCCTGCGACGTGAACTACATATGGCGAACTCATCGTGTAGCTGAGCCACGCGAAGGTGACAATCAGGACTGACCCGGCAATCCTTAACTCTGCCCGGCACTTTGCGGATGTGGTCTAAACACGTTTAGGGGCTGACAGTGGGGCTGCTATGCTCCGTACCGCAACCGAGCTCAACTCGATGTGCATTGCACAATCGTCTCTTGAGACGGCCGAAGCACGTCCGACAATAGTCGAGCTGCGGTTCTCGGCAACGCGAAGTCGCGCCGGCACTGCTCCCTGCGTGGGCGACACAAGACTTCGGCAACGAGCAGACCCGTTGGCCCCGGGCCCCGGCCGGGCCCCGGCACGTTCCACGCCCAGGGGGCCAACACAATGCGTTGCTGCATCGAGTCAGGCGGCGTCTGTAACTGCGACAGGACCCTGCAAGACATCTCTCCGTCGAGGCCAAGGCTGCAGACGACCGTGCAAGGTGTCTGAAACTTTACCGCCGATTCGAGACGCATCCTCCGGGCGCATCTTCGCTTCAACCCTACCAAGACCTGCGTATGGAACATGCTCCCGGCCATGACGTCTCTTGACCCAGCCCCCTGTGGCATAGTTGCACTTGGTGTTTTGGCACGCGGACTTACCTCGCCCAACAAAGCTCCTAAATCGGCTGCCGCAGTTGACACCCAACTGGCCTGGTTGCTGTCCTCTTGTAGGGACCCCCTCAACGAGTACGCAGCTGGCCGCGATGCCGCCGTACTGTCTTGCTTGAGTGCTTTACTCTAGGCCGACGAGGCGGCTGGACTGGCAGCCCTCGCCCCCTCGCCCCCTCGCCGCCGCCCGAGCGCAACTTGCGCTGCACCATGGCGGACTTGGTTTGCGCAGCGCTCAGTGCCATGCCGTTGCTGCTTACTGGGCGTCTTGGGTTGATGTGTTCCACGCCGTTTTGCACTGTGGCCCAGCGTTCGCACGTGCCCTTGCTGCCTCGCTCGAAGGTACCGGCCCGCTGCCACATGCCCTTTCCTGTCCAAGAAAACGCCCACAAACCTGCTGCCAGATTCAACGGGACCAAATGCAGTGCTCCCAGTTTGTCCCCATCACCAGGAGGCAGTTCCGCATTGTTGAGTTTGTGATCACGTTCTCGCTCCCATTCGGTTGGTTCACGTCGAAGGCCGCAGATGTTGCGTTCCGCCACCCACACAGTGTTTTCTGCAACAATTCCTAGAGTAATTACCACGGGATCTCCGCGTTGACACAAGCCGCCTCGACGTCGTGGCCGCACAATGTCCAATCCTCAACCTTCGCAGCCAAGGATACAAGGCATCGCACAATTTCTGGTGGACCTTTGATGGGATCTCCCTGGGAAGTTTGGCCTCGCGGGACAGGCTCAAGTACTCGCGCAATCCCGATCTGGGGACCTCGCGGAGGACACCGTCCATCTTTGCATACTCAGCAATCAATGACTCATGCCACTGCTGTTGACCATCACCCTGAAAGAAACCCTTTACATGCACCTTCTCCGCTGGAACGGGTGCCACGCTCGCCTCAACCTGATTTGCAAGCTGTTCCTCTTCATACGAAAGCAGATGGTATTTCTGCCAACTCACAATTGTCAGGACCGTAGGTGACTTGCAGCGTGAGGTTTCGCAGATCTGTTTCACGATTGCATGCTTGAACACGTTCACGCTACCGCAGGGATCGGGCTCTTGCGCAGAAAAGGAGCCGTGGCTTACGCATCTTTGTGCCGGGCATTTGCCCGCAAGCTTAGTCGAGGACTGCGCCTCGTTCATGGCAGCGGAGCGGCTGTCGTGCGGCTGCTCTTGAAGCTTGAGATCCTGGGCCTCCCTCCTTCAGGCGAATGTCTGCTCAGGCGAGCGCTGGCGATCATGATGCTCCTTCTTGGGACGGGAACCCCGCGACTTACCAGGCCTTCGAAACATCCTGCCGGTGGTATGTGCTTACCCTCAAGGATTCAGAGAAGGCTGGTGCGGCGGCCCGTGTGTGGGCAAAGCTGTCTGGGCCCGCCAAGAGCGTGGTCCGTCACTTGGATCCGGAACAGTACTACAGGGCGGATGGCCTTGAGAAGCTGCTGACCCTTCTGAGGGGCAGCCCACTTCAGACCTTGCCGGTTCCCGACTGCTTTGCCAAACTTGAGCGGTGGAACACACTTCGCCGCAAGGACCACGAGACGATCCCAGAGTTCCTTGTGAGGGAGGACGAGTGCTTTACCGAATTGCAGCAGTCGCTCAAGAGATCCAGGGACATGAGAAAACCGCCTCCTCCGAGGTCTGTCCGAGAGACCTTCTTGAGGACGCCCGCCGGAGGAACCGCCGGGAGACGAGAACGAGGACGACGCGAAGCAGAGCCCCATGGAGGATTTCGAGGACCTTCCGGATTTTCGCAAAACCTCTCCGAGTTCATCACCGCGGAAGTCTCCTAAGGTCAGCCAGCCGGATGTGACGGTGCTGCCCGAGGAGCCCGCCGACTTCAACGATGAGCTTCGCGGCTACCGTCTCCTCAAGGCGACCAACCTCACCGTGCAGGAGCGGCAGCAGGTGCTCACCCTGGCGGGCAACTTGGTGAACTTTCAGGTTGTCCGGCAGGCTTTGAGGGCGTTCTTTGATGACAGCGGCGGCTCTCACCGGCACCGCCACCGAGATCGACATGCCTGGTGGGCCACCGAGACAGAGGACCCGGACGGCGAGCACTTCGATTGCGAAACGGGTCCTCCTGAGGACTTCGCTGACGCCTACTGGGGCGACCTTAGCTGGTCCCAGCAAGGCTGGGAGGACTGGCCCGACGAGGGCCTCTACTACGACGGTGCCGAGGACGAGGGCATCTACTATGACGCCGCCGGGAACGAGATCTACCCGGAGGACATGTACCCAGAAGAGGAGGCCGAGCCGAGCCAGGAGGAAGCAGAGTCACTTAAGCAACAGGCCGACGCGACGGCCCTAGCAGCGGAAGCCAATCGCACTTTGACAGAGGCTCGCGCGGCTGTGGCAAAGGTCCGGGCAGCTCGGGGATATTATCCCCTTGGGGGAAAATCGTCCTCGAAGGGCGGCCGCGGGAGTTCGCCAACGAGATGTTTGATCTGCGGCCAGCTCGGACACTGGTTCAGGGACTGTCCTCGCCGCTTCCAGGGACAGACGGCAATGTACCAGAAGGGCTTCCCTAAAGGCCCGCGGCCCAAAGGCAAGGGCAAGGGGAAGTTCAGGCCGCCTGGAAAGGGAAAGGCCAAGCAGGGTTTCCCCGTGAACTTCTATGGCACCTACATGATGGAAGTGGTCCGTGAGGAAGGGCAGCCCGACTTTTACCAGAATGACCAGCCGAGCGAGCGGAACGCAAATGTTGTGGTTCCGGTGGTGGACCCCTCCGACCTGACGATGGGTAATGGTCCTGCCGTTTGGGGCCGCTTGGAAGGCAACGGCCACGGCCGGGCACTTGGCATTTTCGAGAACGAGCAGCGGGACGTGTGGAACAACAACGTGCCGCTGAACATGTTCAATGCCGCCCCGGCCGACCAGGCGACAGCGATCACGGATCATGAGCGCGCCTTTGCAAAGGACCCGGACGGGACACCTGGTGTTGGACCCAAGGGCCGACCCCACCAACATGACGATCCTTAAAGAGAAGGCCGAGGCACAGTACGGTGTTCAGCTCCCGGGTGATGCCGCTCGCCTTTTGGAGCTTTTCTCCTCACCGGGGGCCGTGGAAGCCCTCGCAATGGCACAGGGCACCGACCACGAGATCGTTGCCGAGGCCGGCCCAGGAAAACATTGTGAGTCCCGTTGTGCGATCAGTCTGCAAGTGAGTGCTCTTTGTGTTCCGTTGCAGCGTTGTGCTTGTGACCCTAGCGCAAAACCCTATGACCTACCTCAACCTCCTTGTGACCTTTGTGAACAGCAACCTGCACAGCGGCAGCATGTACATGAGTGTTTTGCAGATCGAGGTGAGTTACATGATCATGCTGCTTGTGTGAGTGCAGAACAGAGTGCTATGATGTTAGCGGTTGGGCCTCATGATCAAGTTGTCTCGTCGTTGCCCCATCGGATCAGATCGCTTCGGCTTCGCCTTGCCGACCACCGTCTCCGCTCCCTCTCTTCTGTGCCACATGGAGAAGCAGCCGGCCCCCCTGGAGGATCCACGTCTGACGGGCTGGCCATGCAAGGGGTCGCACAAAGAGGGGCCCGAGAAGGGCAACCAGTGGGGCCGTTGGAAGGATTGCACCAAGTGCGGCGTTCGAGTGAGTTACCGGGCGACCCGAGGCCATGGAGAGCGGAGGACGGCTGGCCCAACGATCGAGGTGACTCGCCAGGCGATGAGCGAGCTGGAGGAGATGTATCTCAAGGGCGAGATCGATGTGGTGAACGACACAGTGGTGAAGGGCAAGATCATGGAGGTGCAAAGCCGCTCGTTTCTGGCCGATCGCGTAATTCCCTTGAAGAAGACCATGGGCCCCGATCCGAAAGAACCGCCAACGTGCGAGAGTCGCCGAGCCTTGTCCTCCAAGGCGGCACCGACCAAGAAGCCGGCACCTTCAATGGCGACTCCTCCTTACAGTGCTTCGGCGGCACCCTCGGCAAGGATCCCGGGCCCAGCGGATGCGCCGATCAAGAAGATCAACAAGGAGTTGTGCGACAAGTTGGACAACAAGGAGGGCGAATTGGCGGAGGCGACCCAGCAGATCATGTACCTCGAGAGCAAGTTGATGGAGCTTCGCGGCAAGGTCAACGAGGAGATGGAGCATGCGAGGTCCATGTCGGACGGCTGGGACAACATGAGCGTGACAGCCTCAGCCAGGGCCCCGCCGTCGGAGGAGGATCCGGATCGAGAGCAAGACCTGTGAAGGCGCATGGCAGAAGCCAGTCGGGGACTCTTTTTGCGAAATGTTCGAGTTGTGACGGGCCTCCTGGGCCTGACTTGGATGGGCTCCCCGAGCGCGAGGGTATCACTTTGGCATGCCGTAAGCGCATACATCATGAGTCCAAGGGGCTCATGGCTAGTGCTCTTTGTATAGCTACGTCGTTGCTGGCGTTGACTTCGAATTCATTGGACGTGTTTGAGATTGGTGGCGGCACTTTGTCGCCGGCCCTTCGTGACGAAGGCTTGCTGTGTGAGGCCGTGACGAGCCAGGACGGTTACCACTTTGGGAACGCGTCAAGCATCGGCACCATCCACGACCAGGTTGTTGCCAGGGATCCAGAAATGCTGTGGGTTAACCTTCCGGACCTTCGGCTTCTTCGGATGGATTGGTCTGGATCCCCGGGCCAGTGGAGGAACTATGAGCGGGCCCGGCGACGCGATCTTCAGGCAGCCGAGCGGATGGCGGATACCGTGGTGCACCGCATTGAGAATAAGAAGCTGTTTGGCTGGATATGGCGAGCCGAGGCTCAGTGGGGATGGCGCAGCAAGGCGATTGAGAAAATCAAGGAGGCGGCCCACGAGAGTGGAGATGACCTTTTCGAGTGCATCGTGGACCAATGTGTGTACGAGCACGGGCCGGCCACAAGCCCTGTGAACTGGAAGATCCTCACCAATGCCAAGCAGTTGCGCTACAAGCTTGTTCGCCGGAGATGCCCGGGACACAAAGTTCATGGTGACTGGCCGGTCAAGGCCCCTGCACTGCCCGAAGGCATGATCAAAGACATCGTGAATGCCATGTCGTGGGACATTCGTGACCGATGCGGCTCTCTTCGTGATGAAGTGGAGGTGTTCATGAACGACGGCAACACAGCGATCAAGAACTACGGCAACATAGCGGCATAGCGATCAAGAACTACGGCAACACAGCGATCAAGAACTACGGCAACACGGCGATCAAGAACGACGGCAATACTGCGATCAAGGACTTTGGCAGTTCTGTGAAGCGAGTGGTCGCGGGCGAGATGGGTGTAACATGCGATGCCGATGAGTCGCGCCCTGTGATGGCTCTTCAGCGCACTTCACTTCCCATGGAACGACCCACAGGACGCAAGCTGGAGGAGATCAAGTCGCAACTTCTGAGGATGCATCGCGCAGCTGGTCAAACTAGTTTCTCGGCCTTGGCCAACATGCTTAAGAAAAGAGGAGCTGCTCAGTGGGCATGTGACCTAGCTAGAGAACTTCGTTGTGCAGATTGTGACGAATCTCGCCGACTAACTCCTGCTCCCCTGCTTCAACTGAAGAACCACCCATGTTCACGGATGAAAGCAAAGTTCCTTCTTATGCAAGATCGTGCAAGTCGGCTGTGCATGGTGAAGCACTTGAAGGATTACCCGGCAGCCGAAAACTGGGAGCCAGCATCAGCAGACATTCGTTCAGCAGTGATCACCGGTTGGATGGCGGTCAATCCCGCTCCAACGTGGATCATCGCAGACAGTGCTCCGTACTTCTCAAGTTCTGAGTTCGCTGACTTCTGTGCCCGATCGGGGGTCGGGCTTCTACTGGCTCCGGGAGAAGCACATTGGCTTCTCGGGACCGAGGAGCGGAAGATACAGACGCCCAAGCGAACATCAGCTCGATTAGAGCGCGAGGGTTTGGACATTTCCGTTGAGGAGACCTTTGCGCTAGCGGTTCATGGAGCGAATTCGTCTGTGAACCCCAGTGGCTTCTCTCCGTTTCAGTGGTCCCGTGGATGGCAAAAGGATGAGATAGAGTCCTTGCCGGAGGGAATTCGCCCGACCAAGGCGTTCGCCAAGATGCTGGCGATGAGAGAGAGAGCCAGAGCGGCCTTTGTTAAGGCAGACGCCGCAGAGAGACTGTCTCGTTTGAACAACGCTGTCCGGAGAAGAGCTGAGCAGTACAATGCTGGAAGCCTTGTGATGCTCTGGAGACAGCGGCTCCGCCACGGAAAAGGGACCTGGACTGGACCTCTCCGGGTCTTGCTCCAAGAGGGGTCTACTGTCTGGATGGCTACAGGAGCGACGATCATCCGCGCCAAGACCAATCAGGTCAGACCTTGCTCGTCCCGGGAGGAACTTGTTCACTCGACTAAAGGCATGTCTGTGATTAAGAATCCTGTGACGTTGAGCACCCTCCTCAGAGGATACACTGGCCGGCACTTCCTGGATGCGTCCCAGGAGACTCCTGGGCAGGCGATCGAGGAGGACATGGCACCTGCTGAGGTACGAGTGGAGCCGGACCCGAGCAAGAAGAAGACTTCCCGTGACAAGTGGGGGGTCCGAGAGGGGACCCTGGTTCGCTTACACAGCACTCCTCGGCTGACACTGTTCACTCCAGACAGAGTTCAGGAGTGTCTTGTCGAGGACTCGCAGTTGACGGGGCGACGGAGAACGTTCGTTCAGACTACAGGGTCCACTCAGAAGCGGGTGATCGAGGATGACTTCAGGTCGGACTCCAAGCCCAATCGTGGCCTGCTGGAGCGCTGGACTGGCGAGACCCACTTCGAGTTGAAGCCCAGCTCTAGCCTAGCAGTGCAGCAGAGAGTGGACAGCCTCCTGTACCGGTGGCTACTGCCCCTCAGGTAGCTTCGTCGAGTGCAGCGCCCTTGGCCCCTGCTGCGCTACCTGGGACTCCACTACCTGTTCCTGGAACTCCTGGACAGAGGGCTGCAGGCGTTCCTCTACCTGCAGAGCTTGAAGAGGAGGCCGCACACTCAGCGGCCTACGAAAGCAGCAGCGACAGCAGTTCCAGCTCTACCTCTTCTGAAGAGGAGCTTGTTCCGGACCACGGGGGCAAACGCAAGGCGGATGCAGAGTTGCCCAGATCCAAAGTCAAGGAGAATATGATGGCCGTCTCTTGTACGATTGAGGTCAAAGAGCGGGACCTGGCGCGGCTTTTGAAGAAGCCGTCCAAGTCTGCGATCTGGTTGTCCCAGAAGATGGCCGAGAAGTCGAAAGAGGTGACGTGGAATCATTTATCCCTCGACGAGAAGATCGAATTTGATAGCGCTCAAGCTGTCGAATTGAGCAACGTTCTGTCTTCAGCTGCCGTACGCGCCTTGACTAAGTCTGAGCTGGAAAATGTGGACCCGTCCAGGATAATGAGAATGAGATGGGTGCTCACGAGGAAAAGCTCTGGCAATGCCAAGGCTCGACTCGTCGTTCTCGGTTTTCAACAGCCGAACCTCACTTCGGTCCAGACCGCGGCTCCGACCCTGAGCCGCACGGGACGCTACGCGCTTCTTCTGTCTCTATGATGATGTGTCGCATGAGTTGGTGGCCTTGGCTGGGATTCACGTAGACGATTTTCTGGTGTGTGGCGCCCCGGGCAACGCCAAGTACGAACAGGCCAAGAAGGACCTCCAGGCCGAGTTTCGTTTTGGAAAGTGGAGCGAACAGGACTTTGAGTTTGCCGGGTGCCACCTGAAGCAGACGGAGGACGGGATTTACGTGGACCAGCTGGACTATGTGAACAAGTGGCTGGAAGAAGTGCCGCTGACCAAGGCCAGAGAAACTCAGCTGAAGAGTCCCTTGACGCAAAAGGAAATCGCAAACTTGCGAGCCGTGCTGGGGACCTTGTCTTGGAAGGCTTCACAGACGGGGCCTCACCACCAAGCGGAGGTCTCTTTGCTTCTGAGCGCAGTGCCACAGGCGACAGTCAGTACGCTGGTCTCTGCGAACAAGCTGGTTCGGGAGATGAAGAAGGAGGCGGGCCAGACTTTGTGGTTCCCTACCTGGCGTCGCGACTGGAAGGACATCTGTACGGTTGTCTGGGCGGACGCATCACAGAACAACAGGCCCAAGAAGTCGAGCACCATTGGCTACATTGCTGGACCGAGATTCTCGGGGGATCTGAAGAGCATGTGGCTCTGGTCTCCTGGCGGTCTACGAAGGCCCCGCGGGAGAGCTTGGGCTCAAACGGGTCTGAGGTCCAAGCGATCACAGTGGGCGAGGACGTGGTCTTCCTCCTCAGAGCCTTCTGGTAGGCTGTGCGGATTGGGACAGAGCTGAGATGGGTCATTTTTTTTTTTTTCGGCGCACCTTTTTGCGACGGCAGAACGTGTCCGGTCGACCTAGAGTAGTTTGAGGACCTACCGTTGCCTACCACTGAAGAGGGTGCACTCAAGGCACCACACTGCAGCTAGCGTGGGGGCAAGCGGCTTGCCGGGACCTCCTGGAGCCACCTGGCGTCAGCGAGGACCTCATGCAGGTCGGGCTCAGTGCCCTCGCTGAGCTCGGCAGCAGGAGGGAGTTCAAGCAGCGAGGCAGCGTACGCTCGCTGCGCGGCGACTGCAAGGAGGCTAGACCAGCGCGCTACCCAGGCGTTGATGGCGGTCGGGCGGAGGTGGGCAGGGACGGCTTCAGCTCGCTGGCGCGCCAGGAGTCGGAGCAACTGGGCAGCCTCAGCGCCGAACCTGCCTCCAACCTCGACACCAACTACAACGAGTCGGCACCGGCTTGCCCGGGCGAGCTCGGGGTAGGTGTCCCGGCGTTTACGCCTGGCGGCAGCCTCGACTGCATAGCCCGGCTGCACATCGGCTCGCGGATGGGCTTCGCCTCGCCTTGTAAATCTTGTAAGCGGGGAGACGATGGTGGCGTCGAGTGCGAGCTGGGAGCCGTGCCAGAGAGGGAGGCCGTTGGCGACGACCTCGATGCGCCTTTCATCACCGACTGGCGCGTCGAGGTTCATGTCGGCGAGGCGCACATTCCTCGCGACCCGCGCCCCAGCCTCGCGGCAAACTCGGGCGACAGCGTGCTCGAGCGGGAGAGCTCGGCTAGCAAGCACGCCGGATGTGGCGCACGCGGACCGGTGGTCGCCAAGCGGGTCGAGCAGTCCATGGCAGCGGCAGTGGCGAGGCGCGAGTGGCAAGGGCAGGCGCAGGCGCCGGAGGAGCAGCACCCGGAACAGGGCACTGGGGAGGGTGAGATCGTACCGCGTCGGCAAGGCGGTGATGGCGCGGGCCGCAAAAGGCCCAGCTTGCGACAGCAGCAATGCGCGAGATGCAGGGGGAAGGTTAGAAAGATGCAACTCGCAGATGCGCTCATCGCTAGCTCGGGCAGCGACCCGTTGCCAGCCGCGGAGAGGGTCGGCTGGCTCCTCACCTCGTCCCCGAGCAGGGGGTGCCTCGGCTCCTCCACTAACAGCGGACCATGCTGGTGCGTCGTAGCCGTTGTCACAGACGCGGGCCCGAGCCTGTGCCGCGGCAGCAGCGCACGGGAGTGGGACATCGCCTTGCAGCGCGCTGAGGAGGCGGTCAGCTGCGGCAGCGGCCCGGCGGCGGATGACGGGCAGTGTGTCGCACCACGATGCCCAATGCGCGGTGTGGCGGTCAGCGACAGCGGACCGCAGCCCAAGGCCTCCGAGTCGAAAAGGCAGCCGGGCTGTCGTGGGGCTGGTAGCGGGGATCGGCGCGTCCCCTCGTTCAAGCAAGTCGGCGAGGCAGTGCGCGATTGCGTCATCGTGTGCCTCGGCGAAGGAGGCGGTGAGGTGCGGGGGCAGTACTCGCAGCAAGTAGTTGGCGCGAGGGGAGGCGCAGGAGTGCAGTAACAGCCACGCGGCCTGCAAGTCCTCGAGTTGAGGGAGGCGCTGCAGCAGCTTGTTGTGTTCCTCTCGCTTGCGTTGCAGCTGCAAGGCGACAAATCGATCATGCCCGAGCGGGGAGCCGAGGACTGGGAGCCCGTGGCGCTCAGGAGGCAGCGACCAGTCACCGACCCAGACTGGCGCGTCAGGGTCAGAGCCAAGGGCGGCGATGCCGGGCGGCTCCTCCCCGGCGGCGTTCCAGATGCGGGTTTTGCCTTCATGCAAGCGGACACGTGCGTGCTCCCAGAGTGCGCGCGCTAAAGCGTCATACAATGGCTGTATACGCTCAGGCTGCGCGATGATATAGGTATCATCGAGGAAGGCAAACGCAGCTTCTCCGTCCGCGAGCTGGGTCTGCAGTTGGGCGAGGGCTTCATGCTGCGCCAGGGAGTATAGCGCCGGCATGAGCGGATCGCCTTGTTCACCGCCCTCTCCCTGGCGAACCTCATGGGCCTGCCCCCAATCGTCGAGCCACGTGTAGGTGCTTGCCTCGCGTAGGGGAGCAGAGGCTGGAGAGCCGGCCGCGCGAGGAGCGCGCCTAGCATGGACCCCCTCGCCACATGGTCGAAAGCCCCCACGGCATCGACAGACAGCACCGTGGCACGCGGTGAAGACTCGGTGGCAGCCCGCGCCGGCTGACAGCCTCCGTGCCAGCGCAGGTGCTGAGGCCGAACTGGTAGGGCAAGCATGCCTCCTGCAGGTGTGCGGCGAAGTGTTGTGCGAGGACCTTGCCGACAAGTCGGCGGAGGACGTCGCCGACAACCAAATCACGGACGCGGCCATTAGGCTTGCGCAGCGCAACAAGACGTCCGACTCGTATGCCTGCGAGGACGCAAGGGGGAACCCGCGCATTAACGAGACTGAGGGCAGCAGCGTGGAGGAGCCGGCTGTCCTCTTCATCATCAAGCAAGGTGCGGAGGTGCTCGGCGGTGGTGCCAGACGGCCCGGCCGCAGAGCCGCGGCGGGCGCCGCGCAGGGTCAATGGCCTGGCAATGCTTGCCGACGGCACGACCAAAGCTGGTGCTAAGAAGGACCTGCTGAACTTCTTCGTGAACCGTCAGAGATGGAGTATAGTCCATGATGAGTCGTTTACTGCCGGAAAGAAGATCCACAAAGCAGCTTTGCAGAAACAGCTCGCTGACCAATTCCGCTGTGTATGTCCCGCTCCTGCTCGATGCTGCGGGCGTGCTCTCAGCTGGCGCACGGCGTGCCTGGCACACACATCCCACCATCAGCGGGTGGTGGCCCACCGCTGTCACCACCCTACTCGCAAGGCCATTCCTGCCCGTACCCGAGCTCGCGCACGCCGTCGAGCACGTTAGCCAAGCATTTCCACCCGCGTCGCAGCGCCTCTCCCCGTCGCTCCGCCGGTTCCGGGAGTGGGTCGCCTTGCGGCACGGGCAAGTCACCTCGTTGGCCGAACTCGTCAGAGCAGTCTCGGACCCGCGGGATGGGCACTACCTTGCTGCTCCACTGCAAGAAGCACTGCTCGGCGTGCTGCTGGGTGCCCCTGCCGCCTCCACGCTGGAACGCCTGGTTGACAGCCTACGACGTGCCCCTGCCGCCCCAGCACGTGTCGCCAACGCAACAGGCGCCGAAGCCACAAGCCCCACTACCGGAGCGCAGCCACGCGAGGACGCACCTGCCGGCGCTGCCCCGCAAGCAACGGCCGCCACTTCTGAAGCTGGACCGTCGGCTCAGCCACCACCGACTCGGAGCACTCGGCTGCACACCCGAACACCTTCTCTGCAGCCGCGTGGGCACAACTTGATGCCGTCGACTTGCAGACTGAGTTCGCAGTTCGGCTGCCCACTCTGCAGGGCGTGCCGGCATTTCTGCGGCCCGGCATACGGCAAGCCTACACTTCTTCTCTCCGAGCCTTGCGCGATGCACACTCGCGAGCCGGCGAAGCACAACAAACCCGAGCTTGGAAGCTTTTCCTGCTTGTCCCTCGCCTGCTTCTCTTCCGCGCGCGGGTCGCAGGCTCAACCGGTCGCGAGGCACTGCTCCAGCGCGTGCGCGACTTCCTCGCAGGGCGCTGGACTACCCTACTCGCGGCAGCGCGCGACGCTGCAGACCAGCTCGGCCCTGCTCCAACAACCCACGCCGACGATGACGCTGCGAGCCTCAGACGCCGAGAGGCCGCCTGCGCACACGTCCGCCGAGGAGAAGTGTCCCGGGGCCGCACCGTGCTGACAGCGGCTGCTTTGGCCCCAGGCACTGAGGACATTTTCGCAGCGTTGTCTGACCCGGCCAGACGCCCACCTGCACTGCTCACCGAAATCCCCGCAGATGTGCGCGACCTCCAGCCAGACGCGCCGGCCACACTCACAGCCGCCGCCGTCGGTCAGGCTCTGCGTTCCTCCAGGCGTGGGACCGCTGCCGGCCTTTCAGGCGCGACGTGCGAGCACTACAAAGTTCTGCTCGACGACGCTGAAGCTCTCGAGCTGTTCGCGCATGCCGCGAACTTGCTCGCTTCGGCCCAAATCCCTGCCAACATCGCTGCTGCACTCGCCGTTTCCCGCCTCACGGCGTTGCGTAAGCCCGCCGGCGGGGTGCGGGGGATAGCTACGGGGGACACTTTCCGTAGGCTAGTGTCGCGATGCTTGGCACGCCAGTATGCCACCACGTTCGACGAGGCCACCCGCCCCTACCAATTCGCCCTCCAGACACGCGCCGGCACTGATGCTCTCTCTGGCATGCTGCGAGCTGCCATCGATCTTGATGCCGACGCCACGATCGTCTCGTTGGATGGCCGCAGTGCTTACGACACCATCTCTCGCGCTGCATTCCTGCGCAAGTTGCGCGAGGTCGCCCCAGCTCTTGTGCCGTTCGTCCGCCTGTGGTACGGCCAGCAGTCTACGTACTACTGGTGGGATGCGTCTGGCACCCGGCGGAGCATCCGCCAAGGCGAAGGCTGCGAGCAGGGCGACGCCTTGGCCCCGGCCCTGTACGCGCTTGGCCAACACGATGCCCTCGTTGCTGCCGACGAGCGCCTGCAACCGGGTGAATGCTTGGCCGCCTTCCTCGATGACGTTTACGTCGTGACCACGCCTGCGCGTGCGCGGGAAGCGCTCGACGTCGTCACCACGTCGATCCAGGACCGGGCAGGCGTCGCCGCCAACTTGGGCAAGACGCGCGTTTACAACCGCGCAGGCGGTCCTGCGCCCGCAGGCATTGCTGAACTCGGCGAAGCGGTCTGGACCGGTAACGCGATCGAAGCGCAGCGAGGGTTTCTCGCCTTGGGCACGCCCATCGGCCACCCTGACTACATTGCGTCGCACACAGACGCTCGCCTGAGGGAGGAGACCCGGCTGCTGCAGGAGCTCCCCCTGCTGCCGGACTTGCAATGCGCGTGGCTCATCCTTGCCATGTGTGCCGCCCCGCGTGCAGACCACTTGCTGCGCACCCTGCCTCCCGACCTCTCGGCATCGTACGCACGCGGCCACGACGACGCAGTTTGGCAGTGTTTGCGCGAGCTTCTCGGTGAGCCGGACGACCAAGATCCTGAAGTCGCTGCCGCGCGACACCTGGCGCTCTTGCCGGCACGCCTCGGCGGACTCGGACTCCAATGCGCGGAGCGCGTCGCTCCTGCCGCGTACTGGGCCGCGTGGGCTGACGCTTTGCCTGTTTTGCGGCTGCGTCGCCCCGAGGCTGCTGCGCGTTGCCTGGCCGAACTCGAAGCCGGACCAGCCTCCTTCGCGCTTTGCCTGCGCGCCGCCGCTGCCGCTGGTGCCCACCTCACCCACGCAGGATGGGAAGGTCGGCCCGAGTGGAGCGCTATCCATGACGGCCTGCGACCGGCCCAATGCGACCTGCCCGAGCCTGGCGAGCGGTGCCAGGGCTGGCAGCATCACGGTTCTCGCGCTTGTTCAACCCGTTTTCGCGACACCGAGTTGCTGCCGGCCCTCGCGCCGCCTGCACAAGCACTGCTGCGTTCGCAGTCTGGGCCGCGCGCTGCCGCCTGGCTCGGCACCGTCCCCAGCGAGGCCGGCACCACAATACCGCCAGGCCGCATGCTCATCGCTTTGCGGCGACGGTTGCGCCTACCGCTGCCCGTCGCACCAGGCAGATGCGGGGCCCATGGACCCGGCTGCGGCGCCGCGGTCGACGTTTACGGTGATCACTATGCTGCCTGCCCCCGCACCGGCCTGCTCGCCCGGCGAGCCAAGCCACTCGAGCACGCGTGGATCAGGGTCGTGCGCGAAGCGGTCGGGCCGGAGGGCCAGGTCGTCCCGCAACAGTGGCTAGTACGGACGCCTGCCCCAGGTGTTGACCCCGACGATCGCCGGCGTCTCGACTTCGTCGCATATGGTGCCACACAGCTTGGCGAAGCACTGTGCTGCGACGTAACCCTGGTCTCGCCGCTTACCCGCGACGGCCGCCCGCAACCTTCCTCGACCACCAGGGACGGTGCTGCACTGGCCGTCGCCGAACGCCGCAAGCGCGCTGCCTACCCCGAGCTCCTTCGGCGAGGACCGCAAAGGCTGTGCGTGCTCGCGTGCGAGACCGGCGGGCGCTGGAACGACGAGTCGCTCCGCCTTGTCGCGCAGCTCGTCCGTTTGCGTGCCCTGCGAGCCCCTGCTCCGCTCCGAGGAGCTGCCACCCAGGGCTGGTGCAGACGCTGGTGGGGCCTACTCAGCGTGGCTGTGCAAAACACGCTTGCTGCCACTCTGCTCGGGTCGCCGCCCGTCCATGCCCCTATGCCTGGCGCGCTGGCACCGCCTCTGCAGGACGTCCTGCACGACGCGTGCCCGCCTTTGCCCAGCTGCCTGCCGGCTCGCTGAGCCGCTGCAGCCCCTCTCCTATGCCGTAGTTCGCAGGTGCACTGGGACCGCGCGCGGATCGTTCGAAAAGTCCGTTGGAAAAAAAAAACAAACAGCTCGCTGAGCAGTCCGAGCTCTTCTTGAGTTGTCTTCACGCCTTCGCTGAGAAGAACAGTTTGCCGTGGTTCCTCCATGAAATGGAGTCTGAGCCGATCGAAGACGAAATCCTCATGCAAAACCTCAGGAATATTAGGGTCGTGTCAGGACCGTAGGTGACTTGCAGCGTGAGGTTTCGCAGATCTGTTTCACGATTGCATGCTTGAACACGTTCACGCTACCGCAGGGATCGGGCTCTTGCGCAGAAAAGGAGCCGTGGCTTACGCATCTTTGTGCCGGGCATTTGCCGGCAAGCTTAGTCGAGGACTGCGCCTCGTTCAACAATCTTATCCCCATGCTCCGGAGCTGTCTGCGCCGCCTGTTGTCAGTGTACGGCACTGTGCGATCTCACATGTGACGGCGGCAAGGTGGTAGCCGCATGCTGCTCTCCGAGTTTTGACTGCCAAATTGGCAGCGGAGCGCTAGTTCCGATCCGGGGCCATGGCTGGCGGCGGCGCTCGCGCTTGGCAGCCGAAGCGCGACCGCGGCACGAGGCCGCCGGATGCTCCAGCTGGAAATGAGGGGCCGTCGAAGACGGCCGTTGTGAATGAGCCCAATGGTGGCGGACCGCCGGGAGAAGCATCCGATGGACGGCCGCCAGAGACTGCCCCTGACGTGGCAGCGGACCCGTGGCAACAGGCGATTGATGGACTGTGGTCGGAACATGCCTGGAGCAGTGCCGACTGGCATGGCAGCGGCTGACCGGGGCCGGGCGGACTGGTATGGTGGAGACCGGAGCTGGGATAGCAGAACCTCCTGCCCAGCAGACGGCATCCTGAATCGCCGGCAGTTGCGGGACTTGCACACAGCAAAGGTCCCACGAATGGGGTCCTCTGGCGACCACGGCACCGTGTTCGGCGGGGACCTTAGCTCGCGGAGGCAGAGCACAGACCGTAGGGTGGAGGCTGGGGAAAGGACCGGGCCACCGAGAAGCTCTCTGTACCGGAGTTCGAGGGCGCCGGGACCGACGAAGCTGAGGTCGGAAAGAGTGCCCCGAGTTACATGCGAAAGGTGCAGGTGTGGCTGCGCTGCACCCGGCTTCCCGGAGATCAAAGGGCGCTGGCCTTGTACAGCGCCCTTAGTGGGCGAGCGTGGGTGTATGCCGAGGAGCTCGACCTGGACATCCTTGCGTCCCGGGCGGTGTCACCTACCTCCTTCAATGGGTGCAGACCCGCTTCGCCGAGGTCGAGCTTAACAAGATCTCGCAGGTGATGGGCGACCTCTTGAAGCGGTTCCGTTCCGGCGCAAGCGATCCGGGACTACATTGTGGAGTTCGAGCGGCTGCTCCTTCGGCTTCAGGAGGTGCAGTGCGAGCTGCCAGGCACCGTCAAGGCTTGGCTTTTCATCGACACGCTGCGCCCGAGCGAGTCCAAGGAACTGGGGATGTTTGCCAGCGTGGGACATTAATGGAACCTGCGGCAACTCCAGCAAGCCGCGCTTCGGAGCGGGCCCTGAGGAAGCACGGCCGCGAGGCACGCAGCGCCTGGCGCACCCAAGGGGGCACAAGTGATCTCAGCCCCTGCCACTGGTCGATCTGTGAAAGACATGGTACTCTCGTTCAGGCAGGGCATGTACTCGGTGACCCAAGTGCTTCCGAGGGTGTTCAGGAGGACGCGCTTCAGCTCATGATGTTGGGTGTTCCACTTGGCGGGCACGACTAGGTACTTATGCTACCCTGATCATCTCGCTGGAGGTCTCCAGCCAAAAGTCCCTCGATTGATCTGCCCCGCCCCCCCAAGCAAGAAAACTCTGACCTCCCAGCCCCCAGGTTTCTGCTAGCATGTGTTGCACTTCGGGGGCTACCTTCTTCGGGAAGAACATGGTGGTGGCTTCGGCTTTCTGGGCGGCTCCCTGAGGGCACACTTCCCCGACACGAACCCCCCTGAGTCATATATGCTTCCACGGCCGGCACTCATACCAAAACCGCCAGATGAGGCCCAAAAAGCTCAGCGCCGGCCGGCTTAGCAGCAACGGGACCTCACATGGTACGACGGCCACCTCGGTCTGGAAAAAACGCCCGCCCAGGCCGAACCAAGCACAGACTGCAAAACGCGCCGGTGGGTGCGGATCTTCTCGGCGAGCCCGCAATAGGCCTCAAACCCCGAGTGTCCCGCGACGGTTTTCGTACAAGCCGTATCTATGATGGCGACCATTGGTGCCGCGCCCCCGAGCTTGCCGATCACCGTCGAGGTTCTGCCGGGTCGTGCCATCAAGGTTCTCCCGGGTCGTGCCGCCGTGGTTCTCCAGGGCCGTGCCGTCGAGGTCCTCGGTCCTCGTGGTCCTCTGTGGCCTTCTCCTCGACCTCGCCCGCCGTGGCTGCAGCCGTGCGCTTCCCGGCCAGGTTCGTCATGTAGACCATGTGCACCGTGTGGCATTCGTTGGCCGACTTGCCGGGTTGGGCTGTTGCCTCGCATAGGGCACTCTTCGTGCCAGTGCCCCTTTCGCTTGCAAACGGAGCAAGAGCTCCGGCTTTTGGCCAGGCGAAGGGGTTTTGCAGCTCGGCGGCGAATCTTGTATTTGTCCTTGGCGGTCTGGTAGGCGATGTACGCCGTGTGGTGCTCATGGGCCACATCCTCTGGCACCAGCTCGGCGTCGGACTCGTAGGTCTCCTGCGGCACGTCCTCGTCGCTCTCGTCCTCCTCCTGGCGGTGCCTGTGGTTTGCAGGGTGTTCTTGTCCCGGGAATTCCGAGTCTCATCGTCCTTGCTCATGCACCAACTCAGCGGAAGATATGTAAGTCGATTGTTTTCATACATTTGACAACACTTGTCCACTGACCTGTCACTCGGTTCATTAGGCCCGGCGATAGTCAAGCCTGGATACCGCACCACTTGACGAGCCAGACGATCTGCTCGGTCAGGAGCGGCAAGGCTCCTCGCTGGTGCATCGGTGGTGCGCTCAACCTGAGATTTAAGCTCGGCCGCGACCAAAGCAAAGGCCTCAGAATGCAATCGGCGCAGCACCGAAAGCTCCCCCACGGTAGCATCCCTCTTCAACAAGTCCTTTATGGAAGTCACAAAAGGACCCTCATCACTCTGACCCTGGGGAGCTGGTCCAGAAGTGTCAGGACTGCCAGGTCAAACTGCCCTCGAAACCCACACGCCCTCGTCAGCCTGCTCAGGACGGCCCGTCAGACACCTGGCAGGTGATCAGCTTCGGGAAGTTCAAGGGGTGGATGTTCAAGGAGTCACCGGCGGATCCAGAGTCTGGTCGAGGACCCGGAGGCGAACCCGAAAATCCCGGTGCCGCCGATGGCGAGCAGCTCGGACGGATCTGCGCAAGGCGACAGCCAGGCGCCGCCGAGAGGACGAGGACAGCAGCGAGCTCGAAGCGGAGATGTCAAAGGACGCCCAGGCAGAGATTGCGGCGCCATGGAAGCAGCTCGCGGCCTTGAAGCAGAAGCACCGCCAGCCACCGGACCAGTCAAGAACCTTGAGTCAACCGGCCCGCCATACCAGGGACTCAGACCAGGAGGACGACCAGGCCAAGACCGACGACGGCCAGACGCCACTGGACAGACAGCGAATCCTACATGGATAGAGACGGCGGAGTCTTGAGCATAGTCCTGGCCCTGGTGTTTTACTGCCGCTGCTCACACTATGGAGGTCCTGGCCGGCCCGATGCAAGACCTATGGACGCCACACCGCGCCCGCCGACCACATAGCCGCAAAATTGCAGGGCCTCTGACCCATGGAGGCATCCGACCTTGGGTGCCTGGGCCAGAAACGGCTGCACCAGAACTTGGCACCCGGTTAAGTGGGAGTTCGTGGAAACATTTGAGGCTGGGCGGGGCAGGGCTTGCGATGGTGCAGGCTGCCGAGCAGCTCGTTTGCAGAACGTGCCGAAAATGCCGCGTGTGGCGAAGCCGGTGGTCGCCCTGAACTTTGGACAGGTCCTGATGTCATCTGGCTCGAGGCCGCCGACAGCGAAGGAGCCGACATCCCGGCCCGTAATATGGTGGACATGGCTTCGACCTACCAGGTTGTGTACCCCATGGCGGGCGCCAAGCAGGATCTCGCCGACTACGAGGAGGAAGGGTTGCACTGACGGCTGGGACGACGCAGGACCAGCCCACCGGCGACATCGAGATGATTGCCCCGGCGGAGCCCGACGGTCGTCCGGGGCGCCGGCGGGCACAGTCACTTTGTCCACGCGGGTCTCGCAGTAGTTGCCCTGCTTGATCACCACGGCCTCCGGCGAACACTCGTACTCGCAGCCCACATAGCTGAAGTTGTCATTTTCCCAGTCGTCCACCGGGAAGAGCTCCTTGAGCTTGTTCTGCACCGGGATCCGTAGCGCACCTTCAGGAGCAACAGGTATCAACAGGTCGTCAACGTGGGTCTAGAAAGTCTAGAAGAGGCCGCGAACCTTCTTGGACTCCGTGCCGACAATCATAAAGATTCGATCGTATTAGCTCGACGACCAGCTCCTCATCAGCGTTGGTCACGCGCATGCTGTTGAGATCCCCGGAGAGCTTCATCCACCACACTTTTGGGCTCGTGGACAGGCGTAAAACTCCTTGGGCGGGTCCTCGGTGTCCAGCACATGCCGGTTTTTTGTGTCCGCGCCTTTTTTTCGACTGCCCGGAGTGGGTCCCGGTCCTACCACTTACTACTGCATTACGGGTGCACGCAGGGCGCCAAGGGGTGGCCGCGGACTGCTAGTGCGGCGGCAGGCGGCTGGCGAGCACTTCCTCCTGCCATCGGGCATGGGCGAGGTTTCGTGTAGGTCCGGCTCAGTGCCATCGCCAAGCTCAGCAGCAGGGGGAGTTCAAGCAGAGAAGCGGCATATGCTCGCTGCGCGGCGACCGGCAACAGGCCCGACCACCATGCAAGCCAGGCGTTGATGGCTGATGGGCGGAGGTGCGCCGGGACCGCTGGCGCGCCAAAAGCCGGAGCACCGACCTCCGCCAACTACAACAAGCCGGCAGCGGCGCGCACCGTCGAGCTCCGGGTATGTGTCGCGGCGCTTGCGCCTGGGAGCAGCATCAACTGAATGGCCCGGTTGCACATCAGCCCGTGGTTGGGCTTCGCCCCAACGGGAACCCGGCGAGACGATGGTGGCATCGAGCGCGAGCTGGGAGCCGTGCCACAGAGGGAGGCCGTTGGCGACCCCTTCGATGCGCCGCTCGTCGCCGACGGGCTCGTCGAGGTTCATGTCAGCGAGATGCACGTTGCGTGCAACCCGCGCGCCAGCTTCGCGACACACCCGCGCGAGCGCATGCTCGAGTGGTAGGAGCGCGCCGGAAGTTGCGCACGCAGTTCTGTGGTCGCCGAGCGGGTCGAGCAGCCCAGCGGCAGCGGCAGTGACGTGGCGCGAGCGGCAGGGGCAGGCGCACGCGTCGGAGGAGCAACGCCCGGAATAGGGCGCTCGGGATGGCGAAGTCGTACCGCGTGGGCAATACGGTGATCGCACGGGCGGCAAATGGCCCAGCTTGCGACAGCAGCGACGCGCGAGATGCAGGGGAAAGGTTAGCAAGATGCAACTCGCACGTGCGCTCATTGCTTGCTCGGACGGCAACCCGTTGCCAACCTCGGAGGTTGTCAGCGGGCTCCTCGCCATGTCCTCGAGCAAGGGGTGCGTCAGCCCCTCCACTGACGACGGCCCAGGTCGGTACTGGATGATGTTATGGCCAAGGAAGAGAGCCTCTACCAGAAGCACACGGCTAGCGTAGCGGCAGCCCTAGACCGTCTTGAGACAAGCTCAACGTGGACCGCGCCCAACAGCAGACGTCACCACGATCGCCTTCCTTGCCGACATTCTGGCATTGCAAAAAAATGTACATGGAGAAATGACTACAGATGTTCTGCCAGCCATGAGTTATATAGCCGACCACATGGCGCTCAGAGACTCTGACGGCACTGAACTCCTGCGCCAAGCCCCGGAAGCCCTTTCCGGAGTATAGCATCTCATATGGCGCGACTGTACCCAGCCTTCGAGCGACTGGAACGAACGGTCCTCGGCCACCAACAAGCTGCGACGCAGGACACTCTACAAAGCACGCCGGAAGAGCCAGCAGCGACTGGAAACCATGAAGTTGTCCTTGATGATGGCACTTGTCTCACTATGCACATGATTTGTAAAGCCAACGTGCAACAATTGGTAATTTTAACGCTACGCCGCCCGCCTCGGCTGTTTAGCGGCAGGGCGAGGGGGCTGCAAACCAGTTAAGGCCCCAGCCATGCCGCCCCGAGCAAGAAGGCAACACAGAAGCAGCCTGAAAAGAAGGAAAGGCAGTGGATTGACGCAAAAGCCAAAGCGGGGACGAGGAGACGGAGGCGGGCAGAAGAAGCCGGAGGGCGGTGCGAGGGGAGAGGCCAGGGACGGAGGGGAGGGGCTGGGGAAGGGGGAGGGGGAGTGTGGGGTGGAAAAAAGAGGAAGGAAGGGGGGGGAGGAGGCCTGGGAGAGGGCGGGTAGGCCGACAAATCAGGCAAAATTAAGGGAAGCGGGCGAGCGCACTGCAGGGAGGAGGATTAGGTGGAGGGTACCTGAGGTAACCCCCAAGACGCCTGGGTCTCTGGCCTCGGCGGATTCGCAATTTGTAATTGTAGGCCCATTCCGTAGGCCCCCGTCTCAGGCCGTAGATGTTGCGCTCAGCCACCCACACCATGTTGTTCGAGACGATTCCTAGGTCTACCATAATCTTTGGCGGGGTAATTACCACAGGATCCCCTGTAATCTTTGCGTGGAGAAAGGCCGCCTCGACATCTATAGACCGCCCAACGTCCAACTCTCCACCTTTGCTGCCAAGGATACGCCGCGGCAGAAGATGGCATGCGCCTTGGCTTATCGGCCTTGGATGACGTTTGCCTCGAGGACATCTTCCGCTTTCGCACTCTCACCCTTCAAGGCGTCCCCGCCCACTTACGCGGGGCCCTCCGTACGGCCATGCGGACAGGGCTCGAGCTAGTCTCTGAGCGAACGTCACCGCAGCAGGAGCTCCGAGGCTGGAAACTTTTCCTTCTTGCTCCGCGCATGCTTCTCCACTGCCGCGGGTCAGACGCGCATCCCCCCTGCGGAACTGGCACTGCGGTCCTAGGGTTCGCGCGTGGAGAGTGGTTGACTCTCCTTATGCTGCTGCCCGCACTGCCGAAGCCCCACACCTCGCGGCAGCGCGCTCTGCCGCCCAGGACGTCGAAGCCAGAGCCCACCGTGCTGCAGCTTTAGTACACCTCGGCGAGTTGTCTGCTGCAGGGCGCGCCCTCACCGCAGAGCCCCTCGCCCCCGTCACCAACGCGACTCTCGCCGAGCTCCGGGATCCTATGCGGCGCCCGCCCGAACCGTAGCTATCAGCCCCCCGAGCCATGCTCGTTCCCGCTGCCTGCCTTCCTCGCCGGCCTGCGGAAAGCGAGGCGTGGAGCTGCGGCTGGCCCCTCTGGAGCCACCAACGAGCACCTTCGCATCCTTTTAGACGAGCACAAGCCGATGTGCCCGCTGCGGCCCTCGCTGCACTCCGCGTCGGAAGAATCGTCGCTCTGCAGAAGCCGGATGGACGCGGCATCCGCGCCCTTGTGATTGGCGTTGTCCTGTGGCGACTTGTAGGGCGGGTGCTCGCGCAAGCCTTCGCGCTGCGACTCGAGACGGCGTGCCTGCCGTACCAATACGGACTCAGCACTCGTGCTGGCGCTGAGGCTTTGCCACGCGTTTTGAGGGCTGCAACTGAAGTCGCCCCTCGTGCAACAATTCTGTCCGTCGACGCGGTTTGCGCCTATGATCACGTATCTCGGCAGGCAATGCTTGCGGCCCTGCATGCCCGCCCAGAGCTCCGGCCGCTCCTCCCGTATGCTCGGCAGTTTTACGGTGCCGCCAGCACCTACACGTGGACTGATGGGCAAGGGGCTTCCCACAGCATCGTGCAAGCTGAGGTCGGAGAACAAGGAGATCCGCTGATGCCCGCCCTGTTCTCGCTTGCGCAGCACCCCGCGCTTGAAGAGGTACAGGGGCAGCTGCGAGACGGGGAGGCCATCTTTGCGTATCTCGACGACACATACATCGTCGCCACCCCCGAGCGCGTCCACGAGCTGTACTTAGCATACCAACGCGCACTCTGGGCCCACGCGCGCATCGAGCTCAACAGTCGCAAAACGCGCGTTTGGAACGCGGCGGGCGAGGAGCCACCGGGCATTGCAGCGCTGCAGGGCGAAGCTGACAATGCCGTGTGGGTCGGAGATTGGACGCTCCCGCCTACCCATCCGGGGCTCACTGTTCTCGGCACGCCTTTTGGCAGCGACGCCTACGTCCAGCAGCGCTTGGCCCTGAAACGCGAAGAGCACGACCGCCTCCTGCAGCGCATCCCGTCTGTTCAAGACTTAAAGGCAGCCTAGCTACTATTGCACTACTGTGCAACTCCACGGGCAAATTACCTTCTGCGTTCCCTGCCCCCAGCCGCGACAGCAGCCTATGCTTCCTCACATGACGCAGCCGTGAGCAGCTGCCTCTCGGCGCTCTTGGGCCTTGCGGACGAACCGCTGCCCCCCCAACCAGCACGGGCAGCGCGACTCGCGCTGCGGTTTGGTGGACTCGGTCTGCGCGCAGCTGACGACGACCGTCACGCAGCCTACTGGGCTTCCTGGATGGACACCCTGCCGGTCATCCACGCCCGAGTCCCCTCAGCTGCGGAGCGCCTGCTCGCAGCCCTGCGCGACAACAGAGCTGCGCGGCTGCCTTCGCTCTTGGCTGCAGCCCAGGCAGCGGCTTACTTGACCACCCAGGGCTACGCAGTGCCGTCATGGGACGAGGCCATCTCCACTGTGCCAAGCCCGCAGTCCCAACGCTAGTTGTGAGTTTGCGTTTTTTGATTCAACTGTGTTTTCTTAATCTGTGACGAAAGAACTTAACCGCTCCGCGCTGCTTTCGGCACCAGCACTCACAACTAGCGTTGACGTTCTTGCATCGCATGCATAGAAATTTTTTCAGGGGGATAGCTCGGCATCGCTTGCCGCTTCCCTTTGGCGAGCAATGCCTCGCTCTGCACTGCACTTTCGAGCAACCTCCGCGGAAAAGAAGTGTTCGTAGTTCGCACTGCGTGTAGCGAACAGTTAAAGAGAACACGACGAGCCTGCAGACTTCCTGCGCGGATGGCAGCGCAAAGCTTCCCACGCTTGCGACGAGCGCGCGCTCGAGACGCATTTTGCTGATTTGTCCCCTGCGTCCTGGGCGCTGCTGCTCTCTCAAGCTGGTCCTCACGCGGCCCGAGCCTTCACGGTACTGCCCACGTCGGATGATGTTGCAATACCCGACTCACACTTCCGCGTCCTGCTCTTGCGCCGTTTGCGCCTGCCCCATCCCGCTCGGCCCGCGCAGCTGCTCCTGCCACAGCGTGCTTGATGCGTACGGAGACCATCGAGCTGCATGCTCCACATCAGGCGTGCTCGCCTCCCGCGCACTGCCCCTCGAACGGGCCATCGCCCGCGTCTGCCAAGAAGCCGGGGCGCGTGTCGGGCGCAACGTCGCGCTGGCCGCCATGAACATCGATGTGCCGGTCCAAGACGCGAGGCGCATCGAGGTCGTCTGCAACGGCCTCCCGCTTTGGCACGGCGCACAACTTGCCGTGGACGCGACGCTCGTCAGCCCCGTGACCAGAGACGGCCGCCCGCATGACGGCGCAGAACGCCACCCGGGTTGGGCCGTCCGCGGTGCTGCGCGGCGCAAATGCAGGCAGACGTACCCCGAGATCGACCGCAGCCGACGCTGTCGCCTTGTCGTTTTCGGACTCGAGGTGGGTGGACGTTGGGCTGAGGAAGCTGCCACCTTTGTTCGCCTCCTCGCCCGGGCGCGGGCCGCAGGTGCCCCCGCCGCTTTGCGCCGCACCGCCCAAGCCGCCTGGGTTCTCCGCTGGAGTGGACTCATCTCCGTTGCGGCGCAACGTGCGCTCGCTGCCACTTTCCTTGAGCTACCCCTTCAGTCGGAGCTTGGTGCTGCTGGCCCGCCACCAGCTTTGCACGAGCTTCTCGCAGATGAGCCAAGCCGCCTCCCGGCCCGTGCGTGAGTCGCGAGTTGCTGCCGTAGGCTGCAGTTGGCGCTGGGACCCGGACTTCTGTCACGTGCAATAGCAAAAAGGTGTTAAAAAAAAAAGGACCCGGATTGTTAGTCTTGATCGTGACGCTGTCTTTTGGGTATGGAGCTTGACCCTGCCAGGATCGCCCCAACGTCAAGTCTCGTTGTTGTTTTGCAGCCTCCTGAAAGAGAATTGGCCAATAGCGTGAGGACACTTCAACCATAATCAAGAATTCGTGCATTCGCTGTTTCAGCAGTCCATTATTTCGTTCAGCCACGCCATTCGCGGCCGGATCGTGGCCAACGATACGTGTCTGATGAATCCCAGCGTTCTTGGAGCTCTTGGACTACACGACGAGCCAAGAATTCTCTCGCACGGTCGGAATGGATCCTAGCTGGCACCTTGCCGCCCGCTGCTGCCGACAGCTCATTCAGAATGGCTTGCGCACCACATAGCACTTCTGACCAAAACCTGCGGCGCAACGGCTGAACAAACTGAAGGGTTGCGCCACCCTCCACGTAATACGCCAGCCAAGATGCTTTTGGAATCATCGTATGCCCACTTATACGGACCAGCAATGTCTATGGATAGAAACCCCCTTGGCATGAAGGTTGAACACGATCATGCGGTTTCTGGGTTCCCCGAGTCCAATGTATGTCCAGGCTTATCCTTGGCAGTGCAGCTTTCAGGCATCACCGATTCAGAAGGTTTCATTTTCCTAGAATCTTCATTCGAAAGATCACACTGAATATATGCTCCGGATCAGGCAAGGAAGGTTCATACTCATCCCAGTTTTCTTCGAAAGGCACGGCTGCATCAAGCGCGGTCGGGCCATCAGGACAAGCTAGACCCTGAAAATCATCCCCGAACAAGCACTCCCTGTCGTCGCGTCCATCGCTCGGGCTTCGGAGTCCTCAGCAGGTGGGTCTCAGGCAGGCTTAGGGCTTAGGGGTGGTGCGTCGTGCGATGCGGCAGCGGCCTGTGCGGCATATGCTGGAAGCTGCAAATCACGCAATCGCCTCTGCTCCTCAGCTGAAAGCAGATGCCCCTTCCGAATGACATAGAATCACAGCGCCGTGCGACTTCCTTTCCAGGGTGTTGTGCCATGCCACTTGGTGGGATTGAACTGCAAAGGATTTCTAAGCACAGGCATGACGACACCACGAAGCTTCAAGCAGAAAAATAGTTCTGCTTGACCTGTCGCATCTGATCGCCATCTTTGTGCTCAATCCAAAAATTGCGACCGTTGCATTGCCCCCTACAAGCACATTCTGGGGATCCGGATCGTTATGGGTATCCTTATGGGGAGTGAATGTCACATCCTTAGACACCGTGAATGACGTCCATGTAGCACCTAGCATCTCCTGCTTCATGAAGCGATTAGCAAGGCTACCAGATTCGGAAACTGATAGGTACGAGTTGTGACACCATGGCCGTATGCACCAACACCCACGATTTGATGCCTTCAGATCCCACGTCACCTTCTGCGCATGCTCTCGCCTTTCTCTGGGTTTTCAAATCGGCTTTCAAGACCGCCTCCAGAAAGTGAGAGGTGGTCCAGAAGAAATTTTCTATTACCTTTTCCGATGCGCACCCCTCGGCCTCGCACTCAGCTAGATCCTTAGGTGTCGTAAACTGGTTTGCGGGCACTCCTGCGCCACGCGAGTGATCGCAAAGCAACTCCTCTTGTTGTTCCGGAAAGCAGTTGAAAGTTTTTCTTTTTGCTAGAAGTCAAACGGACCCGGTGCACAAGGCTGCAGACTACGGCTACGGCAGGCCGGGGGGAACGCTACGGACAGGCCTAGGCGAGCCGAGCCGGCATGCGACTGGGCTCTGGGGCAACGAACGAGCCAGCGTGCGTCGGCCAAAACCTCATGCAGAGCAGGCGGTTCGCCAGCAGCACCAGGTTCAGAGTCAGCAGGGAGCTCGAGGAGGGAAGCATACCCCTCCAACGCTGGACCCACGCAGCTCGCGCAGCCTGGCGAAGGGGAGCTGTTTGCGAAGGTGAACAAAGTCAGACCAGTAGATGTAGGGCAGGCCGTTTTCGACAAACGTGTGAATCGTCTCGCAACCGGCTCCGGCTTCAGTCTCCCTAACAAGCCTAGCGCCCGACCCAAGATCCCAGACAAACCTATATCCCAGCTCTACAATCTTTCCTACAGATCCATGAGCTCTCCCCCGGCATAGCGAGCTCCCCGTCACGGGTCCGCCAAGCAAAGGTGGTATTACCATCGGCCAATGTGAGATGGACCTTGGTAGATCGCGTGGGTGGCTGGGATCCAACTGGTCTGATCAACTCATTTGCCCCTGCGTCTGCTAAAACGCATCTGTCCTCATCGCAGAACCCTGTGCTGCTTGCTTGGGCTGCATGTGCAGTTTCCGAAGCTGCAGACGAGCAGGATGTTGAGCTAGGGCTGTCCTCGGTTTCCGGTGCCGCAAGTGGCGGGGGTGGGCTTACGGTTGGAGCCTTAGCCGGGGGCCGAGGCTGCAGACGATGATGAGCTGGTCGCAGGCGCCCTTGAGGGCGCGGCCTTGCTGGGTACGTATGGTATGAGTCTGGTGCCTTAGGGTCTGGAGCTGTGGGCCAATGACGGTTGCAACCGTGCTGGCGCAAGCGCAAATCCACCCGGGCATCCAGCCTGCATTTGGGCTTGGTCGTGTTGTTGCTCTGAGTAAGCCGAACGGGGGCAACCGGGGCCTTTTCATCGGTGATTTTGCCCGGCGTATTGTCGCGCGCACGCTTGCCCACCCAGTCGCAAGCGCCGTCGAAGCTGCTTGCCCACACCAAAACGCAACCGCGCCGGCTTGGATGCGCTGGTGCATGCTGTGCAGGCTCGGTGCGCGCGTGACCGCAGCCTGACTGTTGTTTCGTGCGTCCGCCGCGTACGGCGGCATCAGCCGCCAGTCGATCCTGCAAGCATTGCGGTCTCTTCCTGCCACAGCTGCCCTGCTTCCGTTTGCTACGCTTTGGTTGGGTAGCCCTTCTTCTTTCGTGTGGCAACAAGGTACAACTACGCGTCACATCCGTCAGGCTGAAGGCGTAGAACAAGGGGACCCCCTGAGCCCCGGCGTTGTTCTGTCTGGGTTTGCAGCCGGTGCTCCACGACCTGCAACGTGAGCTCCGTGCTGACCTCGGGGAGTGTGTGTTGGCCTGCCTCGATGATGTCACTATCCTTGCCTCGCCCCAGCGTGTGTTGCATTTGGTCTGCTGTTTTGAGCATCACCTCGCCCATCAGGCCCACTTGCGCCTCAACGTTGCCAAACCCGTCATCCGGAATGGAGCTGGCCTTGCTCCGGATTGACTTTCCAAGTCTCGCCAGACGCCCGTGTTTACCCCCGTTGGCGAGCCAGGCTTCATCGCTAGCCACTTGCAAGCTCTCTCTGATCGGCATGAGGGCTTCCTCACGGCATTGCCCCAGCTCGGAGACACCCAGGTCTCGTCGTGGCTTCTGCTGTTGTACACCGCTGCGCACCGCGCCCAGATTGCACTGCGCACTCTCGCTCCCTGCGGTTTGACGCGGGATTTTGCACTTGCACGCGATGCCCGTGTGCTCACAGCCCTGAGCACGCTGTTACTTGCTGAAGGGTCTTCCCCCCTGCCGCTTGCCGCAGCGCGTGTCGCGCAACTCGCTCTCCGTGATAATGGTCTCGGCCTTCGCAGTGCTGCCCTGCACGCGACAGCAGCGTTTTGGGCTTCCTGGGCTGATGCTGTTCCCGTCCTCCGCGCAGTTAGTCAACGCCTTGGTGCCTGCCCTTCATGAACGCCGGGTTGTTGAGTGGTCGCCGGTACAGGACCTGTTCCGCATCGCGGCTGGCAGCGCCCCACTTCTCGCGCCCTCGACGGCCGTGGTGAGCATCGCCGTACTGTTGTGCCTGCCGAGCTCGCGCTCCTTGATTCTCAAGCCGGCCCTTTCGCTGCCCGGGTGTTCACTGTCCGTCCCACTGCACCTGAGCTCGTCCTTGACTCTACAGTCTTTCGGGTCTTGCTCCTTCGTCGCTTGTGGCTTCCGTTGCCTCATGCTTCTGCTGGATGCCGCTGCCGGAAGCCGTTCGATGTCTTGGGTGACCACGTCGCTGCCTGTCCTCGGGCACCGTACGGTCCGCTCGAGCATGCAGCGGCTCGGGTTTGCCGGCCACAGCTACACTTGCCACCAACGTCCTTGTCCGAGATCTCAACCTCGATGCCTCCAGACTTGACGAGCGTCGCCTTAAGGTCATCGCCAATATTGGTGTTCTGGGGTGGCTCCCATGCACACGACGTTGATGTCGCTACTCACTTCTGCCGGTGTGCCCCGTCGCCGTCGTGGCAGCACTGCAGGCGCTGCCTTGGCCGAAGCCCGCCGGGCCAAGGAACGCACTTGCCCTCAGTTCGCTGGTGCCGACTCGCTGTCCAGCTTCCCCTGCTGCCGGGGACTGGCACGGCTGGCAGTGTAACCACGCATCGCGAACCCTTACCGTACACTCTCGCGACTGCGTGCTTCTGCCTTCCTTGCCGCCCAGTTCGCGAGCACTGCTCCGCTCCCAGGCAGCGCCGCGTGCCGGAGCGTGGCTCACCGCTATACCTTGCGACCAGGCAACCAGCATCCCGCCACAAGCCATGGAGCTGTGCTGCGACGCAACACTGGTGTCCCCCTCACGCGGACAGGGCACCCGCATCCATGCACAGTTGTGCAAGGAGCGGCACGGAAGGTCGCGGAGCGGCGCAAGCATGCACACCTGGAGCTCGCGAGGCTTCCCGCAAAAGCTGCTGGTGCTCGGCTCGGAGATCGGGGGCCGCTGGAACGCAAAAGCGCAGCACTTTGTTTGCGTTCTCGTCCGCCTCCGAGCTCTCCGCGCTCCGCCCGCAGTGCGTGGCGCCGCGTCCTTTGGGTGGGCGCGACGTTGGTGGGGAGCCTTGTCATGTCGTTCCCCGGTACTCTCCTCCTGAATCCAAACCACGGCGCAAGGCCTGCCAACCCAATTTTCGCAAAAGACAACAGTGGTGTCACACTTGATCATGCACACGTCCATGATGGATAGCAGTATTGCTCCCACTGGTTTCAGGCACCAGTGCAGCTTGCGCCGGCTGTGGCACATGTTGCGTTGGAGCACCTGTGTGGCGCCCCGGACCATCACCTCCTAGCAAAGGAGACAATGAAGCTTGCGCCTGCGGAGGTGCAGACGTCGGCTGATCTGAAAAACCACAGGCGGTGGATCAATATGACCTTGAGGCATTTCACCTGTGTATTCATGGCCATCCCACCACTTTGCTTCGTATTCTGCCATACCAGGTTCGCCAACAACAGGCTCATCACCAGTGTATAGCAAATGCTCGCACATTTGATGCAAACCCTATGCACCGCCAGTCCTTCCGTCAGGGCTCGCCCAGACCTTGCTTGCGGTCGCCGACTGTGAGGCTCATGACGCACGCCGGGCCACTTCGGCGGAAGTTCGAGCATCGGCGGCAACTCTTTCCGCCATGCCCGACGCCCCGCTGCCCTTATCGGCCGCGGTTTCGGTTTGCATGGCGCCCAATGGCTACTTCACGGCGGCAGTGCAAGCAGCGTTGTTGGAAGCTTATGCAGGTGCGACAGCTGCAGCAGCAGCAAGGAGTCTGGTGGACGACCCCCGGAGCGAGCACCAACCACCCGCCATAGCGGCAGTCGCTCGCAGCAGGTTCGCAGTCACCCCTCCAGCGAGCGCGTCGACGAGTGCCCAGCCGTCGCCGGAGACCACGACGTCGCTGCGAATGCGACACCAGCACAAGTTCACGATGCAGCATGGCTGGCCTCAATTGAACGCAGTGGACGTACGCCCGGTGCGTACGTTGCAGGACGTGGCGCCCTTCATGAGATCCGCTGTGTGGGCCAGCATTGACCCTCGCCCTGCGACAGCTCCGCAACTCGTCTGAAAGCGTGCCCACCCATGACGAAGGACCGGCGTCGCGCGCGTGGAAGCTGTTTCTCCTCGCGCCAGGTATGCTTCTAGTTCGCACGCACTTTCGCGGGCGGCAAGGACGCGACGAACTGCTGTCCCGAGCGGCGGCTTTCCGACGCGGAGAGTGGGTGCAATTGCTAGCCGCAGGATAGCGACCCAACACACTCCGTGGCCAGGGTGATCGATTGGATGCCGAGGCTTTGGCCGAGCGAAAACGCCACCAAGCATGCGCCAAAGTGAGGCAGGGCGAGCTTTCCAGGCCCGCCATCCTCACACACCTGCCGGCAGGACCACCACGATCGCGCATGGCAGTGCCGTCGGATGTTACAGATCACCGGCCCAGCAGTCTCCTCCAGCTTAGCCCGACCGCTGTTGCGGCGGCCTTGCAGGATGCGAAGCGCGGCGTGCAGCAGGGTTGACTGGCATGCGAGCAGAGCATTTGAGAATCTTGCTCCAGGACCAGCCAGCCCTTAGAGCTTCTCGCATACGCCGCAACGCGGCTGGCGAACGCGCAGGTGCTCGCTGACGTCGTGCCAGGAATAGCCTTATAGCTCGACTCACACAGCTTTTAAGTAAACCAAATGGTGGCGTGCGCGGCATACCGACCGGCGACGTGTTCTGCCGCCTCGTGTCGCGTGCTTTGGCGACGGGCTGGGCAAACACCTTCGACAACGCAACTCGCGCCTACCAGTTTGCCTTGCAGGCGCGAGCGGGCACGGATGCACTGGTGGCCCATGTCCGTCATGTGGCCTCGGACCAGGACCCAAACCAGGTGTTGGTGTCGCTGGATGGGAGCAGCGCGCCTACGACACGATCTCACGCACCTCCTTTTTAATGGCGCTGAAGTCCGTCGCGCCCGAGCTCCTCCCCTTCGTCAGGTTTTTTTTTGGTGGTCCGTCCACATGCTGCTGGCAGGACGACTCGGGGCATTGCCGCGATATCACACAAGGAGAAGGTGCGGAACAAGGGGACCCGCTGGCTCCGGCGCTGTTCGCCCTTGGCCAGCATGCCGCTTTGTGCCAGGCCTCGTCCGCGCTCCGTGCCTCCGAGCGGCTCCTTGCGTTCCTCGATGACCTGTACGTCCTAACCACGCGGGAGCGAGCACGTGAGGCTCGCGACGCGTTGTGCAGGCAGTGCAGGCAGGACTCGGGCGTACAGCCATGCCGGAGGTGAGCCCCACCAAGAATCGCTGAGCGGCGCAGACGTCTGGTGGGAAACAAGCTATCCTCCGAGCGCGGCCCATGGGCGGAAAGCCGATGCGCACTGAACGGGAACTTTTGAGCCAACTGCCTCGCCTCCCAGACTTGCAATTCTTCTCGCTATGTGCGCATCGCCGAGGGCCAACCACGCGCTACGCACAGTGCCGCCGCTTGATATAGCCGGCTACGCACCGGCCCACAACAACGCCGTGTGGAGACCTTGCAAGCCTGCCTTGGCGGAGTTTCGTCTGGCGAGGCGGATGACGCACGGAATCTGGCGACTCTCCCGGCATCGCTTGGCGGTTTAGGCCAAACCAGCGCCGTGCGTACAGCGCTTGCTGCGTATTGGGCGGCATGGGCTGATGCACTCCCTGTCCTTGGCGAGCGCGCCCCAGCTCTAGCCGACATGCGTCCGCCAACTGGAAGCAGGGGAAACGAATGCGACTGCAGCATGCCTCCGCAGCGCAGCGGTGGCACGCGATGTCCTTCGTGCTGAAAAGGCTGGCAGGAGTGTCCATCCTGGCGAGCAATCGCGGATGGCGCTCGCCCGCCACAGGTAACTGACAGAGGCTTGGGCGATTGGCCGCATGGCTGGCAGCACAGTGCGTCGCGAACTCGTAACCTTCATTTCCGCGAGCGCACGTTACGTTGCTACCAGCCTTGCCACCAAGCGCCTGCGCGCTCTTGCGTTCCCAAGCCGGGCCGCACGCGGGTGCTTGGCTAACAGGCATACCTGCTGTTGGAGCTGACGGCCACGTTGTCCCGCAGCAATGGCTCTGATCTGCAACACGAGTGCTCCTGGCGTCCGAACGGCACAGCAACTCGTTTGAGACTTGGCGCGCGTCCGCTCCCAACGGGCCCCACCGGCGCCACTTCCGCCTGCACGAGACGGTGGTGGGCAGCTTTGGCCGTATCGGTGCAGCAGGCCGTGACCAGCACAGCCCTTGGCCGTGCGTGGCCCGCGCCACTGCATGCCAACGGCCAGGCCCACAGCCGCGGTACCACGGCACGCAATCGGCACGCCTCGTTGGCAAGGCACTTGAGCCAAAATAGATTGGCATACGAAATTATGCAAGCATGCAAGAGAGACTGCTGCTGCTCCCGCAAAGGCACAAGCTTACTGTGACATGCCAGCTCATTGCGCGCGCGCGCGATGGGATGGGGTTGTGCTAGTCGTCGCGTGCCCTGCCTGGAGTTCGCTCTGGGTATGTCGCGCAGAGGCTGGTCATAACCCCAGCAAAGGTTGCTGCATTTTGCCTTCTTGCCACTCGTTTCGGTATGTTTCGGTGCTGATCGAACATGTACACAGGTGTAAAAAGGGATGTTCCGGATCAGGTACATCACCATTCTTCAACATACATTGTCGCCGGTGCATCCCCCCGGCCGAACATGGCCGAACCATTGACCCCGCTAGAATCGCCTGAAATTGCCCGTGTGGGGATTAGACAGTGTTCAGAATCACTCGTGATTGGGATCTGGTTCCACCCGTAGGAAGAGAAGTTCGTGTGGCAGCTCCGATGATAAAAGGTGTGAGGTTCTTTCGGGATTGGGGGGCGCCCAACACACTGCACAAGTATGCAGCTCCTTGCAGTAGCTCTGTGAGTCTTTTGAGGGCCTTGGCCGGATCTCTGGGGCTCAGAACTGACCGAACTCCAAGCCAAGATCGTGTATGGTGACCACTTCATGAGAATCTAGACTTCAGTCTGTTGCCGGCGACCGATTTGGGCCTTGACAGTAGGCCGACTTGAAGGGGCAGCAGGCTGTCGGTGGCCACCAGTTGAAAATCAGCACTTTGACTGGCTAGTCGTGCTCGAGACCTCCGTTGATGCTTTCTCGCCCGAACTTATGCGGCTCTTGTTTGTGTGTTGGTGTTGTCTTATGAAACCTACCCCACATGGGCTTTGGGTGTTCTTGCATTGGCATATTCTTCGAGTGCCAAGCGGTTTCTGCTACCACTATGAAGACCAAAACGACTTTCCGATTTGATGGCTCTAAAAAGCCGCGAGGTTCTAGGCTGTCCAGGCCTTGCCTGCCCTGGCGGAATTCAAGCCACGGCGAACTGTGCGTTGCACTTTTGCTTGAGTTCAAAGCAGCTCGGCAACAACAACTTCAGGAATCATGCGCGCAACCAACCCAGTTGTGGGGTTTGTTGCAGTGGTGATGGCATAGACGACCATAGGACCATATGCCCAGACACCAAACGGATGGAGTTTCGGCTTCGGAGCGTCACGCGCTGGCATTTATGCAGCTTGTTTTTTTTCCTGTGTTTGTAGAGGCCAATCGCCCCTTGAATTCTGCTTTTTGAAGGTTTCGGCACTTTTTGCAGGACAACAGGCTGGAAACTCGGCAGCACTCTTGAGAAGCACCGGTCACGCCCATGCTTGCAAGCTGTAGCTGTAGCTGTGATGCTCCAGGATCTCTGTGAAGATGGAATCAAGTGTACTGACAGGTATTCTAAGGTCGCTAAGCCGCTCTAAGCCGCTAACAACTGGCCGGTGGCCATGGCAGGCATGGCAGGCGACGACTTGGAAGCCCAAGCGCGGGCGATGGCCGAAAAGACCCTGCCAAGTAGCCTTCCGGCTGCTGCTCGCGCAGCGAAGCTGCCGACTCTAGCCCAAAAGATCTTGGAAAGACTCAAGAAGCAGCGCGACGAGCAGAGCATTCAGAACAAGGAGAAGGCGACAACAGTTGCAACGGGTCCTATCGCAGCCGCTCCAGTGCCGCCTCCTCCTCCACCGTGCGCGCCGGAGATCCTTCGCATGGAGGGAGTCGAGCTGTTTGGCGACGAGTTGTGGTTTGACGATGGAGACACCAGGAAACGACTGCGGGAGTCAGTCGTCGAAGCTCACATGGAAGAAAAAATCTTAGTCGGCCCAGCGGCTGATGAGGTCGAGCGGATTTGCCCTTCCAACGGCCGAGTACTCGGTGCAGGGGCACCTTAGCCGCCATGTCCGTAGCAGCTGCTTTGGCTCGTTTTCGCATCCCAAACCCAAGCCTGTTCTGTAGCTATTTCTTGTCTCATAGCGTGGATTTTCACGGCGTGCTTTTCTTGATCTCAGGCCGTGCTGCGGCTGGGTGGTGCGCACCAAGGTGGCTACGGGGAGCAGGATGTGGCCTATGCCTATAGGCAGCTGGCGCGGGCCCTGCATCCGGACAAGAACCCCAACATCCCGACAGCAGGGGCTGCCTTCAAACGCTTGTCCGAGGCCGCCGATGAGCTCCGGCAAGGATTGACGGAGCAGCGAGACGTGTTGAAAACACTTGTGGCTTTCGCAGGGCGCCAGACGACGGCAGAGATGTTGGAGCGACCGCAGGAAGCAATTTTTGCAGAAGCTTGCCGGGTGCTCCACACGGTCAGCGCCGCTGCCGGTGAAGGCCACATCGACCGCCCTGCTTTGAATCGTGCAGCCGCAGTCAATTCGCAAAAGGCATTGCTGTTGGCTTCCGAATGGTTCCAAAAGTCGCAATTGCTGGAAATCTTCGGGACAACGTCCGTAAGGACCGCGTATGATTGCGCTCCCAAGCGATATCGGGCGCAATTCCTCTGCCTCATAAACCGCCTTCTCATTGTTGAGGCCAGGCAGTTCGGAGATGGTCATATCCGAGCAGGATGGAATTCCATTATGCAGAATTTTCCAGAACTTGGACTTTGGCGTGAGTTTAGAGATTCTCTGTCCGTGCACGTCTGGGACATCAGCAAAGATCCGGCAGAGGAGAGAGTTTATGCTGACGAGGACGAAGAGAACAAGGATGCCAGGGAGCCAGAGCTGGACAGCCGGACAAAAGCACAAAAGCTCCTTGAGTTCTATTGGCAAATCTGTTCCGGGCCTACGTTTCAAACAGCACACGACAAGCTCAGGCACCGTGGCAAGATGACGCTGCATCTTGGGATCATGCAGCTCATGGAGGAAGCGACACAGGAGGTTGTCGCGAAGTTAAATCTGAAAGAAGGCAAGGAGTGGAAGTTCAAGCAAACGGTACAGCTAGTCAAAGAACATGCAGATGCTGACGAGATTCGACAGAAAGCCTTGGAGTTAGAGCGCATGGTGGATTATCCCGTAGGAAAGCTTTTTGGTATTCGCGATGAGCGGCGTGCAGGGAGTCGGAGTGAGCGACCGAGTCGTAGCCGGAGTCGACGCCGTCAAAGCCGCAGCGCAAGTCGCAGACGACGGCGGCGGCGCAGCAGCAGCCGCCGGAGCAGCCGCAGCCGCCGCCGTAACCGACGTGACCGTCGCGGCGAGGGCCGAGAGGAAAGGCCCAGAGACACGAAGCCTGGGAAGGACGTGAAAGGCGAAGTGACGGGTGATGCAGACAGCTCCAAGCCCTCAGATGTGAAGCGCGGAGTAGTGCGCATGCGCAGCAAGTGGGACGTTGCGGAAGGGGGCAGCATACGTGTGCCTGGGCGAACGGCCGATGGACGGCCTACATATCGTAGGCAATGGGATGCAAAAGATGGTGACGCAGCACGGGCCTGCGCCGCCTGGGTCAGACCTTGGCGCTTGGCCATAGCTGCCTTGCTTCCCAGTGGGTTCGATGCTGCCTTGCCCCTGACACATCCCGACATTCGTAAATTAGCCGGTGCCCTTTGGAAGCACATCCTCAAGTGGGAAGGGAGTGACAGCAGAAGTCTTGGGCTTTTCAAAGCAGATGCTCAGACACCGCAGACGTTTGGTTGGGCTGGCAGGTCCAAGTCTACCCGTGGACTTGATCCAGGCTTGGCGAACTTGCCCTGTGAATGGGCTTTTGTTCCAATGTCAGACCTCCTACTGGTTGTCGGGGAGGGCATTGTCGGCATCACTTCGGAAGGTGTCTTTAGTGCTCATTTTCCAGGGCACCAGCGTTTCACTCTGGACGAATATTTGCAGCAAGAAGAGGTCCCAGGATTGTCGCCAACCGTGACTACGTAGCAGCAGAAGAGCGACTTCTCGAAATGCTGTGTCAAAACAAGAGGGAAGGTGGAAAGCCCGGAAGCGCACGGTGAGCCGGCATGGAGTTTCAGTTGATCTGCAAGCCCTGGCTGCGTTTAGCCATGCACGGTTGACAGGCAGATGGCAATTCGCTTGCCGACCAGCACCTGAGTACAGAGGAGCAGTGTGGATCAGTGTTGAGTGGCACAGTGTTGCACGTGTGAGGGGAACAAACGAAGGTGCACAGGTTGTGCCGTGATCAGCAGACTCGGAGGAGTTTGAGCTTGAATTCTGAGAAACCGTGCTGTCCGTCTTTCGCACACATTTCAGACCAATCTTGAACGCATGCAAGTGTACCGCTATCAAGCTCCACAGCTCATGTGCAGTGGCATGCAACGCAGTGCTTGGCTTGCAGGTCCTTGTTCTCAGTGTGTGCACTGCCCAGCTTATGCCACGAGCCCTGCACTTCTCAGTCTCAGTCCTCGATGTCGGCCCGTGACCCGCCTCCTTTCCGGGCCGCTGCGGCCGCCAGTCTGCTCGCCTCGTCTCCCGCGGTCAGCTCTATCCTTAGTGTCAGAGCAGTTAAGGACCGGAGAGGCCCGTGGACCGAAAGGGAAGAGTACGAAGCTCCTTGGAAGACTTCGCGGCTCAGGTGCATGAGGTCTCATTATGGAGCACCTGCCGGCACCGTACCCAACCTGAGGCTTCTTTACCGGGCAAGACGCTCTTTTCAGAAGGGCGGGCATTCGTTCTTAAACAGATTTTGCTGTATCGAAGTGCTTGTTCCTCGCTACTCACAGGGCGAAAGATCCGCTAGGTCCAGCAAGTGCAAGCATCAATAGAGAAGCGAGATGTTCAGATGTTCCTGTCGTCGATTCTGTGCAAGAGGAGTGGTCGGCCGCTGGCCATCTGGGTCGATGAGTTGGGGACAGGTCCAGCTCCGACCGAGGGAGAGAGCCACGTGATCGTGCACAAAGTGTGCCGGGGCCAAGCATAACTGGCACGTTGATGCAAGCTGCTTAGCTGGCGCATCTTCTTTGCACTGCTGGAAGCCTGTGCCGAGGAGTCCTCGCGGTGCTGGTCGTCCGTGGACGTGCCAGATCTGTAGTCAACGCGACATTGGCGCCAGCATGACGAGCTGTCCTACGTGCAAACGGAGCCGGGGGACGGAGCTCAGACGGTCGTACATGACGGCTGCAGAGATCCTCGTCATTGTGGACTGTTACTTGAACCCCCAACCACCCCCAGTGACTAGCGCTCAGGTTGACGGAGTCTGTGGTCATAGCTGTGAATGGTGGCGAACCAAGCGAGCTTCAAACCGGAGGCCTCTTCTTCGTCAAGAAAGATGGGGGTGTTGGGTTGATCGTGTTGTCCGCTCGTCAGCCTTTGTTTTACGGTTGAGGGCGGTTGCTACTCCTTTCGAGCTGAAGATCGGACAACACAGAAGACGTGCCATGCAGCATACCGGCAGAAAGCCGGATCACCGCTCCGACAACCGTTCCCGAGATGATCTAGTTGCCCTGCGCCCGTGAGGCACAGCCTCATCCTTGCAAAAAGCACAGCGCCGCTGTGCAAGCCCTTCCAGACGCGGAGACCGTGACCATGCAGCCACGCTGCCCAGAACCTTGGAAAGAATCAACGCTCCATCACGTGTTTCGACTTTGCTTAAGTGAGGCAGATCAGCTGGGACCCGTGCAGCACGCGTCACCTTCCAGGACTCCCCAAGTTCCGGCGGTCAGGGACCCGAGCAAAGTTGGCACCTGCCCACCCGTCCGGCATGACAAGCTTGAGGCCAAGGCGGGCAACGCCCGGCAAGGGGGAGCCATGCTTGGAGCTCTGCGATGGAGCGTGGTCACAACATCGACGTTACTTGGCACGGCTCAAGGTCATGTGGTACAACCCCCGGACTGCATTAATTGACTGAGGCTTTGGATCGACACCAGGAGCACCACGAGGCATTTGCTCGGAGAGTAGAGAGAGAGACAGAGCGAGCCTTCCCTAGACCTGCAGCATGCAAGCAAGAGAGAGAGTGAGAGAGCGGGAGACACTTCGACCCCCCTCGCTGTTCTGAAGAAGAGAGAGAATGTATGTGTGCGTGTGTCATCTCTGTAACAAAGGGCTAGGGTAGTACGTAACAATGCAGGGGGCTGAGGGTCCTTCACTTGTGCCTCGGCCAATAAAAACCGGAAGTGCAAGGACGTGTAAACGCACCTGCAAAGTCGCACCTGGATCCCGTAGTGGATACCTGGTGGACTTAACATTGGTTTCAGTGTTTGCTTGCGTGACAACATGCTGTTGAATCACAGCCAGTGCATGTCTTTCTTGTGTTGTGCCTGCTTAGATGAGCCGTGAGATTCGCGATCGAGAGATGACGACACAACAAAGCAGTAGATCTAGACAACACTAGAAGATTGAGTTGGAAGATCGTCTTCAGCAAGTGTCGTGCAGCATGGCTTTCGCTCGTTGGTGCCAGCTGAGTGGAAGGTTGCTTCCACGAAACTGACGTCGCATGCTTTGTCCGAAGCTCGTAACTTCACGGACTCTGGAGCAAAGGGAAGATTGTGAAGATTGAAATTATGGTTGACACCTGCTTTGCTACGCTTCCTTTTCTTGGTTGAATGCTTGCTCGTTCGTGTCAAAGTATAACAGTTCCTCACAGTCACGATTTAAGTTGTGAGTGCTCCATCCCCGTGACGTCACCCTGCTGACTATCAGGAATGAAAGATGATTTTTCCACGTGAGTGTACAGCTGACAAGGACCCCTGAAAGCAAGGACCCATGAAAATTGAGCCATTGACTTCGCGGACAGGTCGGAATTTTGAGGCTCGTAGGGAAACTTATGTTTTCTTGGTTTAACCGAGACTCTTCTCAGCAGCAGTTTTTGCAGTTGCGATCTCATCCAATCATGCTTCGGCTTCAAACAGCACGACCTCCTCCATCTAGGGGAGACGAGGAAGTGCTGTTCATTTTCATTATCACCAATCAAGTGGTTGTGCTACATCCTTGAAGCCCGCTCGAGTGAAAGCGCCAAGAGTCTGTTTTCATAAGTAGGCAGTTGCAGCATGTTTTGTGAGCAGTTTGAATTTGATCTTTGATCGTTATGGCATGCAGATCTTGGAACCACTATTCATGAGCGCAAACAGTTCATGAGAGACAGTCAAGCTTGATTGCTTTGGCGATGTTAGAATGTGCTGCAGTCTTGGCACTGCTATAAAACTTTCAGTGCTGCAAGTGAGTGCCTGTTGCTGTGCAAGGGAATGCATTAACCTGTGAACGTGAACAGCGTCGTCGTTCAGAGATTGAGCTGAGCATACGCCAATGCGAGCGAAGAGACATTGTCTGCTGACCATGTTTGCTTGGATCACAGTGATGTTGCTGGAGCCTCGGTGTCTCATTAACCTAGATGTCCAGAAACTTGTGCAGCATGCGTTGAAGCAATCACAGTAGAGGCAGAAACTCGTGAGCTGGCTTTTCCCCATCATAGTTGGGTGTGTGTGTGTGTGTGTGTGTCATCCCTGTAACAAAGGGCTAAGTAACAAGATCTCATCCAATCATGCTTCGGCCTCAGACAGCACGACCTCCTCCACGTAGGGGAGACGAGGAAGTGCTGCTCATGTTCACTACAAGTATCACCAATCAAGTGGTTGTGCTACATCCTTGAAGCCTGCTCGAGTGAAAGCGCCAAGAGTCTGTTTTCATAAGTAGGCAGTTGCAGCATGTTTCGTGAGCACTTTGAATTTGATCTTTGATCGTTATGGCATGCAGATCTTGGAACAAGTATTCATGAGTGCAAACAGTTCATGAGAGACAGTCAAGCTTGATTGCTTTGGCGATGTTAGAATGTGCTGCAGTCTTGGCATTGCTTTAAAACTTTCAGTGCTGCAAGTGAGTGCGTGTTGTTGTGCAATAGAATGCATCAACATGTGAACAGCGTTGCCGTTCAGAGATTGAGCGGAGCATACGCTTATGCGATCGAAGAGACATTGTCGGCAGATTCATGTTGGAACTTTTCATCTCTGATGACTATCACTTGGTTCTTTAAGGTTGGGGTGAGGCCACTGCTTATGTCGCGGTTGTTCCTACGAAAGCTAGGCTGCCTCGGGTAAAAGTCTAACCGCGTATACAAACTTTCGTGTGCAAGCTTGCAGTTGCAGTCATTGCGTCCGTGTGACTTTGCGGCCCAAGTGCTCCCGTGTGTTGCTGTGCATGCTTTCGAGGGTTGCATAACATGACTGCGAGTGTGATGTCATTGCACGTGCAAGGCGGCAGGTGAGGTATAAAATCTTGCACCCGCCCGCCCGCCCTCCCTCACATCCGGTGGCAAAGACTGCGCGGAGTGACGTAAGATACTGTATCATATTCGGGGGAGAGTGCTTCACGTGTTTGAAGCCACCTGCGGTCACCCCGTCGTGTTTGGATCGGGGCCCCCGCCCAGGGGCTGCATCTTCGTGTGCACTCTTGCTTCACTTGACCCCGTTGGCCAAGGGAGCCCCGGCAGCAGAAGCTGCGAAAATGAAGGTTTGTGCTTGCAACTGCATGTGTGTGTGAGTGCTCGTGTAACTGCATGTCGGTGCTAAGTTGGCTCTACTTCGGCCCTCCTTCGGGACAGGTCGAGCTCTTTATCGCGGCCTCTAGGTATATGAGTGAGTCTGGCCCTCATCGTTCCGAGTTGGACGAGGCTTCGGGAGTGATCAGACGGCTAAAGCGGCACATCAGTCAGCTTGAAATAGGGCGACAGGCACCATCTTCGAACCGAGGGACCAGGTCGCCTTCATCTCCGCTTCCCCTTACTCCTCAAGTGATCCGAACCTTTTTTCCTGTTGAGAGCAGTCCAGGAATCGAGATTGACTTTTGCGGGGCATTGGGGCTTGGACTCGGGCTTGTCTGGAAGGGACGCAGCGTGGAGTCTCGGGGCGGAAACTGGACGGATCGTCACACATCTACCTGGTGTTCCGCTCCATGGACAGGACTGCGCACAATCCGGTTCTAATCTTCGATCGCTGGGCCAAGGCAGCTGAGCGAGTCACCATCAGCGGGTCAAGCCGCGCCGGATTCACGAAGACTCGGTGTTCATCGGCTTGACGTGGCTAGTGTGGGCGTGAGCTGGCCAGCAGGCCAGTGACTGAGAGTGGAGAGGACGAAAAGGAGGCGGAAGAGTCCCCTGTCCCGAGGTCAACTCGGGACGCGATCTTGGGAAACAGGGGTAACCAGGCGAACTTTGAGTACTCCGTGGGCAAACACAAGATTCAAGAGCGGGAGCTTAGCGTGGAAATCCAGGTGGCAGCGATTACGGTGGTCCAGGATAAAGTCCTCGATGAGTGTGGAAAGTAGCCCCCTACCATAGGCGTCCATAGACCCCTATACAGACCCCTATGCTTTTCCTCTAGACCCCTATGCGCCCCACCCCTCCCGCGGCCACAAACCCCTACAGATAGACCCAATGCATTTTCCGATAGGCCCTCACTGATAGACCCCTGCGGGACTTCGTACAGACCCCTATAGATAGGCCCTATCTCTACTTAGGCTAGCCCCCGATGCAGCATAGGCCCCTATCGATTTTCCATAGCCCCCTATCCCGATCGCGATAGGGCCTATCTCTCAAGCAAGAGGCCCCTTGTCCTGCTTGAAGCACTTTTGACTTGTGCAGTAGCCACGACCTACTAGCTTTCGTGCACGGCTTTCTCGCAGCTAGGAGCCTCCATCTCATGCAGCCACTGGAGTAGCAGAGCATGCGGGAATGTGAAGGAAGTAGGGTTTGCCGAAGCAGGGTTCAGAACCCTGATACCCAAACCCTTGAACGGGTCCAAGCGCGGAACAAATCCTTCGAATGATTTGACATATGACCCTTGAACGGTTCTTCCACAAACCCTACTTCTTTGCCCTGTCCAAGCGCGGAACAAGACCTTCGAATGAATTGACATATGACCTCGTTGCGCAGCTGTCTGTGAGTGTGCATGGACACTATCGCTCGCTACATTCGCATGTTTTGCTAATGATAGCGGTTCATCATATATCAAACACGGCCCCTAAATGCGGCCCCTCATGTGGCGATTCCGGTTCGCCATTTATCTTACACACGCCGCCTCCTTACTTGGTGATTCCGGTTCATCATATCTCTTGACCATGCCCCTTCATTTGGCGATAACGACTCATCATATATCTTAAACACGCCCCCTCGTTTAGCGATAACAGGTCGTCGTATATTTTAAACACGCCCCCCTCACTGGATGCCGGTTCATCATCTTTCCTAAACATGCCCCCACCACATGTGGCGACAAACGGTCCACCACATACCTGAAACACGCCCCGTCATGTGGCGATTCCCGTTTACCATATATCTTAAGCACCCCTCATTTGGCGATGCCGGCTCTTCCTATATCACAAAAAGTGGCAGACGGACGATCGACTGTCTGCATGGCGCTCGGTGCATGGATCAACCGACCGACTGAGTGACAGACCGGCGTGCTCGTGTAGCGACCGACGGACCGACTGCAGAACGAGCCGTTCCTGTGAGTTTCGCTGTGCAGTTGTTTGTGCGTATGCATTTGATTCATTGCTTCCTGCACACTCCCTTATACAGGGAGGAGCGGGTGTATAGACCCCTATCGCAAAACGATAGGGGTCTATGCGCCTTATAGGGGTCTATCCCCCAGCCATAGACCCCTATGTATAGACCCCTATCCCACCTGTGACACACCCCTGGCCATAGGTACCTATGCGATTCCCCATACACCCCTTATCGACAGGGGTCTCTGGCCTAGTAGGTAGGCCGCTGGGAATAGGGGTCTATGCGTTTCCGATAGACCCCTATGCGATAGGGGCCTATGCCTTTTCCGACAGGCGGCTACTTTCCAGACTCTTACTCCATACACCATGGGCCGACGGATGCTACCTGCCCTTTTGGGGCTATTACCAAGGCGGCTGCATTGGCTGCGCGTGCCTGCAGTGCGGAGTCTCGAGCGGGCTCACGGAGGCCATCAACATCAGATTACATCAGATTTCCGATTCCTCACCGAGGGCGAGTGCACTTTGGGCGGAGGCTCTAGTCGCGGTGGCAGACGAGCACTTCGGCTTCCGGAAACCGAGGACGAGTTGGGAGTACCGTTGGACGTGCCGATTCAACAGGGCCAACCAGCGGATCCCATGACCGTCGCGCTTACCAAGCTCGACCACATTGGGGACCATCTTGCCGCGAGCAACGTCAAGAAGAACAGCCTCCAGTGATCACATTATCAGTTCAGGCCGATTGGCAATTTGGGATGTAGAAGAAGAATTAAGTCAGTTCGTTGATGGTGCCAACATACGTGAACGGGAACATGGAGAGCTATCTGCTACGGGAACGAGACCGAGTAGCGAAGGACGTAGGGAAGGAATATCTCACGTTCAAGTGCAGAACGATGACCTTAGGCAGCCTTTATGTTCAACCTCGCTCCGTGTTTGCTTGTGCAGGCCTTTGTTTACGTCAGGTGCCAGTGCCCGTGCCGCGCCACATATCACATCTGCTCGCTGCTTGAAATTCGTTGCTTGTCGCATGCCTGGCTGACTTGTTTTTTTTGCGGTCAGCCTGTTTACTTTGTCTCGGTTTAAACAGCAGGCCCAGGAGGATGCTAAGAAGCGCTGTGCTCAGGCTTCGTACGCGGCCAAGTGTCTCCATGTCTTTTTTAAGCACCCTTCCATCGCCATCAAGCGCAAGTTGTTAGTTCGTTCGCAGGTTGTCCTGGCCATCCTGCTTCACGGCTCGGAATCACAGATGTACCGTGATGTACCTCAAATCAACCCTCACAAAACTCAATAAACTGCACTACAAGGTCGTATGGCAAATCTTTAACATCGCAAGCTCCTTCTGGCAGATTGCTCGAACGAGTACTCTCCCCCCGTTTTACATGGAAGAGGAATCCAAACTTCCACTTTTATTTGCGCTGTCATCTATTCCTCGGGGTACCTCGATCCTGGGGAGATGCTTAAAGCCAGGTGTGTTTGTAGCTTCCATGTTTGTTCCCGTCGATACTTTCCTCGGTGTCATTTCCGGGGATTTGCCGGGTATGGGACGGAGGGATGTAGGGTCAGCCCCCAGGGATTTAACCGAGGGTTTTTTGGAAAATGGGAGTTGGCTTCTATGTTAGATTGTCCTGTTTGTGCACGCAGCTTCCATGTTAGACGGCAAGAGTGTATCTTTCCCAGTTTGCCTATGAATACGCCCTAAGCTATTACCTCCAATTCGTCGAATTGGGAAACCAGAGAGGAACGAACAGTGGACAGCTTAATCACTGATATGGCGACCAATACTTGTCCGATATATGACATAAAGCAGAACGTTGACAATCACATTCAGAGAAGGGGGGTTGAGTCGAAGGTCGGCATTGGTAAGGTGGGTGTGAGCAGGGAGCCGCGCAAGCACCGGGGAACGATAATGCTATGGCGCGGTTACGAACATGACAATCGAAAGGAGACCAGCGCGGCAAGTAACAGTGATGGGAGCCGGGAAACATCTGATCAGATTGAACTCTCATCGAGTGGAAGGCCCAGGGATAGGGGGTCAATGAACCTTGAGGCAAAGATCAGAACCATTGAAGAAATGACCAAAAAGCAAACCTTATCCCTTACTGAAAATAATATAGCAGTGGATAGAATATCGGAGGACAGGTCCTCGAACTTTGCGACTCGGGTAAGCTTGGAGCGAAGGATGCGGGAGATGCGAAACGAACTGCAGAGTCAGAACTATGAACTGGGTGAGATCAATAGTCAACTAACAAAACTGAAGGAACTTCAGATAGCTATGTCTGCTCGTGACAAGTCGGAGAACTCATCCAGGCTCAAACCTATTGAGGCAGCAAATCAGTATCGGGTGCGAGGACGGATACGCTTTTCCTGCAGAAGCGGTGTTTGGGAGCTCCCTAGCGCATGCGATGACAATCTCTCCTGTCTGTCTGAGCAATACAGAAGCAATATGCAGGAAGGGGGACAGCTTCGCTCCGGAGGTGGTCGTGTTATCAAGGAGTGAACACACAGGCTTTCAGTCGGGCTCAAGAACCAACTGGTGATGGTAGGCAAGGAAGCAGGCGAACTAGGGACGATCGTGATCGGAGGCCACCAAGCGATACCAGTAGCGGGTTGTATCCCGTTTCCTGAGGCATCCCCAAAAAGCACACCGAGCGGTAGGCCCTAGGCAATTCTTCGAACATCTATTGAAAATTCATTGAATCGAAGTAGCCCGGCACCGCACTGAGCGGGGGCCTTGTCGGGTGGGTTTTCGAAGAAGCTCCGATAATTCTTGCTGCATTTTTTGCCGAAGCATTGCAGATACAAAGGTTGGGCCGTTCCTCGTCCTCGTGTGCTCGGGAACGGTTCGGGATTTCCTTCAGTGGGAGTTTCGAGCCATGCCTCTGCCGCCGCAGAGGACCTGGGAGCTGGATGCCCAGATCCAGAACAACAGACCGAACGTGATCGAGGCGGTGAGGAAGAATCTGTTTCCTTTGATTCCTTTGGCGCAGTTGCAGAGCAAGCAAGGAGCTCCACAGGTCGGGAACGCGGAGAGGAGGCATGCTCAGCCGTCAGTCAGCCTGGTGAGCCTTTAACCTCCTATCTGCCGAGACGGCAACGCTGGTGGAGGAAGATGCCGCAGCGAAATTATCCTGGCGGATCTACTGCTAAACAATATGGGGTGGGATCTGTCAAGGTAGAAGATGCTGATGCCTCGAAGGACCAAGATGCACAGCAGCATCCACCTGTTAGCGAGGAAGCACCCGACGCGTCTTGGGAAAGGCAAAGGAAAGAAGGGAAGACAACCAGAAGGGCGCTTCCTACTTTTGCCTCAGTTCGGAGAGGCGCTCAGAGGGTGCTAGGTCTTCGAAGAGAGACTCCAAGGAGGGCGCTCACAAGAAAGAGAGTGAGTTTGCGCAGAGCACTAGCCGTCCTGTGCATCAGAGCTCGAGCATCGGCAAGAAAGCCCAAGACTTCAATGTCTGGGTCTGGGACCACGAGCCGCATGGAGAACATGTCGCACGCTCAAGAAGGTGACGTTTTGTTCTTAACCAAGTCGCGTCTACTCAGTCTTCGGCCCGCGGCAGCTGGTCAAGGTGCCCGAGCTGGAAACCAAGTACGAGGCGGACGACAGATCGTTCGTCGGAGCTGTGGCAGCGAAGTTCCTGAACGAAGGCCAGTCGGTTCCAGACGCTGCAAGACGGCATTCTCGGAGGCGGGCGACACGCGCGACGCCGAGAAGAAGAAGACGACGTTGTCGGAGGGTTTAGGACAATCCAGCTTGGCGAGGGCCAGAACTCCTGCTTTTATGTCGAACGCCAAAGGAAAGACAAAAGCAAGTTGAAGGGCAAGTCAAATAAGCGAACAGGCTCCAAGGAAGGAGACGCTGAGTCAGGAAGACCGCCCAGAGGCCCGCAAGCATTTGCTGCAGCACAACGAGGACGTGGCCGTGTGCCCGCCTGGTCCACGGTCGCACAGATCAGTTGTGAACTGTTGTAACATGGGGTTCCAGCACGCAGCTGCCGAACGACAGCAGAGGAGGTACAGCGATACCAAGAAAAGTGAAGCAAGACCAAGCGTGAAACGTGCACATTATCTGCAGCGAAACGACCCGGACGATGCACTAGCGCCGCATCGACGCCCAGGAGATCCCTTATCGGCTGACAGGACGCAAATGGTGGCATGCTCACTTGCCGGTGTTTGTCGCAGTGCTGACCAGACCGTCCTCTCGTACAGGGTTGCGTGTATCCAGTCGGTCGCGAACAACGGCACAGTAGCTGACATCAAGGAGGTGAACAAGACCGTTGAGTATTTGGTCAGGACCACAGGAGAGGACTGGACTTACCTTGAGATCCGGTTTCTTGCGACGGATTTAGCGCGGCAGTCAGATGAGTCTAGTGATCACAACCGCCTCGCATGCCAACAAGGAGGAAGAACTTCTGGTGAATGGCTCAGTGCCTGTGGAGTCACACAGCAGCCAGTGTGCGAGGATGATCTTCGTTGCGGCGCTCCATCTTCGTAGACCAAGACAAAGGGAGCGTACATCCCATAGCTTGGGCTTCGAACTTGGTTCGAAGGGTGCGCAGAAGCATGAAGCACCATGCAGTCGGAGGCTTCCTCTCTGGAGGACGGAGATGTGCGAAGCAGTAGCTGACTTGTATGGGGCACAAGACCTCTAGAATGGGACGCTTGCAAACCATTGAAAGAGACTTGGGTGAGAATCCGAAGTGTTCCAAACACTCGGACCAATGCGTTTCCATTGAGATACAGCGGACCAGCGTCTTTCCATCGAGATACAGTAGCGTGCTTGAGACCAGGGAAAAAAGGTGAGAACGCTGGCGATCCGCACGCAGAAGACTACCGTCCGAAGGACGAAGAACGTACGGATACGGCCCGTCGGACAGATACGGATGTGATGGTGGCAGATCCAGTCACTAAGGTGATGGAGTGGCGATGGAGCCCACCTCCACATGAGTGAGCTGGATGTCATAGCATCGTGAAGAAATGAGCTTAGCGGGTCTGCAGCCATTGGACAACGACCGAGCGTCGATCGTACGTCTCATGCCTTTTTGTCACACCCTAACACCAGAAGAGTCACGGTGTGCGAAAGTCCTAGATTAGGGCGTGTATAAAATTTGTGCAGTGCTGAAAGTGACCACTCCGTCTGCGTCAAAGAGCCCTTTTGACTTACGCGGTCAAGCAGAGAGCCGACCGGTTTTCGCATCTTGTTTGTTCATTGGTGCGAGAATGCGTATGTTTGGCTGGAGCGAAAACCGCGACATGTGATTTTTTTGCATCAGCTCCTCCTCGGGCTGTGGATGTTCTACACCGATTCTTGACTAAACTCTTTACATGACACCATGTACAGCATGTTCGCTGCTAGGTTGCATGTTAGCCTGGACATGCAATACAAATTGAGGAAACCGTGGGAACACACAACACACAGTACGGCTTCGAAATGATCTTCTTTCTTGGATTGGAAACATGCTTTCGGCTTCCGAAACAACAACACGAGGCTCACGCCACGTAATTTGGGCAGCTCTGAGCATGAGTGAGTCCATATATCACCAAAGGACCTTCGTGACATGCCGGCAAAGAGTTAATGGCTCTGGAACGTACCAACCTTGCCCATAAAACTCCGATACGTTTATGTTGAAGTCTGAGAGTCAAGGATGTCTTCACGAAGATGTTCTGGCTTAAGCTTGAGGACTTTTGGATTAGGCAAACATGTTAGCTGTAAAGATGTCAGTGAATGCAGTCCATGATGTTCTCGCCTGAAGGGAAAAGTTTCGTGATCTGTGCTCTGCCATGGTCGCTTGAAATCGCTTGACTGTTTCCATGTCAGGTTTTCAGTCACCCCAGAGTCCCCAGCCAGGACGTTGACTTAGCAGCCCAACAACCAAGTGATCATCAACAGGTTATGAGACAAAGTTACGTCCTTGAAGGAGAGACCTCGGGGCCTGCATATTCTAGTCAGGAAGTGCAGGGACAGCCGAGGCAACAGGAACAGTTGCCTAACGGCGTGGATCGCGGACTTCGTCAACAAGGCCAGGGACCGTCTCAGTCTGAAGAGAGTGTGCGACAGTCTGTGAGAGATGGCGAGAATCGGGGGCAGTCTTCAATCCTGGATGTTGGTAGGGCCAGTGAAGGACAGCCAAGTGAAAGAAATGGAACTGCTGAACAGACGGGAGTAGAGGCTGGCATCAGAGTACCGGGGTTGGTGACGCACGCTCACACCCACAAGCGTTCTCTATAAGCACGCCACCTCAACCAACACCACCTCCACCACCGACTCAGCATCAAGCACCGGAGCAGCACACAACATTACCTGAACTGCAGGAGCCAGTGAATATCTCGAGCCCCTTGACTTCATCGATGGCGGCTCCAATGGGATATGTGCAAGGACCGAGCTCGGGAACCTGGGAGCAACAAGGAATGGACTACGCAGGGGGTCAGCGATTTCAATTGCCCACCCCTAACATTTCGTGGCGAACCTGAGCGGCAAGGTGTGTGTGGTCGGGCATAGCAAGGGCGGGCCAAGCTTTGCGACGGAGAATGATTGGCGCAAGTCAGTCAGCAAATCAGTCGCCAGAGGGTGCACCGCCTCCGCCTACGAACCTGATGCAGCCATGGGTGGCTCGGGCGATGTATGAGTGGACTGCAAGGACTTCTTTGGTTAGTCCTGGCCAACAGCAGCTACGGGGGCAAGATCAGGCAATCCGTCAACCACGAGGTGATCATGCGTGAAGTACGGCAGCAAGTGCATGAGGCTATGCGAGAAAAGGATCAAGAGCTGATTGAGCTTCGGGGCCAGAACACGGAGTTGAAGGATGCTTTGCAGAGTTCGTTGAGGGCTTTGGAAAGTTTGAAGAGAGATGGCGAGGATCGCAGCCAAGAGCGGCTCACAACAGGGCCCCCGGGACTTCGAGGCAATGAATCTGGAGAATTTGGGGAACAAGGTGACCGAGGGCTTGTGCGCGATCTACCGGGACGCCGTCTGACCAACCAGCTGGAAATTTCACAGGACCCGGCCTGGGCGGAGCAACCGGAAGACCGGAGAGGAGATCCAGCTGGCCTCTTTCGTGATGTCGGTGGAAGTCTTGGCAAAGGGGCCTTCCAGTGGGGAGCGAGCCGAGCCCAGGCGAGTTGGGGAAGAGGGAGGTCGAACTAGTGAAGGGGATCCTTTGCATTTGTTGGCAGAGGGTATGGGCGTATTTGGGACGTTCGGGGAAGGACTCGGACGTGAAGGCGGGGCCAGCAGTGCAAGTACGATCATGTTTTCGGCAGCAAGGATGCCAAGAAGAACAGATGCTGGGAATGTGGGGCTGTTGGACACCGCAAGCCTGATTGTCCAGTGGCGAACAAGAACAAGCACCCCAAGCAAAAGGGAGCTACAGAACCCACGAGTCCGGCTACATCAACTGCGCCTGTGGTGGCGACGGCCACTGTGACGAATGCTCCAACTACTCAAGTGGACCAGGGCCAGAATGCGGCTACTTTTTCATCATCTACTACAACCCGCGAGGAAGCGAGAGCGGCCGAAGAGAGCCAGGTCAAGGCCCTCCTGCAAGAAGCCAATGCTATGCTCAGCAAACTCGCAAAGTAAAGCTGGCTCCGATCAAGGTGGTGATCTCGGACAAGCAGCTGCAGGAGATGACCACGGCGCTGAGCTCTTTGGACCACTACAACAAGGAGAGAGCAGCGCTCCTAGATTCTGCTGCCTCCCACTCGTTTAGAGTACCTGAAAACAAGGAAGAGGAGAGTGCAGCACGACCAGTCAAGGTCGAGCTCGCGGGAGGGCAGTATATGACTTTGAAGCAAAACCGAGCTGGAACGCTATTGGCGACCAAGGATGTAGAGGGTGCTGTGGACTCCACTCCGATTCTACCACTCGGGGCACTTGTTCAACAGTTGGGTTGTGATCTTGTTTGGACGAGAAAAGGGGGCCTCAAGGTGTCACGCCCACAGTTTGGGGAGCTTCGTACCTTTGTTCGTGGCAATCACCCCATGATTGGCGAGACTCAGGCTTTGGCTTTGATTGCGCAACTGGAAGAGGCGAAGCTGAAGGAGCTTGAGACCAACATCGCGACGACCCATGTGAAGCTGATGGATGTGGGAAGAGCCAAGGAGTGGGGTGTTAGCATGGCAAAGTATGTCCAGGCCAACGGAACCATGCATTGGAGGCTTTGACTTCGGGTTGTTCACCAATGGGACCTATGTTCAGAGATGGCTGCAACGGTGGCGATCAACGTGTACATGGATGTCAAAAGTGGTTGGAACTATGTGAAGGCCCTACCGATTCGGCGTTCCTTGAGAAAGTCCATGTTGGAGAAGCGATGGGCTGTGCGGCTCTTTGCGCAAGAAGGGGACACGGAGATCAAGTCGCTAAACTCCAAGGGTGGGATCTTCGTGGATATCAATGTTCACAAGAGCAAGCTTTTCAGCCTCAGAGGGGAAAGCGCGGCTTACAAGGCCTCGATGTGGGCAGCGTTGAATGGAAGGATTGAGGGTGTCTTTGGTACGGTTCCAAGCAACTTTGGTGACGAGCTCAGGAACAAGATGATTTGGCTATGGATGGTGGCCAGGGCAGGCAATCGAAGTTGTGAGCTGGCACCTAGCGATGGGCGATGGGCGGCAAGGACAATGAGGCGTTTTGGGTGGGAGAGCAGTGGAAGGCCTTCCAGCATGAGTACCAGCTACCCTTGACGCAGACTGTCGACGCCAATGGTGGCAACGCTTTCTTGGTGGCGACTAACCTGCAGCTGCCGACGGAGAGACCGTGTGATGGCCTACGCCTTCGTCAATGAAGAACATGGACTCCGACTTTCTACCACAACTTGGTGGAGGCAATTGTGCAATGGCGTCGGTTCCCGAATGACTTGATGATCGCTCGGATGATGAAGAAAATGGATGGGCCACTAAGGCCACTACATGGGATGACCGAGGCGGAAAAGGCAAGGTGGATACGACATCCACGAAACAATCACTTACCGTTCGAGAAGCGCTGCAAGACCTGCATAGAAACAAGTGCCACGTGCCGTGCGCATAGGAGGGATATTGCTCCCTCTTGCTACGTCCTTTCTCTAGACCTTTGTGGACCATTCCGGGTGAAAGGCGGGTATGCAGGAGCAAAGGGCTACAAGTACGCCTTGATCGGGGCCTGTGTGATGCCATAGCTGAGCGGCTACAAGGACGCTCCAGTTGAAGAACCTCAGGAGGCGGCTATTGAGGAGGAATACTGGGTGGAAGAAGTCTATCAACGAGCTGAGCCGTTGGATCCAAAGGATGAAGAAGAACTCAAGAAATCCCAGGAGCGCTACGAGGAGCTCATGAAAGGCATCGGCGATTCGATGGAGTACCAGGTCCTGCACTACGCGATCCCGTTGAGGATTCGGTTGATGAAGGAGGTGGACATGGCGGTAAGGACGCTCTACTTGCAATTGCGGGCAGAAGGCCTTCCGGTCACCAGGGTTCACAGTGATCGTGCGCGGGAACTCCGAGGAGCTGATCTACGAGCATGGCTGCTTCACCGAGATGTGTTACCACGTGTGGAGAAGCACAAGTTCCTCAGACAAACGGACGAGCGGAGGCGGCTGTGAAGCAGGCCAAAAGGCGAGCGAAAACCTTGCTACTGGCAGCAGGGTTGCCAAGGGCCTGCTGGCCTTGGGCCATGGCCTTCGGGGCGTACCAGCAAAGGGAAGTCGCCCTATCTCACGGAGCTGCTGTCATCCCGATTGGATCGCCTGTCCACGTACGGGACAAGGTCTTCGGGAGAGGGGACAAACACGACTTAGATGGTCGGTGGAAAGAAGGCATCTACGTGGGACCGGCGCCCGATATACGAAACGGACATACAGTCCGGTACCCTGAAAAGATATATGTCAGCAGCATGCACTTGAAAACCAGAGTTGCTCGACGAGGTGGACATGGATCTGCCTTCACCGTCGAGGCGTTTGAGAAGGAAGACGGCGTCTACCACGGTGGATGGTGGACCGGGAGTTGGAGGAGATCACGACAACCTACCAGCAGAAGATTTCGATCCACAGCATGATCCACCTGAGAAAGATGGCAGAGATGAAGGAGCTGGAGCGTTTGGCGAAGAAGATTGGGACCTAGAGCTTCCAGTCGACTGGGTGGACGGGCCAGTTTCAGTAGACGATCTTTTTTGACAACCTACCAGTCCACATTATGATCCACCTGGTCCTTTTTATGAACAGTATGGTACGCCCTGGCGGCGTGTATTTTCGTGTGTTCCAGTATGAAATGGATGCAACTTTACCGTCGGGGGTCCCTGAACGATGTGTTACGGGCAAGTCTACTCTGAAGGCTTTGAGACCGTTGTCGCAACCAGAAAAGGAAGCGGAATCGATGGCAGAGGCGAACCTTGTGAGTGGGAACTACAGCCATGAGGCAGTGTTGAAGCTGTACGAGTGCTTGGAAAAGGCACGGCAGTTGTTCTCAAGATCGTGGATCACGGGTATGTTCTCTCATGGCGGAGTATGTGGATTACGTGATGGGGCAAAGCGGTTACCACGAGTCACTCAGTACCTGGCGCAGTTTGCCAAGGACATTGCGGGTGTTCAGCAGTTTGGTGCAGGCGGGATAGTAACAATCTCAAGTTTGGGCTGTCACCGAGATCTACACAGTCAACCAGGAAGCTACAAGTTGCAACGCGATTCCTCGTGGCGCCTTGTTTGTAACATGAGTGTCATGATGCCATGAAATGAGCATCATTGCTTACATCTGGATGATTGGTCGATCAAGGGAGGGTGGGAAGACCAGGGTGTCTGGTCAAAGTGATGAACGGGAGTGATTCAGGAAGGAAAGTGGAGGACCCACCGAACCTCGATGTGCAGCGATTCCTCGAGATCGCTCGTATGGCGGGAAGACCCGTGGGGCTTCCGACGTTCCCATGGGAACAATCGCCCTTCGTTCAACATGTCTTAGGAGCTAGTGTGACGCCATGGCTGGAACATCTTGCTGTTCCATCCAATCTGCCATACCTGGAAACACAACGTGAGCCGATGACCCTGCAGTCGAAGCAGGCTAAAGTGCGCATTTACATCGACCGAGCCGCATCAAGTTGCGCAGCGACTGATCGCAGTCTTGCGCTACGAAAATGGAGTGAGCTGCTCCTTATCAATCCGGGGGCACAACGGCAGCTGGCCGTCAGTTGATCGATGAGACCAGCAAGCATGAAGATGAAAATCAAGCTTGGCAAATCTTACAGGATCACTTAGCGCGCAAATCCACGTCTACATTGAGGACGCGGGTTAACTCTTTGTGTTTGTTTTGTAAGTGGTTCAACAGCGAGTTTCCTCAACAGGTGGCTCTGCCTCCAACAGAGGAAAGTGTCTACAAATATTTGTGCCACTTGCGAAAGGTAGGTGCTCCCGCCACGCGGGGGTCAACTTTCATGGGATCTCTTGCATTCTTGTCTGGTTTCATGGGTATGAGCGATGCAGAGGCTGCGGCTTTCTCTCAGAGGGCCCTAGGCGTTGCTCATTTGATGTATGTCAGTAAATCTCCGCTCAAACGAGCTCCGGCGGCACTTACAATCCCGATGATCTGTATCTTGGAGTTGGCTGCGGAGTATGAGTCCGACCTGTACACTGTACACTCGGGCCTTCGCAGGGTTTGCCCTGATGCTTCTTTTTGGTAGAATGCGATGTTCTGATGGGAACAGGTTGGAATGTGGCTCAATTGAAGGCAAGTTCCTTGAAGGCAGTCTCATGAAGGTTAAGACTGCCCGTGCTAAGGAGAAACAAGTCTCTTTTCTGCCAGTTGTTGTGCCAGCCATTGGCCTCCTTGGCTTCAGCTGGCTGGAATCATTTGCATCAGCACGATCTCAGCTAGGACTCAAGCCGCTCCCCACTGAGCGGGACAGAAGGACTTGCATCACTGAGAGGGAGAAGTTCGTGTTCTTCCCGAGCGAGGCAACCGTGGGTTCCGGGAAGCAGTCTGCAATTAGTGCTGCAGATGTCTCGCAGCGGTTACGCGAACTTTTGTCCAAGTTGCGAAGTGCAAGACTATTCCAGCCACAGCCTTAAAGCAACTATGTTAAGCATGTTCAACAAATATGGCGAAGATCACTATCTTGATGAAGCGCAGCTGCTGGGGTATCATGTTCTACCGGGGCGGCAATCAGTACTCAATTACACTCGGGATGCTTTGGCACGGCCGATCAGAGTCTTCACGGAAATGATTTCGTGCGTATCTGAAGGATCTTTCACGCTAGACAACTCCCGTGGCAACCTCTTCCCCGAGATTGACAACCAGATCTGTGCGCAGTCCCAGTTCGAAAAACACATCGGCATGACATGGAAACAAGCCATTGAAGTGCTCTCGGGCAAGTGTTTTCTCAAGTCTGAACAGATGCACCCAGCGAAGGGAAATCAGTCAGATGTGCACGGTGATGTGCCGGATGAGGGTGTCTCATCCGAGGTCCGCCCGGCGATGTTGCCGGAGGTTCGCATGGAGGTGCGAAGCCCGAGCTGCACTTCATCTGATAGTGATTCTGAGTCGTCTGAGTCTTCGGCATCCTCGCATGAGAAGGGGTTTGCAGCTCTCTGTGTAGAGAGGTCAAGGAAGAAGGCAAACAATGCAGATCAGTCAGTTATGTACAGGCATAGGCAAAGGCGTACCCTTTAGATGGGCCACGCCGTGTCGAGGGCAAAGCTCGCCTGTGGAAGGCCTCTAACAACGGCAATGGCCGTGTTCAGAGGAAGAGCTGATGAGGCATGGCCTCATTGCAAGGACTGCTTCGGTGTGTAGCAGCATCCATGCCCTCTTTGATGTTATGTGTGAAAAACTCCCTGGTCTCCTTTTTGAAATTCGGATGGCGGAGACATGGAGTAACAAATTACTGTTCTGTGTTTGCTCCACGTCAGCGTGTGCTGCCTGTAAGCCCCATGGTGAGTGCAGGAGTCTTGCGAATGTCACGCTGAGGTCTGGAGCAGGACTTGCGTGTTGCTGTGTTTCCTCTTTCAAGCCGGGTTTGAGGGTGTTTGTGTAGTCGTGCAAGTAGTGTCTCCAACTCTCCTAATTCTGATGTTGGACTCTCAGGCCACGTTTGAGGCCCGCGCAAGAGAAATCGGCTTCTCGGATGCCGAAATCGCGTTATTCAAACAGCAAGGTTGGGACACTTTCGGGCGGTTGGCCTTCGCAAAGAATTACACACCGGGTCAGGCCGACGACCAACCGCTCATCGAACTCGCCGCAATCATCACTAACACCACTCCGCCCCCACCAAATCGGGTGCCTTTGGTACGGAGGATCGTGTTTGAGAGCTACACCTTCGCCTCAGCGGACCTTAAACGCCGCATCGACAGAAAAGATGACGACACCCCGAGAAAGCTCGCTGTGGCGGAGAGGGCATCACGGCACCATGATCAGGTCCGGCGACTCCGGGGCCTCAACTTGGTTGGGGAGCTTGAAGCCAGCCATTCGTTGATTGACGCAGTCGTACAAATGTACGATGACAACCAGCTTCGTTATCTGCGATGGGATCAATGTACCAAACGAGATCAAGAGCTGATGGGCATCAAGTCGGACCCTGTGTGGAAGCCCGACGCTAACGGAGCCATCAAGGAGGTCAAAACAGCCGCCGAGTTGAAGGCAGACACTAGCACTGATCTCAAGTTGAAGTTTGCATTGCAACGTAGATCACTGGCTTTCGACCAAATTAAACGCGACTCATCGACTATGACAAGATGGAGCGTTGGACCCAGGTTCTCATCGATGCTTTCTTGGAGGTCCCCCCTGCGAACTATGCAAAGGTCACGATTGAGCAGGTGCACAATGCGGACTTGGCTCTTTTCAAGTACATGATGAAGGAGACTCGCTTCGGCATCAAACCGCTGGCGGATGGGACCTTGCCACTTGAAAGAGCCGCCATGGCTGCGCCAGAAGTTCGCCTATGCCTACAACCGTGGAAGCACCGGGAGGCCCTAAACGTAAAGCAGATGAGGCTGGTTTGAAGGAGGCTCCCTCGAGTAAGCGTCGAACTCAAGCCGACCCGTCCAAAGCTAAAACGGAGGAGGAGCGTTTGAGACGACAGGTTCAGAACTTGCAGGGTCAGGTGAAGAACCTGCAGGCACAACGAGGGCGAGGAAACCCAGGAAAAGGGGGCCGTAAAGGACAAGGGCCTGGGCGTGGTTTCAATCGTGATCCGGTTCGGATGCCTGAGCGCCTTATCGGTTATTCAGCTACAAAGCCTGATGGCGAACCAGTGTGCTTTGATTACAACCTCGATGGCTGCTCCAATGCAGCAGCCGGCGAGAAATGCCGAAAAGGATGGAATGTGTGTATCAAATGCTATGGCAATCACCCTTTACGTGACTGCCCAAAGAGCTGATTGCAACCTCCGGCTGAACTTGTTTCCAATCTCACGCCGTCGAGTGCGAGTGTGAAGGATGTTCTCCCTGATAACGGCGCCTTTCGGGGCGCCCCCTTTTCTTCTTTGCTTACTTTGGAGCTGGGGGCAGGCGTGGCAAGGCTTTCGGCGTGCTTGAGTGGGATGGGGTTTCAAGCACTGGCAGTGGACCATGGGGGAAATCGCCGCAAACAGTGTCATCCTTGCATTCAGTTAGACCTGGCTAGTGATGAAGCTTCTGCATTCTTATGGGGGCTTCTCAGAAAACCGGGTGAACTGATGTTTGTTCATGCGACGCCTCCATCTGGTACAGTGACCAGGATGCGCGAGAGAAGGTCCTCTCGTTCCCATCTCGCGCACACGCCGAAACTGAAGCCACTGCGCTCAGAGTTCTTGCCAGAGGGCTTGGACGACTTGTCCGAAATCGATCAGAAGAGGGTCGGCATTGCCAACAAAATCTTTTGCACGATTGCCACATTTCTGAGCGCATGTGCGGACAGGGGTATTGCTATCTCTGTTGGACATCCCACCAAGTCGTTGTTGTGGAAAACGTGTTGGTTCAAAGATCTGCAGCAGAAACACGGTCTGCATTCAGTCCATTTTCAGCAATGTATCTGGGGTGGCCGCAGCAACAGGTGGTATACCATCCGGTGCAATTTTCAGGCCTTGAAAGCTCTTCGCGGGTCGTGCCAGGGCGGGCACAAGCATGCACTGTGGGGTGAGCTGCGCAGTGGTTCTGATATTGAGTTCCCACCTCAACGATGCCGAGCTTTTGCTGTTGCAGTTCAGCAGCATGCCTTGGAATTAGGAGCCCAGCAGGTGAAGACAACAGGATCGGAGCATGCTTCAGCTGCAAAGCAATCAAGACGGATGGCTCAGGCAGGCAAGCAACCCCGTGGCAACAAATTACCTCCAGTTATATCGGAGTTCGAGTCCGAAATCTGGGTTCCTTGGGATCTTGCACGCCCTGGAAACGTGCCGCAGAAACTCACACAGTCGCAGTGCCAACATTTCAGCATTGAAACAACTGCTAAGCTACTGGAGTTCTGTGAAGTGGGTGATCCTCGGTACTCCAGTTTATTTTGCCCAGTGCAGGATGCCAGCAGCTGCGGTGTGCAGCGCTGCGGTGTGCAGCTGCCGTTGGCTAGGCTGGGCGTGTATCGAACGACGCAGAGGTTTGTGCAGGAAGCTTTGGAAGCAGAGCACCCCTTTGACGGCACGTCCATGTTAGATGATGATGCATTGCGGGCAATGTTCGTCCTTCTGACAGAAGGCCCTGAAGGAGTCCGAAAACGTAGGCAAGCTGCTTTCGATTTCTATGAGCAGTTGAGCCGTTCGCTGGAAGAGGCTGAGCAGCAGATCCATAACGCGATGGACCCAGATCGTGAAGAGTTGGTCCATGACAAAAAGTTTCTGCTGTTCAAGTCGATGTGCGAGCATGCGGGTGACGGCCACTGTTGACGAGGTTTCCAAAGGCTGGCTATCGGGCCCTTACAGTGAATCAGAGGTTGCGGAACGGCTTGGGCCTTTGTTTGTAGCCAGTAGACGTTTTGGCTTGGAGCAGTCTGACAAGGTCAGAATCATTGATGACATGTCAGAGACACTTGTGAATGATTGCAAGTCTGGACTTCTGCGTGATTGGCAGGTTGCGCGCTGGCGCAAAGGGGGACGGCATCTCCCGGTGTGGTCACGATTTTCTGTACGGCGGTTCAGGACCCAGAAACCACAGCAGAAGCTTGAATGGCCTCGATGGCGCTGCCGTCTCCTTTCACAGGCTGTCAAGGAGCAGCCACAGTTGGCCGAGCGCTACACGGAGCAGGTCGCCATTGCGTTGCAAGATGTTGATAAGTATGAGCCCAAGAAGCTGAACGCCCTGCTGCTGGAGGTCGGGAGGAAGGTCTTTCATGTACAACGGCCACAGAGCTTGCCGCCGCCCTGGACCGGGGCGCAACACATCGGCAGCATCAAGGACATGTGGCACCATTATCGACTCATGCGCAGGTCCATCGAGGAGGCCAATCGTTCTCGCGTGGGGCGACTCCGTTCGATTTTGCAGGCTTGGAAGCACAGGGTTCGTTTCTTGAAAATGCATCGTGTGGTTCAAAAGCACTCGCGACAACTACGCAGGACCAGGTTGGCACAGCTGCTTCAGGAAGCGGATGCTCACACACGTTCAGGTTGCAGTCAGGCGCTCTTTGATCTCATTCGGAGAGTGGCGCCCAAACAAGCCCGGAAACGAGCACAATTGCGGTCCAAGGAGGGCAAGCTGCTCACACCGGCCGAGGAAGCCCGTGCCCTACAGGATTTCTGGAGATCGGTGAATGGAGCACCAAGGTCCCTGCTACGATCGGGGCAGGCCTCCAGCTACAATATCATCCAGCAGGACATTGAGCGAGCTCTACGTGATCTTCAGGCGAGCAAGGCTGCCCCGCCCCATTGTGCACCACATGCCTTCTGGAAGTTGGCTTCTGCTCCGGTTGCTGCATTCATGGAAGATAAGGTTTTCTCCGGATGGCGAGAAGATCAGGCGTGGGTCCCGGAAGATTGGTCGGCAGCATGGCTGGTGTTCCTACATAAAGTTGGAAAGGCCAATGACGATCCCGCATCATTGCGGCCCATCGCGCTGCTAGACCCCATGGGCAAAGCAGTCAGCGGTGTTTTGAAGAGGCACCTCGAACCGTATCTGCTGAAGGCAACTGCCAAGCTGCCGCTCTTTGGATACCTTGCAAACAGATCCCCGCAACAGGCCCTCACGTTGGTCTATGAGCACTGTGATAGAGTTCGAGCTGCCGCCCGAGCCCAAACTCGATCTTGGTACGAACTACGAGCGGGACAGAAACGGTCCTCGTGTGCCGGGGGACTGCAGGTCAGTGTGGATTTTTCTCAGGCATTTGACCGTGCTGATCGCAAACTTTTGGTACGTGCCCTGCAATTTCTTGAAGTGCCAGATGACTTGACAGATGTGATTCTCAGGTGGACCCAGAATACGATTTTTCACATTGACAAGGCCGATGCATCCGAGCAGTATCATTCCAGCACTGGCATCCGTCAGGGATGCAAGTTGTCACCAACATTGTGGTGCTGTTTGTTTACCTATGTACTACATGTACTGGATCAACAACTTGGTACGGAGTGGAGCTTAGAGCACCTGCTTGGATTCGCAGACGACATACACTTGCGCTGGGAGTTTCAGGATCGGGACGGTCTACTCAAGGCACGTGCTGAGGCGGGACGCGCACTCAGTATCCTAGAAGACCTCGGTTTCTGTCTTAGTCGGGATAAAACCGTATGTCTGCTCAAGGCGGAGGGGGTACAGGTGCCTCACCTCATGCGCAAAATCACGCGCAAACGCCTGCAGCCTAAAGGCACTCTGCTGGTTCTCGATGAGAGATGGACTTTGCCGCTCAAGCGTGACCACATCTACTTAGGAGCAGTGATTTCATATGGCCATTACGAGATGCTCAATGCCCAACATCGCAAACATGCAGGACAAGCGGCCTTTTCACGCCTACGTACCACTCTCATGTCGCACCGTGCACTATCGCTCGACAAGAGGCTGCATCTGTGGCGCACCATTGTCCTGCCAGCCACTCTGTACTCCTTGTCTTCTTCGGGATACAACAGGAAATCCTTTGATCTCATTCGGGTTTTGATGGTCAGGCAGATTCGGGCCATTGCGCGCAGTCCGCGACATCTCACCGAGGAGAGTGATCTGCATCTGCTTCAGAGGTTACGGCTACCGCAAATCCATGAGATGCTGCTTCAGGTCCACAGTCGTGTTGTCAAAGCCACCACTGTTTTGCGTCAGACCCTGAGTCCACAAGATGTACGGCTCACGACGGACATTGTACAACGGGAATGTCGGCTGCTGGAGGATTTCAAGAAACTTGAGGCAGTGGAGGGCAAAGCGGATGGTACACAGAACAGGCTCACTTGCGAGTATTGCGGACAATCCTTCGACAATGATGCAGCCCTGCGACAACACAAAGGTCGTATGCACAGCAAGGACCGCATGGAGGCCGCACCCACGGTCTTCGACAGGCAACAACATGGCACTGACGGCATGCCGCGATGCCGCGGTTGCGGGCATCCTTTCGCCAGGTGGGCGGACCTCCAAAAGCACATCGAAGAGAATCATTGCCAAGGTCAACGACAGGCGGAACCGTCAGCCCCTGAGGAGCGACCCTCTGTTCTGCAACAGGCTCGTGATGGCACGCTGCCAGTGCAAACGCTCCATTTGTCCATGATGACGGACGAGCTAAGGCAGGAATTGCTCTCACACTGTGCATGCTGTAGACAGTGGATGCCCAATTCCAGATACGTCAAGATACACTGGGGCAGAGTGCACAAAACTGAATCCCAGAAGTTTCAGGCTCGCACACTTCAGTGGCGCCGTCTCTCTTTCGAGCCTATCAAGCATACATGCTCGTGGTGTCAGGGTACAGCTGCGGATCGCTCGGATCATCGTGACACCTGTCCGGTCCTCTTTCAACTCAGTATGGTACGGGCCCTCATTGTGAGCACTGACGAGGTGGAGTCTTCTGAGGACGCGGCAGTGACGCTGGACATGACCATTCCAGCGAAGGATGACATACCGGCGTGGAACATGGAGTGTATGTTGTGTCGTGAATCTTGCACTGCCAGAGGGTTGCGCAAACACTTTGACCAGAAGCACCATGTGGTTTGGAGTCAGGCTCAACCTAAAGTTGACTTGCTTTGCGCGGCGTGGGCAAAGGGGCTTGAAACTAAGTGTCAGTTTTGCAACGGTACCTACAACAAGCGCAATCGGCATGCCATCACCTGTCCTGCTATTACACAGACTGCCCTGGCGCGCGTGTTGAGCCATACCTCTGCCCCGGCAACGAGTGCACCCCCAGCAGATGGCGACTGCAATGACCCCCGGTGCAGCACAGGCGGCGATTCAGGAGGTGTTCGGGTCTCTGGTCGCGGAGAGCGGGCCGCTGATGGCCTTCGGCGCGAGCCTCAACCTGGGCAAGCGCAACGCGGAGACTCCGCAAGGGCCCCTGACAAGCCGCCCAACCAAAACGGGCCGCCTCAACAACGGCCAAAAGGGAGGGCGCGGCAAAGGAGGGCGTCCTTGGCACCAGCAGGGCAGACGCTTTGTTTCCGAGTCCAGCCAACAGCAGCAACAGGAGGAGGTGAGCATGGAGGACCTGTTGCGACTCCTGTCTTCGATCATCATGCGACACGAGGACCAGTTGAAGATTATGAGACAATCGACGGGATGGGTGTTGTTCGCCAAGACAGCAGCTCCGTCCATTGTACCGGGGATCATCAAAGCCTCCATGAAGTGGAAGGCCGAGGTAGTCAAACCGGACTGCCAGTTCGCTCACGTGAGCTTGCGTGCAGTCCTCTTCTGGAATCTGGTGGAGCAGATGCTGGCGGTGCTCCAGGGACTCACCACGGAGATGAAGGACAAGGCTGTGGCAGAGGGGTGGATGAACAGTTCGGGAGCATGGGTGTTTCAGGAGTGGTCTCACGAGAAGCATTGCTTGCAAGTCGACAGCAACAAGACCCCAACGACAACGGAGGATCTCCTCAACACCCTGCGGGAGCTGAAAACTCTCGCGACCTCGGAGGTGATTTCGGCGTTCTTCTCGAATCGGCCATTGACGGAACACATGCAAGGACACATGGTAGTGTTCCAGCTGGATGTGTCATTCAGAAAGGAGGTGGCGCACCGCTTCTACGTGCTGTTGGAAGCTCTTCAAGGGCAGGCTTCCCTTCAACTCTGCGGGGTACAACTACGCAAGGAGGGCTTTCGCCGGTCGCCGGCGGTACAGAAGCTGGCAGAGATGCTTCGATGATGACGCTCATCCTGCGCAACCCTTCCAATTACTGTTACATGAACTCAGTGATACGGAGCTTGCTGTGGACCATTGTGCAGGACCCCATGCTTGATGGCTCTTTCAACAGCGCTGGGCTCACCTTCCTTAAGAAACTTTTGCAACACCAACAACAACCCGTGTTTATCGCAGGTCAGTTGATGTTCAACTTTGCCCTTCGAGGATGGAGGTCACCGGCAATGCAACACGATTGTGCAGAATTCTTCTCACACATCATTGACCGCTTGGGCATCACAGCGTTTGAAGGAGAGTGGGAGGCCCGCACTACGATTGAGGACCCTCCGGGACGGTTTCGGTGTGAGTGCTCTGATGCTGGTCGATGTACGCAGGCGATATCAATCGACCTACCTGAGGGGCGAGTGCACACTGCTCAGTATCTCCTACACTGCTGGCACACGCAGGCTCACCCACATGCCTTGAAGGTCGCACCAGCTCTTCTGCTGCTGCGCTTTTCTAGATATGTACAGGCGGGACGTAGGATTAGAAAACGAGCCTGTAAGATCACTTGGCCAAAGCAGCTTCACATGCCACTTTTCAGGGGGAATGATGACCAGTCATCAGGCACGATCGCCTACGATGTGATAGCAGCCATTTCGCATCATGGTCCCAATCTGAGTGCAGGGCATTATACCACCTTGCTCCATGCAGCAGGGGGCGATCTTCATTGCGATGACAATACCGTTCCAGAGTTCAGGGCTAAGGCCTCAGGAGACATTACACCATATTCGTCCAGTACAGTTTATCTTTTGGTATGCAGGCGCACAACGGAGTCTGGCCCTTTGTTGGTCGGATGAATGCGATCTTCTTTCATTTTGGGGACCCACAGCCCTGCCAGCACAGGTCACTCCTGGGGTGAAGTGAGTGACGGTCCACCGGCTGTGACATGTTTTCTAGGGGATTTGCTCTCAGTGCAAAATCAGTGGAGCTTGCTAATGTCTTCAGTGCGGCCGTGCATCAGCGTGACTCTTGACTCATCACATTGTACAGCTGGGCATGCTTGCTGGTGCACTCCAGTTCCAGCTTTTCTTTCGTGTGCGCCAGCATGAACTTACATTTCGCGATACATCACGGTGCAAGCTACATCATTTACACAATGGTTTCTTGGGCATGCACTGGTTTTCAACATATGACGAGCACACATGATCCGGATGCCACCATCTATGCGCCCTGGTTTGTGGAGGGGCGCTTTGATGCGAATCTTTACTATCATGATTGGCCGGATCCTTATGAGCCCACATCGCCTACAGTGCTTGATTCCGATGGGCAGTCCAGTTCTTCTGCACATACAGTGGAATACATTCGCGATGACAGTGTGGATGATGGACCGCTCATGCTGCGTTTGTCATTCTATGTAGGTACTCCCAGTCTGCCGCTGATCGAGCCTGACCCTAGTCACACCGCGGAGTGCATGGCCAGGCACTTTCTACGCGTTGGCAGCTTCTTTGAGGATCAGCTATCTTCGTTGTGGGACCTACTTCCACATGACAGCCCACGTGGACATCAAACACTTCTGGATGGTGGATTCTCATTCACCACAGGTGCTTTTCAGGCTGGTGGCTTGGTCGGCGTACGTAGCAACGCGCTTCAGATGCCATGGGTCACTGCACTGCTTTGTCGTATTGTGCACTCTGTTCTGCTTGGCGAGGGGGCTGAGGATTACCACTTCACTTCGCTTACGCTTTTGCGGAATGTGCATTCTGGCATACATCGAGATGGCAACAATCATCCTTCATGCAACAACTTGCTTATACCCTTGAGCCGCTTCTCTGGCGGTGAATTATGGTGCTACAATGCTGCTTCAGGGGATGTTTGCTATCCGGGCACTGATCTGCCAGGGCTGGCTCATGCGGTGACTCCACCTTTTCTGGAGTTCGACTCACGTGAGCTGCATGGCACTCTTCACTGGACTGGCGTTCGTGTGATACTCGCGGTGTTTCATATGAAAACTCCGGAAGACTTGAGTGATGGCGAGATGCAATTCCTACGGCAGGTGGGTTTTCAGCCGTTGCTTTCCAGTGAGATGAGTGAGACCACGTTGCGGTAGTGTGAGCCGTAACTCTAGAGTGCTGCGCCTTGCTGTAGTTCTGTAGTGCTTGACTTTTGAGTGACTTCCGGCTAATGCCTGTACTCGTTCCAAGTAGGTACCGTGATTTGTACAGTCGTTGTGACTTGGCGATGTAACGAGTTGCCCGGTCCTTTCTCGTAGTGTCTTCTGTAGTCTTACTGAACTTGTGTGTCGTGCACACGAGTGCAATCTTTTACGCTTTCTGTAGTTTGCTGCATGATCACATCGCTTTTGGGTGCTACACCGGGTGTGATCTGCTGTGTTGCTTTTGGTGCTTAGGCACGGACATGGCTGAGACCTTGAGTCTCCGGGCTGTAAGCCTGTTAGGCCTACTCTAGGCGACCTTCGGGACAGGACGCTGAGTGTGAAAAAAAAAACACTTGTGAATGCAGGTTTCGCGTCCTCCTACAAGTTGGACCTCGGTGGAGTCGATGAAGTTGTGGTGTTGTGTCGTGCTTTTGTCGAGGCTGTGTTCGAGGACAGAACGGTCGCGCTTAGATTGTCTAGTGGTGCCGAGTTGCGAGGGCTTTTGCATTCTTCGCTGACCGCTCAGCAAGCCAAAACGCTTGTCGGGCGGACGCTCGACTTGGAAGCTGCATACAAGCAGATGTTGATCGCTAAGGCTTCGCAGTGGGCTGGAGTTCTGACTGTTAGAAACCCTTCCGGGGGGAACTCACTCTTCATTGCCAACGTTCTACCGTTTGGCGGCTCTTCGGCCGTGTACTCGTTCAACCGACTGAGCCGTGCATTGCATAGGATAGGCTCGCGACTGTTCTTTCTCGTTTGGGGGAATTACTATGACGATTTTCCTCAAATCGACCTTGAGGCCTGTGGTGACGAAGCACAATATGCGGCAGAGAGGCTCCTCTCCCTGCTAGGTTGGCGGTTCTCGCGGAAGGACAGCAAGAGGAGACCGGCAGCTCGCAAATTCGATGCATTAGGCGTCAGTGTGGACTTATCTGAATCATCACTGGGAAAAGTCAAGGTTGGCAACAAGGCCAGCAGAGTGGAGCAGATTTCGGTTCAAGTGGCCCAGATTCTCGCGACTGGGAGGCTTACAGTGGCGGTGGCAGCAGCTCTCCGCGGAAGATTACAGTTCGCCGAGTCCCACATGTTCGGCCGCATTGTTCGCCAGCGCATGCGTCGCTTTCATAAAAGAGCTTGTGGAAGTGATTCGGCTTCGCGCATCAACCCCGAGCTCAGGGATGAGCTGGAGTGGGCGAGGGATTTTGTCAGAGTTTGCAGGCCCCGATATGTAGAAGCAGCACGGTCAGCTACACGCGCTGTTATCTTCAGCGACGCGGCTCTCGAAGACAATGATTCTGTGGCTTCAGTCGGGGCTGTCATTTATCTGGAATGGAATGACGGACAGAGAATGTATCACATGTCAGCTGCTGTGCCCGAATCGCCCTTGCGGCACGTCCAACAAAAATCTCCCAAGGTGATCGCCTGCCTAGAGCAAATGGCGGCCGTGGCGACAGTGTGCAGGATTGCCCCTCTCCTCAAAGGACGTCGTGTTTCTGTTACATAGACAACGAGGCCGCTCGTGCATGCATGGTCAATATGTTTTCCCCTGCTTTAGCAATGAACAAACTTGTTCAGATTTTGTCGTCAGTCGTGTTGGAGAATTCCACTCACCTTTGGGTTTCACGGGTTCCGTCCGATTCAAACATCGCGGACGATGCGAAGCCATCGACCGCTACCAAAGGAGCTCCTGCAGCTTCTGAAGACAGATCAATGAAGAAAATTCAGAAAAAGGGGCAGCCGCCGCCGGCCCCGGAGGATACCAGGGAGGAAGGGGAGCCAACATCGGCCCCGAAACAAACCATTTTCAGCAGGGGGAAGCTGAAACAGCTCGAAGCCCTGCCGGCAGGCGTACTGCCTGAAGACCTGCAACGCAATGACAGAAGAGGTCAGAAGGCAGAAAGCCATCCAGGGAAGCCGAAATTCGGCCCCCAAAAGGGGAAGCTGACACATCAGCAAGGGGATATCCCTAACACAGGGAACAAGGGGACGCTCAAGCAATGGCTTGAGAACTCGGGGACATCAGCAGCTGCATCATCGAGAGCTGCAAACAATCCGTTAGTCGCTGCTCACATTGATCTGGAACCGCCTCCATTGCTTGTTCTTGCCAACCCACATAACCTGTGCTACCTCAATTCGCTTGTACAGGCACTCATGTGGATCTACACTGCTCGGGCCTCAGATCGCAATTCTCACTTTGGGGATCTTCATCAGCTACTGAGACCCCTTCTCAATCCGAATGGATCGGTTCAGCTCTATCGGAGGAAGGCGTGGCTTGATTTACTCAGGACGTGGCCCAGAATGCATCAGCAACACGACGTGGCTGAATTCTTCACATTCCTCACTGATTGCCAGGCATACATGGCTCATGGGAAGCCCGATCTACGGAAGGGCCCCTTCTTCATGCTCATCAGCGAACGAGCCCTGTGCCACTCATCACATTACCATGCAAGCCCAACAAAACTCTTCAGCAGCTCATTGAGGATTGGACCTATGAGCAAGACACGGGAGAGGTTACGGCTCGTCAGACCCATGCCGATCCTGAGCGATTCAGTGGGGATCTCAGAGGCGAAGTCGGGAAACTGCAACACAGGGTTAACCTCTCGCCACGGCTGCAGGTGCCCACACTCACTGATGGTGTTCACACAGAGCCCTGCACCTATGTGCTCAACTCGGTAGTGTATCACATCGGATGCACTCCGGACTCAGGCCATTATCGCTCGATGGGTGTTTCGGCCCCCACGGGGGAGCCGACTGCTGCCTTCTACAGTGAGCTCCAAAGGAGCCTTGCCGAGGACGACGCCCATCCGGCCCTCCATGTACAGAACGATGACACTCCGACTGTCGTAGCTAACTCTACTGACCTAAATGAGATCAGTAGGACGTGGTACTTAGCTCTCTTTTCATGGCCGCAATAGTCGGCCTGCCGCCCTGGGAAGCGGCATCGTAGTAGTCCGGCGTGCCTGAAAAGGCCGTTCCTGTATCCATTCGCTGATACGGGTACGTAGCGCCCGCTGAATAGTCGACTCGACTAAAGCGTGTGAATGAAAAAAAAGGACGATGCGAAGCCATCGACCGCTACCAAAGGAGCTCCTGCAGCTTCTGAAGACAGATCAATGAAGAAAATTCAGAAAAAGGGGCAGCCGCCGCCGGCCCCGGAGGATACTAGGGAGGAAGGGGAGCCAACATCGGCCCCGAAACAAACCATTTTCAGCAGGGGGAAGCTGAAACAGCTCGAAGCCCTGCCGGCAGGCGTACTGCCTGAAGACCTGCAACGCAATGACAGAAGAGGTCAGAAGGCAGAAAGCCATCCAGGGAAGCCGAAATTCGGCCCCCAAAAGGGGAAGCTGACACATCAGCAAGGGGATATCCCTAACACAGGGAACAAGGGGACGCTCAAGCAATGGCTTGAGAACTCGGGGACATCAGCAGCTGCATCATCGAGAGCTGCAAACAATCCGTTAGTGGCTGCTCACATTGATCTGGAACCGCCTCCATTGCTTGTTCTTGCCAACCCACATAACCTGTGCTACATCAATTCGCTTGTACAGGCACTCATGTGGATCTACACTGCTCGGGCCTCAGATCGCAATTCTCACTTTGGGGATCTTCATCAGCTACTGAGACCCCTTCTCAATCCGAATGGATCGGTTCAGCTCTATCGGAGGAAGGCGTGGCTTGATTTACTCAGGACGTGGCCCAGAATGCATCAGCAACACGACGTGGCTGAATTCTTCACATTCCTCACTGATCATGCACGCCTGCCAGGCATACATGGCTCATGGGAAGCCCGATCTACGGAAGGGCCCCTTCTTCATGCTCATCAGCAAATGAGCCCTGTGCCACTCGTCACATTACCATGCAAGCCCAACAAAACTCTTCAGCAGCTCATTGAGGATTGGACCTATGAGCAAGACACGGGAGAGGTTACGGCACTCGTCAGACCCCCGCCGATACTGAGCATTCAGCTTATGCGATTCAGTGGGGATCTCAGAGGCGAAGTCGGGAAACTGCAGCACAGGGTCAACCTCTCGCCACGGCTGCAGGTGCCCACATTCACCGATGGTGTTCACACAGAGCCCTGCACCTATGTGCTCAACTCGGTAGTGTATCACATCGGATGCACTCCGGACTCAGGCCATTATCGCTCAATGGGTGTTTCGGCCCCCACGGGGGAGCCGACTGCTGCCTTCTACAGTGAGCTCCAAAGGAGCCTTGCCGGGGACGACGCCCATCCGGCCCTCCATGTACAGAACGATGACACTCCGACTGTCGTAGCTAACTCTACTGACCTAAATGAGATCAGTAGGACGTGGTACTTAGCTCTCTTTTCATGGCCGCAATAGTCGGCCTGCCGCCCTGGGAAGCGGCATCGTAGTAGTCCGGCGTGCCTGAAAAGGCCGTTCCTGTATCCATTCGCTGATACGGGTACGTAGCGCCCGCTGAATAGTCGACTCGACTAAAGCGTGTGAATGAAAAAAAAGGACGCACGATCGAGATTGGATTGTACTTTAGTTGACTCGTTGAATTCTCAACTTTTGACTTTTCCCTGGGCCCTTGTTCGTGATGCTCTGTGATGCGCGTGTGGACTCCTCGCGTGTGAGTGGGGTGAGAAGTGCTTGAAGTCCATGCTCTGACGCAGCAGGCTGTCATGACGCTACTGCCTCTTTTCATGGCATATGTCTGCACGCACCGGATCTCCCCCTCTTTGCAAACGAAAAAGATGCTGTTTGCGCGAGCTTGCCTATGCGAGTCCGCACCTTAGATGTAAGCGAAAGCGAGTGTTATCAAACAAGTTGCAACACGATTCCTCGTGGCGCCTTGTTTGTAACATGAGTGTCATGATGCCATGAAATGAGCATCATTGCTTACATCTGGATGATTGGTCGATCAAGGGGATGGGAGGGTGGGAAAGACCAGGGTGTCTGGTCAAAGTGATGCCCGCCCAGCCCGTCCGGGTGAGAAGTGCTTGAAGTCCATGCTCTGATGCAGCAGGCTCTCCCGAGTCTGTTCGAGGGACTTCGTCATGGGTGTCATGACGCTACTGCCTCTTGTCATGGCATATGTCTGCACGCACCGGATCTCCCCCTCTTTGCAAACGAAAAAGATGCTGTTTGCGCGAGCTTGCCTATGCGAGTCCGCGCCTCAGATGTAAGCGAGAGCGAGTGTTATCAAACAATGCAGTGTACCCCCTCAACTTCAAAGGAGGAGGTGTTTGGGTTCAAGGAGACTCAGAATAAGATGAATTGAAGTGGTGCACCGCAAGCAAGTGAAACCTGGGTTGTGGAAAGATGGTGTTGTGAAGGAGTTTGACGAAGGCCATGCGGTCTACTTTGCTCCGCGCCAATGGCATGAAGTTCAACCACATGAAGGAGCTCGCTATGTTATGTGCTTGTGGCCTATAGCCCTAGATGTTTCAACCTACGTGGGCGAGACAGACAGCAACTTCGAGACTTGGGTTTTCCCGTGATGGACACCTCAAAACACAACGAAGTTCGAATGGGCCTACTTCAAAAGGAAGCGCAAGAGACAGTCGAGAAGGCAGCTGTTGTGTTGAACGAGGCGAACCAGCAGTTGATCGAGGACCTTCAAGAGCGCGCCTACGCCTTGAGGATCCTTCTTGAGGAGGAGCGGCATTGGGCGAAGACCTAAGGGAAGCCAGTGCCGCGGTGAAGGATGAGGCAGCGACTATTTCTCAAACTGTGGAGGACATGATCAAGAATCAAGAATGTGGAGACCAGGCTGGAAACCGGGGAGGCAGAATGCAGGCGATTATGTGCAATGGCAGCAGAAACCCCTGAGGACCCTGATTATGAGGCGATGATCGACAAGATGGATGGGGATGTACAAGTCGTGCACACTGTACCGCTCACCCAGGTTAAGGCTTGTGTTGACAGATGGGATGAGACCATCAAAAAGGAGTTGAAGAGCTTGTTTGATACAGGGACTTTGAGGAAGATTTCCTACAAGGAGGCAATGTCCATGCAACGTGACGGGCAGCTACGATTGGTGCCAAGCAAGGGGGTTCACACAATGAAGCCCCCAGATGTGCCTGGGAAACGTTTGAGGAGGAGATACAGGCTAGTTCTTTGTGGGAACCACGCGGAAAAGGAGGAGGGCTATGGGTCGCTTTATGCAGGAGGCGCCTCTATTGAGACGTTTTGGGCGGCATTGACATATGCTTCTTTTCGGAAGTGGAGAGGAGCGTCATCGGATATTTCCTCCGCCTTCCTCCTGGCAAACTGGCCGGACCACCTCTCACGATACGCGGTCATTCACCCCAAGTTCTTGATCGCCAATGGCTACGCGGCACCAGATGAGTGCTGGTCGCTCTACGGACTCAGAGAAAGTCCTTCGATATGGGCCACGTACCGGTCGAGTCGTCTAGCATCTGCAAAGATTCCTTACAAAGATGGTTTCATTACCTTAGTGCCCTCCAAGGTCGACAAAGAGGTTTGGATGGCATTCGATGAGCAGGGCAATGAAAAAGCAAAGGGTTTCTTGGTAGCCCTCTTGGTCACATGCGTCGACGACCTTTTCTTCCTGGGAAGTACGGCTGTGGTGAAGCTGTTGGATGAATGGGTACGAAAAGAGTGGCCGTGTTCGGGACTTCAATGGAGTTCGCTACTTGGGCACAGAAGTGTTTCAGCGGAGCTCGGGAGCCTTCCAGCTAAAGCAGACGGGCTACATTGAGGACCTTGTGCGGGCTCACGAGATGACGGAGGCATGCCCCACGAAACTACCATGTCCTCGTGAGTGGATCACTGAAGACTTCGAAACCTATGAGGAGCAGTTCAGTGAGGCGGACCTGAAGCAGGGTCAGCGGGCTGTTAGAGAGCAGCTTTGGGTTACGATGAGAACGCGGCCGGATTTGCAGTTCGTCGTGGGACACATGTCACAATGGGTGTCAAAACATCCGAAAAGGATAGAGAAGATCGGACGACGAGTGTTGGTCTATCTCTCTGGCGCCAAGGAGATGAAGTTGGTCCTCGGCGAGTTCGGGAACACGGCAGCAGCAGAGCAACCGAGCAAAGCAACGGACAACCACAACGGCGCCCACAACACAGCACATCATGCACAGGGGTGCTTCTGTGGTTACAGTGAACGACAGTCCGATAGCCTGGACAGCGGGCCGTCAAGGGATGGTTACATTGTCAACTATGGAAGCAGAGCTGTTGGAGGCAACGCAGAAGTGTGCTTACTGAAAGCCTGGCATGTTTGTTGGATGAGCTTTGCGGCCGTCGAGTGGAACGTCTGCTGAGAGTAGACAATACAGCGGCTACCAGCATGCTGCTGGGTGGGCCGGGTTCGTGGCGCACACGGCACTTGAAGGTACGTAGTGCGCACATTCTGGAAAGCGCGGAGTCCGGGCAGCTCCGAGTGGAGTTTGTGGAAGGGCTTCGACAGCTAGCTGATCTGGGGACTAAGAGTCATCCAAAGGCAAGAATGTGGGAGCTACTGCGTATGTGGGGATTTGAAAACCTACCTTCCGGAGCAGTTCAACTACAAGTGATTCGAGCAGTGTTGCTGAGTCTGGTTACGCTGGCCTTGGAGCAAGGGCCCGTGCATTCGAGGGTAAAGAGCCTTTGAAGGCGACGGGAACCTTTGAAGGCGACGGGTGTTGATGAGCTGCTGGTGCTTGTTATGGGTTTCTGTTTGCTTGCGGTGCCTGGCTGGGAAGTAGCCAAGTGGGCAGGCAATTACCTGTGGACTCGTGCAGTTCGAGGGAGAAAGGCACGAGAGAACACTCCAAGGCTGCTGTTGAGACTGAGTTGGATCGTGTATGGGATGTTCCTCAAGAGGCATTCCATGGCCGGTCCCCCCACAAGGAAGTGGAACATGCGGTTCATGGTGCATTGACTACAGCGATGGGTACCTGTACCTTTCCAGTATTGACGCATGGCCGTCAGGAGCTCGGCTTGAAAACTGGAGGGCCTACTGTCAGAACGGCGACCGTTGGAAAGCAAACTGCGGAAGTGTTCAGGCCACTTGATGTGCCTAATGATCCTCCTGAGTATTTGCGGTACCCGGGACCGTTCTACCTGACGGAGCATGGAAAGAATGTGCATATTCGACAGGACTGTCATGGTTCCGCTTAGCATTTCACAGCGTCAAGACCGTTGGTTTCTGCGACTGGTGTGAGGGTGCAATGCCATTTTCCCCGAGGCAGGAAAGGCGAAGGACAGCACGAAGTTCGATGGGTTGATGATTCCAACTGTCCTAAGTACCTTTCGAACCACTGAGACCCGCGGAGGCTGGAAACCACACTGGCGCAGAAGGGGAGTGGGTGCATGACAGCATGGCTTCGTGAAGAGCTATGAAGTAAGTGTGAAGGTACCCCGAAGGGGCACCTTCAAGGAGGAGTGTTGAAGTCTGAGAGTCAAGGATGTCGTCACGAAGATGCTCTAGCTTAAGCTTGAGGACTTTTGGATTAGGCAAACACGTTAACTGCAGATGTCAGTGAATGCAGTCCATGATGTTCTCGCTTGAAGGGAAAAGTTTCGTGATCTGTGCTCTGCCATGGTCGCTTGAATTCGCTTGACTGTTAACATGCCAGGTTTTCAGCCACCCCCCCAGTCCCCAGGACGTTGACTTAGCAGCCCAACAACCAAGTGATCATCAACAGTTTATCATAGTTCTTGCTGTTGTGTTACATGTTACCAGTAGATGATGTGGAGATACGTGGTCAGGGAGCCATTTCAGAATTGAAGCTTGCAGAAGATGACCTACTAATTCCACCCTCGCTCGCTGGGAGCCTCAGCTCGCCCTCTATGCCCGAGACAAGAAGAAGCCAATTCCGTTCGTGCATTAGGGATGATACTGGGTCGGTTTCCTACATGAACGTGTACAATCTGCACTCTCTTGGTTAACCTGCCCATGCGATTTGCCGGCAGAACGATAAAGAGAGCCCCATAAGCCTCGCAGACACAAGCGTGACGCAGACCCTGCAAAACGACAGACAAACAGCTGCAGAGCGATGATCACAGGCCAAAGCACTCCGACCCCTTCGCCCACTTATCTCCAGCCTTCCAGAGGCCTGCTGCTGGTATGTTTTTTTTGGCAAGTGCGTTAGCTCGTTGCCGGTTTCACAGTCCATTTACTTTTCGTGATGTCAGGCAGTTGGCAAGACGGCGGGGAATCGCCATTCAGGTCCAGCATCAGACGTTAGAGAAACGAAGCCCCGAATTTCCACCGTTCACGATTTTGTCGTGTCGATGCGAGGGTCTTGCCACCACCTGTTGGCTCTTGACCCTTGTTCTCATCGAGTTGACCTGTCCGTGCTTACTATTGACCCGACCAGCCATGCCGCAATAGGCCGCATTCTGCGCCACCAGCGTGTGAGTGTAGTGTGTAAGACAGTGTGCCCGACGTTTTTGGTACGTTATTTCGCGCTAGTGTCAGGCCAGCATACGCCCGGTAAGAAAGGCCTGCCAATATCTTTCCCCGCTTGATCTTGTTTTCGTACGAGTTGCTAGCAGTTGCGAAAGGCAATTTTGGTTTCCCTGCCTGCAAGTTGAAATTGTGCGAGCGTGGTTTTGCCAGTCAATTCTCGCCACTTCGCTTCGCTGTTTCCAAGAGTTATCCTCGCGCAGAGGGGACCCATCCGGCAAAGCGTAGCTGACTCTGGGAATGATGGAGCGACCAACAACCCTACTGTATATCTGGCTTCTTTTCAGCTCTCATGTCAAGCTGCCTGCCAAAAAGCTCGTGCTCAAGCTGCGAGGTTGCGTTTCGGAGATGGGGGGGTTGCGAGTTCGCGCGCAGCGACGGCTGGAAAACGTCACAGTGCATGCCGCGGAGCAAAGTGCTGCCCGCCGCGCCCAAAAAGAGCTGCAGACCTCGTTCGCAGGCTAACGCAGGCTATCAGGCGCTACATGGTGCCGAGAGCACAGCAGCACTCGAAGCTGGTGCTCGTTGTGTGCTCGGAAATGCCAGTCCGAATTGCATTGTTAGAGTTAGGGTGCAGAGCAGCCGAGGGTGCAGGCAAAACGTGAGCCTCTGCTTTGCTGGCTGCTGCACAGACGCAGGTGTCTTCAACGAGCCCCCGCCACCCATGGCGCTGGAGTGTGCCGTCGCGCCTGATACTTAAAAACCCGGCGAAGTTCCTTTTGGTCCTTGCCTTGGCGTGAGGCCGAACAGAGCATATCGAGGTGCGAGCTGCTGGACTTCTTCTTATGCCAGAGAGAGCAGAGAGAGCGAGAGCGAGAGAGAGAGAGAGAGCGGGTAGTGCTTCCTTCCTGTAGGCCGAGATGGGATCGCACCGGCTGGGCCACCGCTTCCTACTCGAGGCTCGAGGTGAAGCTCTGTCTTCGCGGTGTTCTTGTTTTCCATAAATGCGGGCTCAGGTGGAGACTGGGCTTCCGCTTCCGCCAGCTTTCGTTTGGGGGCCGACATACCGCCGCCAAGCGCAGCGAGTTCGTCTGCACCTGCTTTCTTTGCAGGCCGACCGGGCATGCCTTGACGCACAGCGAAGAGTCCCATACAACAAAGAAGCCCGAATCTGTGCAGATACTCTGTTCTCTCCCTTTATTATGTGTCAACTTCAACAGGCTCCGGGGGCTTCTTGGGCTTTACACCGCCTCTGCCCTGACATGTCTATAGTCCTGTGCAGCGGAGCTTTCTACTCGCCTCAGCCGGCTCGTGCACGAACAACTCTTGCTTGCTCCAGAATCCTTCGGCCCGAAAGCTTTCTTTGTGCTCCGTCCGAAGGGCCAAGGGAGTAATCATAATCTTGACTCACGAGAACAGCTCGGACATGAGCTCCTCACCTGCTCGTGCATGGAACGCGCCAGGGCCCCGTGTCAGTGGGGCAGGGTCCATGCCTCGGCAGGAAGGTTGGGCGGCCGGGCTGGTGCGTTCTCTCGAGAGCTGGTAAGTCTCGCATACTTCAGCAGGCGTGCAGCTGCCATTGCCGTTGCAAGCATTCGTTGCGTCGGAGGCAGTGATGGCCACGTTTTTCGCAGGCTCGCCTGCCAAGAGCGTTTCTTGTGCAGGTGCCGCACGTAGAGCGGGAGGTCAAGGAGATGCCTCGGCGTCTCGAGAAGGCATGTGCGGCGCTGAGTGTGAGCAGCGGCCCTAAGCAGCTCCCGGGAAGGCCGCACCCGGTAGCTCAGGTCGGATGCAGCAGACGCCAGTACGGTCCATGGCAGGCCAAGTCCTCACTTGTTTCAGTCAACGCCTGAACCATACCACCTTGGCAGAATCGGCTTCGGCACCCTCTGTCCAGGCAAGTCTGGTGGTCTGCGGGATTCTGTTTGGGCCAGCGTTGTAAACCAGGCACGGGCAAAGAAACCGGACATCCCGGATGTCAACATGGACATTGAAGCGGTGCTCGAGGCCATCCGGTTGCCAATCGACAATGCTCGTAGGCTCGTAGCTGCGCAGAGTGTCAACCCAGGCGCAAAAGCGGCGCATCGAGGGCTTGAAGAACAAGCTTAACATGACCATAGCCTAACCACTTTGTACAGGCTAAGTCCGTTGGCACCCAAGGTTGGCAGGCGCTAGTGAAAGTTGAGGATCGGCATGTCCGGCGATCGAAAAGGTGTCCGGCCGTCCTTTCATATTCGAGGCACTTGATCGACCGTTGTTCTTGCGCTCCCGTAGACTCTTTGAGTCAGGCTGATTTGCTTTCGTGATTGGCGGATCAAACACTTGCACAGGTGACACCTAATATCGGTGCTTCATGAGGCTCAATCTGCGAGTTTGCAGACTCCCGGACGCGGCGGGAGGCGGGACCAGCCATGGCCTACGGTCCCTTGGCGCAATGTGCATTTATGTCGGGCCCGTCCCCCTTCAAGAAAAAGGCGGGCTCGGGCATCCTGCTGCTGTTGTCGTTGGGAATTGTACGCGCAAGTGACCCGTCTGGCAGGCACCGCCTAGCAATGAGAAGAAGACCTTCAAGGACATGTTGCCGCCATGGAAGCCTCCAGATCGATGTGAAGCACCTCCACCGGGTTCTTTCATGCTGTATTGTTTCGACATGGAAGAAGTGAAGTCTGACGCGAGCGCTGCCAGCCGATCCCTTCCGTTGGACGAAATGTCAGCCGTCGTGTTTGGCTCCTCACAGGATGTGGATGGCATGGTCTATGATGGCAACAAAGGCGTCAGGCCAGAGCATGCGGCCATCTACTACATGAAAAGCCGATGGTTCCTCAAGGCAGTGAATGGACCCGTCACGGTTGAGAGTATGACTTTGCACCCCCATCTCAAAGACTCCGATGGCAAGCCACCCAAGCGCTACACGTCGGCGGCGACCAAGAAGATGGAGACGATTGAGCCCATGGATCCGAAAAGGAAACTTACCAGAGAGTTCTGCGTGTTTCGCCTCGGTGACTCAGATCGTCGATTCTGGATCGGTGGACCGCTGCCGGTAGGTGATGGAGAAACGGAGGAGGCCGGTAGCGGTGCCGGGAACGCACCGGAAAGCCGTGCTGAGCGCAAGAAGGACCGCAAAGAGCGAGAGAAAGATCGCGATCGCAAGGAGGATCGCGACAGGGAGCGCTCACGCTCCCCTCGCAGCCGCAGCCGCAAGCGCAGGCGCTAAGCCGCTGAGGCTGAGCGATGCCGGAAAGGGCGACTTGTTCGCTTCCGACTCTATTGCGCAAATACAATGAGACATGAAAACAGAAAGAGGTGTTGCTGCTGCTGCTCCTGGGTTTGACTTGACCTGCAGGAATTGCAGTACGCTAGTTTTTCAGTGCATTGATTATGTATTCGCGATTTGATGATTTGATACTCGGACAGGGGCTGAACCTGATGCGTTGCCTGGCGCTGCAAGACCCTCTGGATGCAACGGCAGACGCAGAGAGAGAGAGAGAGAGAGAGAGAGAAAGATAGATCGCTCCGGCTCCAAGCCCCTAGCAAAGCAAATCAAAGAGAGAGATTGCGACAGGTGACGAACTTTTATCATATACCGACATGTTCCAGACGATGCAAAGAGAGGTAGCTGCTGATCTCCTACTGTGGTGTGAGAGGAGTTTCTTTCTTTTCCCACGGCTAGCCATGGCCTACGGTCCCTTGGCGCAATGTGCATTTATGTCGGGCCCGTCCCCCTTCAAGAAAAAGGCGGGCTCGGGCATCCTGCTGCTGTTGTCGTTGGGAATTGTACGCGCAAGTGACCCGTCTGGCAGGCACCGCCTAGCAATGAGAAGAAGACCTTCAAGGACATGTTGCCGCCATGGAAGCCTCCAGATCGATGTGAAGCACCTCCACCGGGTTCTTTCATGCTGTATTGTTTCGACATGGAAGAAGTGAAGTCTGACGCGAGCGCTGCCAGCCGATCCCTTCCGTTGGACGAAATGTCAGCCGTCGTGTTTGGCTCCTCACAGGATGTGGATGGCATGGTCTATGATGGCAACAAAGGCGTCAGGCCAGAGCATGCGGCCATCTACTACATGAAAAGCCGATGGTTCCTCAAGGCAGTGAATGGACCCGTCACGGTTGAGAGTATGACTTTGCACCCCCATCTCAAAGACTCCGATGGCAAGCCACCCAAGCGCTACACGTCGGCGGCGACCAAGAAGATGGAGACGATTGAGCCCATGGATCCGAAAAGGAAACTTACCAGAGAGTTCTGCGTGTTTCGCCTCGGTGACTCAGATCGTCGATTCTGGATCGGTGGACCGCTGCCGGTAGGTGATGGAGAAACGGAGGAGGCCGGTAGCGGTGCCGGGAACGCACCGGAAAGCCGTGCTGAGCGCAAGAAGGACCGCAAAGAGCGAGAGAAAGAGCGCGATCGCAAGGAGGATCGCGACAGGGAGCGCTCACGCTCCCCTCGCAGCCGCAGCCGCAAGCGCAGGCGCTAAGCCGCTGAGGCTGAGCCGTTACTCGAGGGCTGGCGTTCGAAGCAGGGATGCAATGAAAAACGCGGCGTGTGATTGGTGGAGTCTTTTCGTTTGCTAGTTGCTAGTTCAGAGTTCCCGACGGGATCAGTTGCAGTGCGCAGGGCCTGGGCCTTGCTGGTGCATCTTTTTTTCGCGGCGGTTGTCAGGATTAGTCAATTAGTCATTCGTCATGACACTTCGAGTAGATCTTGTTAAAAGCCACCAGACACACACACACACAAAACGGCACAGTGTCGGCTGATCGGCAAGCAGCACACCTCGGCCTGCCATGGCGCATGGAGGGCTTCGCAGCCGTGTTCTCCAAAATCGATTTTGGATGGTAGCTTGGTTCCTGGGCACTTTGTGGCACGAACTTGGGCGAGAGACAGAGGCCTTTGCTGGGATCTTGCAGCGGAGACCGAGACACTTCAGCCTCAGAGCCAGGGACTTTGAGTCCGAGCTCTCCGTACAGGAGATGTTGAAGATGCATAGAAAGCGGAAGCGGAATGCTGACAGACTTCCTCAAAAAGAAGGCGATCCAGAGGCAGCCGAGGCAGCCGTTCTGACGCCTGAGGTGTTAGCAGCAAAGCCGAGCTGGCTCCGCTTGAAGCCAGCGGCAGAACTCCCATGTGTCTTCACCCCTCGCGAGGAAGGTGTCAGGAGGATCGGAGAGCCAATTGAATTGAAGTTCTGGCAACATGCCTATGTTCGACTTTGGCAACATGCACGTCTTCACACTGGCGGGGCTGTTGCCGTCCGGTACAGCCGCGGCTCCCTTGCGCGAAGCCCCCATGCCTTTGCACTCTGGCCTTCAGCGCCAAGGGAGCGCCCCGATCTGAGTGAAAGGGAGCGTGTCGAAAGTTGAAAAATGTTGTCATATGACCCCGAGGCAGTATGCAAGGGCTGGTTCTGGGCATGTTCAACCTCACCGCAGGAGGCTGAGTGGAGCCAAGGAGCCAAAGCTGCAAGCAGCGTCCTCTGAGGTCAAGACGATCCATCCGTTTCCAATCTTGCGGTTAATGCGGCCTCCGGATGAGACAGATGAGGACCTCAGCCTCTGATTGCGGAAGCGCGCGCAGCGCGGGCTGCACAGGAGCTTGCGGCTAACGAGCCGGCCGAGCTGAACGCGTTCCTTCGAAGCTCGGCAGAAGTCTCGACAATCCTACGCCTTTGCAGCAGCCGCAAAGGAAGTTTGGGGGATCCGGCCAAGCAAGGAGCTGCCATCGAGGTGGAATCCTCAGCTTGGGTGCCCACACTTCATTGTCTTTGGCCTGAGTTTCAAGGACATGACAACTGCAGACCGACGAGCTTTGCTTCGCTGGTTAGCTGCTGGGATTGTCATGGGATGCGCAATGGAAAGGAACGGCTTGGTCGCTGAGTAGATAAGGCTGGCGGCGCAGCCGGTGCCGTGATGCTTTGAGCGTTGAATTGACAAAAGCCAGAGCACGACACATCTCTTCCCATGCCACCCTCATGTGTCCTGAGTGTGTTGGCAAACTCTCCAGTTTCAGGTCGACCCGACCGTTCAGTTGCCACTTCACTGTCAAACTTAACATGGCTCTCCCGGACGTCTGCGGTGTTACAAGGCCGAACTTAGCATGGCAGCTGTGATGTTCCGTGCACCGTGCACAGATAAATGTAGATGAACGCGCACATATGTGCGTTTAGCACAATGCGCTTACATGCCCGCCTGCCCGTCCGTATGCTTGGGCGGGTATGCCCGGTTTCGTCAGTTTAGTATCTGAGCGGAGTGTGTGTATCACTGATCTATAAGTATGCTATGCAGACATATACATTTTGTGCAATCGTCGCATATGATTTGATACAGTTGCATTGGGGAAAGCACGAATCAGAGACCAGAGGGCCCAATCAGAGACATACCCCTTCGATAGAGGGGTGGGGGGGGGGGGGGGTTGGGAGAACAACAACCCCCCCCTTGTTGTTGTCCCCCCCACCCCCAGAACAACACCCCCCCCCCCTGTTTACTTAAACCTCTAAAGGGGTAGTACTTACAGCAATGTCTTGGTCGCATGCTCACATATATACATTCCGCTGCTCACTGGTTCAAGTGGTTTTACCGACTTGTAGCAAGCTCTCTCTGCGTAGCAGAACAAAACAATCGCTGTCCGTGTGCTGGGCGTTGCCTTAGATCCCACGGGACTCAAACTGGTCATACACTCCCACAGGAGTAATCCTAAAGGGGTGTATCGGCTCAGTTTTCTGGTAGCGGAGCCCGGAAGGGCCGCCCGCCTCACAAAGCACCGCAACAGCGGTCGGCTTAGCCGATCGCTTAGCAAAGCGGGCTGAGGCAGCACCATGTCGAGCTCGCACAGCGAAGCCGACGGCAGCTCCCAATCCTCCGCGGGATATGAGAACGAGGAGACCTCACAAGGTCCAGCCACTTATGTCGCGCAGTCATATGCAACATCTGACCGCATGCTTGCATCATTAGGCATAACGCCCAAGATCGCGCCTGCCTATGATGGCACCACTTCGTGGTTTGAGTATGAACAGTTGATTGACGACTGGTGCGACATAACAACGCTGGATGACACCAAAAGAGGTCCGTCTCTCAAGACGAGGCTCTCCGGATTGGCCGCAGTACAAAAGGAATCACTCAACCGAGAAAGGCTTGCAGCCCCAGATGGAGTAGATTACTTCAAGAAGAAGATGCGTCCGTTTTTCGTAAAAGGAGAACAATATGTTTTCCTGTGGCGGTTCCTTGGCCTGTTCAAGGCGTGGAAAGGCAACCAAGACTTTGTCACTTGGATTGCCAAGTTTGAGATCGTGCTCAATAGACTGCGAAACTCTTGGATGGATCTCTTACCAGAGATAAACCTGGAAGATGCCAATCAGGAGTTTGTAGCGGCAGTGCAGCAAGATCAAACTTTCACTCGCCTGCAGGATGCCCATGAGAGGGACCAGTATGCCGCACGATTCTTTGAGACATGGAACAGGGAACGCCATGATAATCATCGTAGAGCGTTTCCACTGAATGACAATCTCCTAGCTCTCCTGTTCCTAGTGCAGTCCGACCTGAATGAGATACAACGTGAGAGGTTGGTATCAGCATTGACCAACCAAGGTTACCGAATTGAGACCTACACATACCCTGTGGTACGGCAAACTATGTTCGATCAGTTTTCAACGACCAGAACTGGTTTGCAGGATCCCAACATTCGGCATACTTCTCACAAGAAGGACCGCCATGGAAGGAGAGACCAACGCCGCAAACGCGGAGGTCGGAACTTCCTCATCCTCGATCAGGGTGACTACGACGGAGTCGATGGATTCTGGCTCCAAGATGAAGACACCCTTGAGGAAGGCTTTCTTGCCGCTGAAGATGAGGAAGCTGTCTTCTGGACAGTGGATGACCATGAGGCCTTCGTTGCAAGGAGATTCAAGAAAGGAAGAAGACCAAGAATGCGTCCCGGATCACCGGGAAGAGCAAAGGGTGGCAAGCGAAAGGGACGTGGCCGTTTTAGGTCATACCGCGGAAAAGGGAGAGCCAACCAGGCAGAACATGATCCAGCCGATTCCAGTTATTTCGGTAAAGGAAAAGGAAAGGACAAAGGAAAAGGTGGAAAAGGCAAATGGAAAGGAAAAGGAAAGGAAGACAAAGGAAGCTCTTTCAAAGGCACCAAAGGAAAGGGCAAAGGTAAGGATACAGCTAAGTCTGCCTCCTTACAAGGAGATCAAACTGCATCTCCACATGCCTATGAAGGTTCCACCACACCGAGCTGGGATTCATGGTACGAGGACAGTTATTACACTGACTCCGGTTGGAATTATGCCGCTTATGACGAAAATACGTCTTACACGTACTATGCACAAGCCTCAAAACGTAAAGCACGGAGAAAGAAGAGAAGGAACAACAAAGGATCATCAGGTAGAGGCACAGATCCGAGCGCGCACCATGATACCGTGTACAACTCCTCAGAGAGTTATTTGCCTTTGGCGCATGATGAACGTCAGGGGCCAGGTGTGGAGACTGCAACAGCAGTGTTTCCGTTGCAGCACACCGTCCTATCTGCTCTCACAGAGCGGATCAATCTTGATCGAAGCCCTACCTTTGTCATTCTTGACTCAGGTTGTACAAGGGCCATGGGATCCCGCTATGCGGTGAATCGGCTTATCAAGGCCGTCAAGCAACATGCTCCAGGCATGATTGATTTCACTTTCTCACCTTCGAACACGAAGTTCTCCTTTGCAGATAGTGAAACAGCTCTTATCAAGGAGCGTGTAACCTTGTGGTTCAACACTACTCCCAGACGGGACACTACCATAGAGGTGCTCGATCAAGGCAAGGTTCCCATTCTATTTTCCATTGAACAGATGAGGAATCTCAGAATGACCCTTGAGTGCAGTCCGACCACGGATCTTGCAACGTGTGAAGCTTTTGGTCTTTACAAGACCCCCCTTCCGATTAGTACCAATAATCACTTGGTGCTTGACCTCCTAAGCTTCACTTCCACAAGGAAGTATAATCCTAAGTCCGGTTCTTCTTTCCAAGCAACAGAAACTGCCTTAGGAGCCAAGAAGCCGAAGGAAGACAGGCGATCTTACACAAAGATCCCGGAAGGTCGTTGTCCGGCTTGTGCAGGACAAAAGAAGCCTCACACTTTCCTGAAGGGATGTGACAAAGCACCGGAAGGTGCAGCAGATCCACCACCCAAGGGCATTCCTGGCAAAAAGAAGGCACCTCCACCAGAACCATCTGGTGAACCACCTGAGCCTGCCGAATCATCGGAACCAGCATCAGGCTCAAGAGACAAACCTCCAGAAGTTTCGGAACCACCCGAACTTCCTTCTGAAGAGAAGCCTGAGCTTCCACCAGGAAGGGTAAAGACTCCAAGAGGTCTCGAAAATCTTCTCAAGAAGAAGAAATATGCAGTTAAACCTCCAGTGGAGGAGAGATCTGTTGTCCCAGGAGCTGATCACGGGACGGAGGTAGAACCACTTGAGTCAAGAGAATACCCTGCTCCTAGGACCGACTCACCAGCAGGTGAGAGAGACCACGGAGAAGAGATTGTGCCTGAACCAGCACCCTCTCTTCCTATTGCCCTTCGTAGGATTCACGAGAAGCTCAAGGATCCAGTTGAACTCTACAAGCTTCATCTAAAGCATCGTCACATGAACACAGATCAGTTCAAAAGAAGGACAAAGGCTCTTCAGATTCCAAAGGAAATCTATGAGCTCTATGACCAACTGGTCAAGAAGTGCTCAGCTTGTCAGGAACACAAACGAGCCCCTTCTCGGGCAAAAATATCAGGTCTAAGATCCGAAACCTTCGGGGATCTAACTTTCGTAGACCATGGTGAATTGCCAATTCCTGGCAAGGCTAGTCGACTTATATTTCTCATACTCTATGATGGAGCGACAAACCTCCTGACATCTGAAGTTGTTCAGGACAAGGAGGAACACACGACAATGTCCATCATGAATGATTATTTTGAGAAATACCAAATCAACCCAAGGGTTGTTGTTGGAGATCAAGCCTTCATGACTCCAAAAATGGAGGCCTATTATAATCGGCAGAATATCAAACCTGTAGCAACAGGCCCTGGAACACCATGGCCCAACAGGGCCGAGGCAGCTGTACGATTGCTGAAACATCAGATTAAGATCATACTTCAGATTCTCAAGGATGGTGATCCAGAATATAATGGTATCACTATGAAGTATGGTAACTTAGTGCGTCAGGCATGTTTGGCAAGAAACTCCTCAATTACATACGGGGGAGTAACTCCTCTAGAGATGGCCTTTGGTAGACGTCCTCGAGATGTTGTAACACCCGAAAATGCAGATCCCAATCAGTTGACCGGTAATCCTACCGATACTGAGGTGACAGCAAGAGCCATTAAGGAACTTGCCAACAAGGCCTACCAAGAGGCACGCCAATCTGACGACCTCAGGAGAGATCTCGCGTCGAGGCTCTCGATGACCGAAGGACCCTTCTCTCTGGGAGATAAGGTCTATTATTGGTCAGAGGATAAATCCAAAATTGGATCAACCGGATCCAAACATGGATCCTGGCTAAAAGGAAAGGTTATCTCCGAACTCGGGGGTTCCATGGTAGGTGTTGATCTAGGCACCCGTATTGTCAGAGTGAATATCTCAAAACTGAGAAAGAACTATGACATCACATCTGATGTAGAGATTCCCTTAGCACCTGATGAGGAAACTCTTACATCAGAAGGTTCAGACCATGCCAGTTGTATGGTCACCTTTGATGCGTCCTTGATTTCATCAGATCTGACAATACCTCATCATGAGTGTCACTGGCAGGTCACCAGTTCAGGAAAGATTGATTTCCTGGAGCTCTACGGAGGATCTCCTCGTATGAGTCACAAGGCTGCTTTATCAGGATTGAGAGTAGGACAGCCGATAGACCTGCGCAGCGGCTTAGATCTTGAACAGCCTCAAGGCCGTTCAAGGCTGCTAAGGATAATCAAGGAACAAGAACCTACCATTATTGTGATGTCTCCGGACCACTCCCAATGGTCCAATTGGTATTCTCAGTGGAAGAAAGGCTCTAGCAAGAGACTTTCGACTCTCAAGTTTTGTGAATCTATTGCAGATCACCAAATGAAACTTGGACGATATTTCGTCCTAGAAAATCCTTACTACAGCAAGCTTTGGTCAACACCAGAGGCAAAACGATTGTTCTCTAACTCGAAGGTTAGCTATGAGGTATGCAATCTCCAGGCCTATGGTATGCAAGATCCAAAAGGATATTATGAGTCTAGATCTTCGATCTTCACGCATAACCTGCCACAGCAGGTGTTGACTCCTATACACAGGAATATTCCAAGGCCAAAATCTCCAACCTCTTCACCCAAAGGTGAAACGGGTATTCAAGGCTACGGTCTCAAGACTAAACTGGCCCAAGTGTATCCGTACGAATTCTGTGAGACCTTTCCCTCATGCATGGCAAGGTTTCTGCGCCGAGATTCGTATGCATCGCATCTCTCCTTGCTGACCGATATCTTGCAGTATTCAGGAGACGAATGTCTCCATGGATTGTGCGATCTGCTCGATCAGGAGTATTCTCTTCTCACAATCAATCCTCTCAAGGATTCTAAGTTACTGCAAGATCCAAAAATCCGATCACTTGTGACCAGAGTTAATTCTCTATCGAGTAAGACAGAGTTACCATTGCATCATTCCAAACCATCACCGTCCCTGGATGCGTTGGTATCGGATATTACTCATTTGAGATCCAGACTTCTGCCAGGATCTGGCTTTGAGCAGTGTACTCTTTACAGAGGCACTTTTGGCACAATGAAAACACTAACAAGTGTTACTGATGGCGTTCTTGTATTCTGGAACAAGAAACGACCAAATCAGACCATTACCTGTTGTCTACCGCATCAGGTGGAACAAAATGCACCCTACAACATTCTCGGGGGTGCTGTTCCAAATGACTGGTGGCAAATCTTCGCCGTCTGTCCGGCCGCCACCAGATGTCATTATGTCTGACGAGGAGGTCGCGCCATCGGACCCGTCAGAACCCATGAGCACCAACCGGTCTCGCGTCACGTCTGACGATGCCTCTATGCCTGAGCCAGATCAACTTATGTTTCCTGGCGTTCCTCCGTCGCGTCCTCCTCCTCCCTTGCCTCCACCGCGACTTCCGGCAGTATCCTCCGATGAGCCCGTGGCTCCTGCTCGGGCCAAACCTCGCCTACATCCGCCTCCTCGCGAGCTGTCTCCTCGGCGTCTGGGGGGTGATGTATCGCCAAGGTCTTCATCGGAAAGGAAGGTTTCGCCGCACAAACAGAAGTCACCTCCACAGGTGCCTACTCCAAAGCCTAAGCCGAAGGCAGCACCGCAACAGTCAGGACCGATTCTCCCTTTACAACAGGATGATGAAGAATCCTCAGAAGAGATGGTTCCCGATGATCCCGGACAACCGTCCGCTCTTCCTCATACGTCAGGTTCTCCTGAACCCGAGAGTGATGCTGAGTCTGATGACACAAGGTATTACTCCGACGAGGAAGGTGATCTTGTTGTGGACGAGAAGGACTGGATTCTTCTATCTGAAGAACAGAAACTGTGTAGCAACACAGGATCCTTCTCAATGCCGCGCTACATGCACGGCGGCCCTGTGGACATCCGAGAGGTAACCTCAAGAGTGAGATCGGACCGAACACGGTACAGACCTTCCAAGAAGATTCGATCCGATATCCGTGAGGAGTATGATCTCCTAACGGAAGAGGACAAAGCCTTATCTGTGAGTCCCCATAGGAATTCATCCAATCTTACCCAGAAGGCACAACGGAAGGAAGCAACCGCTAAGGAGAAGCGGGAAATGAAGAAGCAGTTCGACGAGGCAAAGGCAGCTGAGTATCAGAGCTGGCTGGACAATGATGTGTTTGAGCTTGTAGACACACGCAAGCTCGGAAACATCCGAAATTATGTGACAGGTCGATGGGTCCTAACTCTAAAAAGAGATAAGGATGGAAACTTCCTGAAATGTAAGGCCCGTTGGGTTTTACGAGGTTTCCAAGATCGACAGAAAGATATCCAGCAAACTGATAGTCCTGCCGCCAGTCGTCCAGGCTTCCGTTTGGCGATTCAATTAGCAGCTAACAAGCTGTGGAATCTGACTCACATTGATCTTAAGACCGCCTTTCTGCAAGGTGAGGCATACGATGAGTCTCGTGACATAATCTGCCAGATTCCTCCTGAAGCAGGTTATCCTCCTTATATAGCTGCGAGGATGAAGAAGCCCGCCTACGGACTCAACGATGCACCTCGCAGGTGGTGGAACATTGTAGACAAGGCCCTTCTGTCCTATGGCCTCGTTCCGACTCGTGCGGACCGTTGTACATATGTTCTGTACGGTAAGAAGTCTGCAACAGCAGAGGCGGAACTTAAGAAGTCTCAGCCGAAGTCAATGGAGTCAGCGATCGACTATCTCCTTGATCCCATAGCAGGCAATAATGCCAAGGGTAGAGAAGTTCATGGAGTAGTCTGTTTGCATGTAGATGATTTGTGCATGGCCGGTGATGACACCTTTCGTAAGGCCGTGATCGATTCGATCAAAAAGGAGTTTGCAGTAGGTTCTGAGGACACAAACGATATTATGTTTGTAGGACAAAGACTAGTCTGGAAGGATGCAACAGCATCTGTACCAGCTCACATTTCTGTGAATCAGAACCTTGCAGTTGAGGCCTTAGAAGAAATTGTGTTTGACAAGAAGCTCAACAATGAGCAGCCATGTACACCACAACAGCACACTGCATATCGACGTGTTCTTGGTCAGATTAATTGGCTACAAAGCCGGACCCAAGCTCACATTTGTTACCGTTTCAGCCGGTGTGCAAGCAAGGCTGCCAAGCCAACAATAGGTGACATCAGAGAATTGAACAAACTTGTTCGAATCCTTAAGGCCACTGAAGTAGAATTACGTTTTTGGCCGCTGAAAGGAAACCTCCGTATTCTAGGCTATCCGGATGCTTCCTATAGGAACAATGATGACAAGTCATCACAGAGGGCGCATGTCATTTTTCTTGCTGAAGAACGCAATCCAAAACTGAAGGGCGTGAAACAGTCCGCCGCAGCAACTTCTTCCAAGAAGAATGATTTCTCTGAGTCCTCCATTAAGGAAACATCCTCACGAGGTAGCCTGGTAGACTATGAATCTCACAAGATTACTACGACGACAATGTCCACTACGGTGGCAGAGTTAAATGCACTCATGCGTTGTTTTGGTACCTGTTTGTTTCTTAAGGGACTCTGGGCAGATCTCTCATCAGAGACAGTGCCCATACACATAAGAACTGATGCGAACAATTTGGTCACTACTGCAGGCACAACTCATCTTCCGGAACAGAAGGAAACTCATCATCTTATTCAGATGCTCCGAAAGGAGTCTAACTCTGGTTCCTTGGATGATTTGGCTCACGTCAGTTCGAAATATTGCCTGGCAGATGCCCTTACGAAACATTCAGCACAGCCAGATGAGCTTATCAAGGCTCTAGAAACAGGGAATCTTCCCGAAACTGACATACATCCTCCATTTCGGGAGATGTTACAACACAAGGCTTTTACCGTTCGATGGATCATTGATCACCTAAAGAACGCCGCATCAGCGGTAGCTTTCCTTGGAGTTGATATCTCAACAGAGATCTACAAAATATTTTACTGTCAGGGAGTCTGGTGGTAACCAAGGCGATTTACCGCACAAACATGTGCTGGATTTTCTTTTTAGACTATCTTTTGTCTAAAAGAAAATTTGTGTCTGCATGCTGCATTCTCTGTTGCGCATACATGTGCATGAGTGATCCACGTTCTCTGTATTCGGCAGCCGCTTTCAGCTTACAGCTTTCAAAGCCTACTTTGCCTTTGTGCAACTCCTTTGACCCCAGGGCCCGTATGGCTACGAGGTCAAACTTCAACAGTCGTCAGGGACACGCCTTACCAGGCGCAGTAGCAGCACATCATGGCCGACATCCACACATGGATGTGCCATTTCCTGAGTCACGCCAGCAGGCGTCGAGATACACCGACCACGGTGGACAACGGGTGCACAGGAGCGAGAAACCACGCATGGTCATCTTTATTGGCCAGGTTCGCGTTGAGAATCCGTCTTCAAGGGAGTTATCAACCATGATATCCCACGGCGGACATACAAGAGGAGCAAGGCTCAATCTATATTCCAAGAATGGAATTGAAATGTACCAGGGAGTCCTCCGTGGACCCTGTAGTCCACTGATCTATTGGAGTCAGAATACGCGCAACCATGCGCAAGACCCAAGAGACTTCTCACTGATGTGCGCCCATCACTTCCAGACAGGCCTTCCACAGGAGGTACTGGACAGTGTTGTACTCACTGGCTCCGGAGAGTACCACTACGAACAGTCAGTACCAAACCTGGTAAACTCGACTGGACTCTCCAGAGAGATGTGCCTCCACATTCTGGCTAAGGTCAATCAGATCGGCAAGTGGATGGCGCATCTGACCAGACACCTCTCCAAGGATCGGCCAGATCTATTTGTAGGTAAGCACAATTACCTGCTACCTCTGGACTTACTTGCCGAGAATCATCTCGCAAAATACTCGCCTCAAGAAATGGCGCTTGCCGTCATTCTAAACACGAAGCAGAGGTTCGTGGTCGTGATGGACTATATCAAGAATGATCGTTCTGTTTCGACCGAAGCCAGCTCTACTATTCCCCGAGATGCTGATGTGTCAAAAATGACACGGATCTACCTAGCTGCAGTTGGGGGACACAGTGAAAGACCTCGTTCCCTCTTCTCTCTTGAAGCAAGTGGTCACATCAGAGAGCTATCAAGCTCTTGTGACGGAGAACGGACGTCCCAACAGGGACACAGTTCAGTTCGCTCTACTGAACCTCGTCCGTCCAACCGCCATAGGACTAAGGCGAAATAAGCCACTGCTACTCGTTTTTGATGCCACAAACGTGGCTAATGCTGTAACAAACTTGTGGCGTTCGGAAGGCGGTATGTTCGCCGCTCCGGAAGTGGTGCAAGCCCACACCATCAGCGCTATGTTTGCACCTACAGAGCAACTCTGGGTGTCTGAACAATATGAGGAACTTAAAAAGGTTCGAGCCTGGTGGAGTGACTATTGCAACGAAGAAATGCCTTCATTGACACACATGTCAAGGAAGTGGTGTGAGAATCATGGGAGAACTCTCGAAGAAGAATTGCTAAAAATGGCAAAGAAGCGCCAACCTCCTGAGCCTCCAAAGGCAAGATCTTCTCACAAGAAGCCACTCTCCTTTCCACAGTCTGAGGACCTGAGAACTCCGAACACGGAGCATCCTTTCTCTGCAAGCGAGGTACCTCCGAAAACGGAGACCACAGTAGAGGAGGCTTCTGCATCAGTAGGAGTGCATCCTAGATCGAAACTTGCACGAAAGGCTGAAGCCGATCAGAACCCAGACAGCCTCATGGGCAGGCTCTGGAATGCAGACGGTTCTGCAAGTGCTTCAGAGGTTCTCACAACAACCACTTCTCACAAACCACCAGATCCTATCCAGGATACCACTGAAAATATCGTTCCTCCCAAGGAAGAATCCTCTTCCGGAGAGACAGAGCCCGAAGAACCAGATCCTAACCAGGATGATGATGATGGCTCAGAATCAAGCTCTTCCTCATCCTCTTCAGAACTTAGGGTAGATGTCAATCCGACATCACCCGGGATACCTGTTTCTTCGGAGCCTGCAACTTCTTCCAAGAAGAGCAAGACGAAGACACCATCTGAGGAACTCGAAGAAGGAATGAGAAAGGTCAATCTTGACTCTCTGATGTCAGAAACCGAGTTCATTCCGAGTTCGGACGAAGAGCCACCTAAACCTAAAACTCCTAAAAAGGAGAAGGACAAGTTCGTGGTTATCTTCGATCCCGAGACAGGGGGTCACTACCGAGTCAATCGGAGTAAACTGAACCTCGATTACGAGGAACCGGCAGACGATGAAGATCTCTTCGAAGAGCGAGAGCGTATCAACGCTAGGCTCAAGGAAAATAAGAAACACGTCAACGCTCAATCAAGGCTGAATGCAGCCGCGAAAGAGGAGGTAAAAGAAAGGATCCACGTCTGTCGATGGAATCGAAAGAGGCAAAAGCCTCTCATGATCAAGGATTCCGAGGCCCCAGACGACGAGGAGTGGGACCAGCCTCGGGAGAGCGCTGCATCCTCCTCTGAACCTCCTAAAAAGGAGAGAGTCGTAAGGATCCGGAAAACAACCATGAGCCTCAATCAGAAAATAAGACTGCTTCCGCGTCCGGAAGTCACACGCTGTCACCTGTGTAATCAAACAACAGGTTACTTCTGCTACCAATGTGGAAGTATCGTGTGTGCAGACTGTCGACTTACCGCACAGGGTAAACAGTCTATGTGCTCATGTGTTTTACCTGTTGATTGCCTCGAAAGGTCAAATGTTCCTGCCGGAAGGTCCCCAGACGAGCGTCGTGCAGTCCTTGAGGCTGTCCTCAATGATGAGGATATTAGTCTGGCGATGACCGCAATCAACAATTACTGTGCCATTGCACGAGAAAACTTTGTATACGCCAACCCTGGCGTCAATCCAAATACTATTCCGGACATTAGGAGCAACCCTGCAAGAACTTATACCAGTTCGTCAGAAGCTCCAACTCTGGAGGAATACAAAAGGATTAACAAGGAGCACATCAACATCCGCGATTCAAGAACATGCCATCCGGCATCATTTCTTGCCCTAACCGGACATGAATCGAAGGATGTACTGGATGCTCACTACGAAATTGTCCGAAACCGGATGGGAGGCGTAGGTGAGCTAAAGGATTATATTGAAGGATCCAACCCAGACGCGGCCTCTCTAGGCGTTGTCGTGTGTAACTGGGGAAACATGGATCGAGCTCCTGTCCCAGCGGGTAATCCCAAGAAGAAACTCAAACCTGAGAAGGGATTCGATTACTATCCACTTATCGACTGCGAACGGACTGCGATGCCTTGTCAAGTTCTAAGGTGTCACTATAAGAGCTGTGAGCAAGACCATGTAAAGTGCAAGAGAAGGGGGCACGCTACGCGTCCCTCGACTCTAGGAGTAAGCTTGTGGTCGTGCTACGCACACCGCATCGCTTCTCCTTACCTTTCTATGTGACCGCCCACGCAACGTTTGGCTCAAGGCTCAAGTCAATGCCCATAGCTAAGTGCTATATGTGTCTTCTATCCTGAGCAATCAGAGCTATCCCGTGCACAGACGAACCGCCGCCGGCAGCGAGTGCAAAAGGAACGGCCGCCGGTTCTGCCTGCATAGGATTGCACGTGTGGAAGTGTGAGAGAGACAGGGTCCCAGTCTGTGGAGAGTGCAAGCCAGCCACACCTATATTCATTACAGCTCTGGTGGGGAGAGCAGCAACATAATCGAGATCAAATCCCCACGCAGGTTATCAGCCGTACGCGGCTCTGCCTTTCTGCAGCAACGACTACTTGATCTACTACGACCACAATGAACTCGGGATCAAGCCAAGATACGACAATGACTTTCGGTGCCGATGTGGCAGCGCCAGCCGTTGGTGAGTCAACAGCTGATGACACAGTGGTGCAATCCGTTGATAGCTCCACGGAAGATGACAAAGGTCAATCTTCTGCGCTTGCCATTGCAAAGGCAGTTCCCAAAGTGAAAGCAAAGAGTCTACCAAGAGCATCTACGCCTTCGCGTCCGACATCCACAGGTTCGAGGACGGGCAAGGCTCCAGAACGACGAGCCGAAGCGTCTGGTTTTCAGGCACCTCGGACTACGTCCAGGGCCAAGGACAAAGGAGTGAAGACCTTGGAAAAGAAGTCGAGACCATCATCTTCGAGAAGCTCTTCAGCACGATCAAGGACTTCGGCTACTCGTGGGCGTGACAAGTCCATGACATGGAATCGGATGGTTACCAATCAACCACGCGATGCTGACGATCTGGATATGACTCTGGACACTATTCCTGCACGTGGTGATGCGTCATCGGTGACCACGCCAGCCATAGCCGATGGTCCGAATGCCTATCAGGAACTGACGATTTCGCAACAGTTCGAAGCATCGAACCTTGCGCAGCAGATGTACTATCGCAGTCAGATGCAAGAGTACGAAGGAGTTGTCCAGACCCTGATGGATAAGATCAAGGAGATGCAACAAGAAGATGAAGGATCTGGGATTCGCATCGAAGAATTGGAACGACAACGTGACCATGCATGCTTAGCCATGAGGCACATCAACAATGTCAATCAGGAGATGAAGCGAGACTATGAAGCAGCTTTGTTTCGCATGGATGAACAGAACTCTGCTCAACAACGTCAAGCACACGCCGTTGCCGAGGAGTTGGCTCAGCAGCTACATGTGTTTCGCACGGAAGCAGCCACTAACTTTGTGCAGTTGGAGGCAAGAGCGCAAGGCGATGGTGAGCTTATGGCACGTGAGTATGAGCATCTGACTCATGAACTTCATGAACAAGCCAGAGAGAACTTGTTCCTCCGGTCGAACACAGCAAGTTCGGAACAAGCCTTACAAGCAATGCAGGAACGATTCCACCTGGTCAGGAATCAGGAGTTGCGGGCCGTGAACGAGATCCAAGGGCTAGCTGGGAACAGCGCAGCCATTGATCAAGAACGACTTCGGCTTCGCGAACGTCTTGGTGAAGAGGAAGAGTACCGCAAAATGGCTGTGAGGAGGATGCAAGATGCAGAGGACCGACTTCATCAGAATGAAGATCATGCAAGGCGCGCATTGCCTACCTTGCACGACGAGCTGAGTGAACTCAGGAAAACACTCAAAGCACAAGAAGATCTTCAAGCGAGGACACGCAGCGAATTGGAGGCAGCACGGAACTCCAACTACCATGGCGGAGTGACACGGCCTTCGAGCATGCCCATGTCTTCGAGGACTACTGAGTCTGGCTGGGAGCACGTAGGAAAGGAAGTAGTGCCTGCATTTTCCGTAGGAGGTGAGGTACGATCCCCTGAAATACGGTCCCCAAGTCAAGTTAGTCCAGTCGCCAAAGAGAAGTTCGCATTCTCGGAATCGGACAAGGACAAGAACCTTACGATGGATGGAGTTCCATTTACCGGTGGAAACTTCTTCACTGGCCGCATCAAAGGTGAGTTGAATAAATCCTATTCAACGCCAATCGTGGCGGATGCAATGCCCGAGCACTACGTGCCAGGTATTAGCAGCCCAGCACATGCGCGTTCCACGCCTAGTGCAGCCACTCTGTTTGGCATACCAAGCGGATTTCATGGGCAAAGTGATGCGGCAGCCGTGCGTGATCGACAGCTACGTGAACTCTTGGAGGATCGCGGGATGTTGGGATCGAAGTCCACAGCATCTGCCAGCTCCTCAAGACCTGTTGGTATCGACGGCATTATCGCATCTACGAAGGGCAACGACCTCATTGGTGCCCCTGTCGCCTATGACGATTCCATCCATGAGGCAAGGAGGCGTCAGATCGAGAAAGAGGTCGCGGAACGGTACGAAGAGAAGATTGCTGATCTGCGAAGCGAAGTACTCAAGGCCCAGAAAGCCGAACAGCGTCTCAGAGCTGATCGTGATGAGTGGAGATTATTTGCTGAAACGATTCAGGAAGACAATGGAGACGATGACGGTGATGAAGCTGGCGACGAGAACGGAGAGGGTCAGCATGATGAAGGAGCCGGCGCGGGGTATGACCCTCCAGATCCGCCTGATGATGACGATGATGATAAGAAGAGAAGCGGTGGAGGCAAACCTGACCCGGATCCTGACCCTCATACGCGTGATCCTGATGGAGACGCAGATCCTGAAGTCACAGAGGTGAGAATTTCCAGGAGGGAGGCCGATAAAGTGACCGTTCCTCCATGGCCTACTCTCACTCACCTCAACAACTGGCGATCCGTATGCACGGCGAATGTCTTAGGAGCATCAGCCGACCCAAATCATGAGGACTGGATGTTATGGCTGGCACCAGCGTTCAATCCATTCCCTGATGTCGAAGCACTGAACGATTCGGGACACAAGAAGTTCAAGAGCGTAGACGTCAAATTGGGGATCGCCATGGTCGCAATGCTACGCGCTGGTGGTGACAAATCTGCTGATCTGTACCTGGAGGTGAACCGGAAGGCCAACGATTACATCAGCAGGCCCGAAGGGAAGATCATCAAAGGACGACAAATCATTGCGATGATGTATGAAAGTTTTCGAACGCACGATCGTCTCGACATGATCATCACTCTCGAGTATCTGGTGAAGCTCCAGTACCAAGGCGACAACAAACTTCATACGTTCAAGCAAACGTGGTTGGAGGTTCTGGGACGGATGAGGCCAGAAGACATACCATCCAAAACAGCTCTCCGTGATTGCTTGTACAGCAAGATCAAGGACTCGCCCGCAATGAAGATGGAGTTGGGCATGCACTACGAACACTTGCCCTACAATCATGAAGACCGATCGTACGACAATCTGATGAAGATCATCGACCGTACCATCATGCGGAGACGAGAACAATCAAATCTCACTCAGACCCAAATTGGTTTGCGCCAGATGCTTGAGGGCAAGGATTTGCTCGCTGCACCGGCCAAGGTACCTGAGAAACCAACGCCTAACGCAGCTCCATCCGCAAAGGTCAAAGCTTCGCCTACCAAGCCGGATAAAGCAACACCTGTACTACCTCAAAGCAAAGCGAAGAGTCATGCGAAGACCAAGCCAAAGCCCAAGAAGAAGACGAGGAGTGAGTCAGCGGACAACAGAGGCGACAAGAGCAAGAAGCAAATCCGCTGCAAGTTCCATTTCACAGATGCAGGGTGCCGAAATGGTGATAAGTGCCCATTCAGTCACTCGAAGAAGACTCCAGAGCGACCCTTTACGCCGAGGACGAGAACTCCAAGTCCGTCTGGAGGAGGAGGAAATAGGATATGCTACTCTTTCAAGAACACAGGCTCGTGCTCAAGAGAGAATTGTCCTTTCAAGCATGAGGCAGCAGCTACCCCAGCTCCGGAACCAAAGGCAAAAGCTAAAGCCAAATCCGAAGCAAAGGCAGCTCCAGCGAAGCCGAATGCCAAGGCCAAGGCACTCCCTGCGGCACCCGCCATCAGATTGTGCCGAAGGTGGAATCCATCAGCCCCGGCTATATGGAAGCGATCTTCAAGACAAGATGAGGAGGAGTCAGATTGTCCATCCGTTGACAGCGACGCTGATTCGGATTGTTCAACAGACGACGAATCCTCGGGACCGACTACGTCGACCCGAAAAGAGATCAAGCGTAACGTGACATTCGCCGACGACGTGAAGTTCATTTCTTCGTGTCCTAGAAGATCGAAGAAGGACAAGGAGCGGAAGGTGAAGTACGTCGACATGGAAGCGCTTGTCAACAATGAGGATCGCGCCGTGAATTTGGAATTCGCTAAGCACAAAGCGAGATTGAGGGCACAGATCATGAGAGACATGGTTGACGACGATGATGATCAATGCGGAGATCGAGTTTCATTCGTACGAATCCCAGGAACGTCTCGGGTGGAAGAAGTTTCCTTCTACGACGGTGAGGATTCCATCGTTGAGCGTGAACTCGATGCTGCGCACAGCAAACGGATCATCAATCAAGGTGTATTCAAATGCATGGTTCAACCAGTCATCCTCAAGAAGAAGATCAAGTTTCTCATGGACACTGGGTGTGGCCATGACCTCATATCTCAGAAGAAGATCGAGAAGCACAGTCTCGAGACACTCGTGACTCCAGAGCCCATATCATTTCAGACAGCAAATGGAATCACCGATACCGATCTTGTGTCGAACTTCCAGACTGAGTCGTTCGAGGAACCGATCAACGCTTATGTGTTGGATGACACACCGTCGGTGCTTTCCATAGGTAAAAGATGCATGAACTTCAACTACGGGTTTGTGTGGCCACCCGGAAGGGAACCATTCATGATCAACCCGCAGGGCAAGAGAATATCTCTGTTCGTGAACGGTGACATTCCGTACATTCGCGCCGGGAGTTCCAAGTCACTGGTTCATGATGATCCGGAGGCCAAAGCGATCACCGAAATCTTCAAGGGTGTGCTAACCGCGGGTGATGTTGACGTCAGTGTCGCAGCTGCCGCTGAAGCTGCACCGAGCGAAATTGAAGCAGAAGAAGAAGGTGACGATCATGAACGACCTCCTGACCCTGAACCCCAAGAACCTCCTATAGAAGAAGTACCAGAGTCCGAGGCCGGACGACCTCCGGACGACGAAGGAAAAGGAGTGGGTGAAATTCCATTGGACGGTGACGATGAGGTGATCATTGATGTGGAAGGCGACGGTGCGCCGAGCCGCAAGGCCAGAGTCGGAACACTGAAAGCCGAAGCCAAGACGTTGGCACATCTGTGTACTCATCGCTACCGCAATCCATATTGCGAATCGTGCATACGCGCGAAGATGAAGCACTTGCGGACACAACGAGGTGCGTTTCAACGTGTGATCAAACACTGGGGGATCTTGTGACGTTCGACTTCCTCGATATGCGCAAGGCCGCCGAAGCAGGTATCGGACTCGATGATGGAGCACGTGAAGTTCTAGTCATCAGAGACATCGCCACCAAAATGATCGCAGCGATTCCCACGGCTTCAAGGAGCACTGACGAGGTCGTCATGGCCATCAGACGCCTAATGGGAAGACGCAAGATTCATATGGCGTATAGTGATGAAGCACCAGAGTTCGATTCAGCTATGGCGCAGTTGAAGATCGTGATAGATCATTCCCTTCCAGGGAAACCCAGTAACAATTCACTCGCTGAACGATCAAATCAAGAAGTGATCAACACAGTCGCAGCATCCATGCTACACGCCGGGTTACCCGCCCAATACTGGTCCTTTGCGCTGAATTGCGTGATGCAGAACCTCAACATTGAAGACGTGGAGGGCGATGGTGATTCAGCATGGAAACGAATGACTGGAAAGGACTTCGAGGGAAAAGCCATACCATTTGGGGCCAAAGTCTTCTTCAAGCCGACGGATACAAGGCCGAAGACATATGGCAACAAGTTCGATCCAAAGGGGATCCCAGGCATTTTTGCCGGATACATCATCACTGCTGGTCAAGGGTGGTCCAAGAAGTATCGCGTGTGGGACATGAAGGAATTTGCCAATGCGAACTTGTCGATGGACGCATCTGTTCCCAGGAAGTTGATGAGACCGTACGAGACAGAAGTTATCTACTTCCCAGAGGAGATAACATTTCCCCTGAAAGCCGAGTACGAGAGGATGAACTCAACCATTGAGGGACTCAGGGACAACGTTGACCTCGCTGGCAAGGAGATAAAAGACGTCGATGACGGGGATGACGGTCCGCCTGGAGGAAATGGTGGCAACGGGGATGATGATGATCAAGATGGTCTTCTTCCTCCACCGGATCCCGGAGAAGATCCTGACTTACAGGACATAGATCCATCTGACATAGAGACGGAGCCGTCTGGCGAAGTCTTCAAGTCAGCAGAACATGAAGCTATTGATGCTATAGGAGACAAAAGACTCGAAGAACTAGACGAAGAGCTAGGTCTACGTGCAGCACCGCCTCCTTCTGAACCAAAGGTCACCGGGAAAGATCGGCGATCGCCCCGCGAAGTCGGTCCAACCGGTAGACTCATCCCCGAAGGAGACATCGAAGAACCTGGAGAGATCATTAAGATCTTGAAAGAAAAGAAGTTGGCTCCTGAGGAGATTGAACATTGGAGTACGGGGAAGAAAGGGGACGGCATTGTATATCTCACTGATGATGGTGAAGCCTGCAAGATCGATAAAAGGGGAGTTCCATACAAGATCCGAAGCGACGGTCGACGAACTCTCCCTACACGGCGACCTATCCATTCCTATTCTCCGGAAGCATGGAAGAAAATGAGTGAAGCGGAGAAGAAGGCAGCGTACAAGAAAGAAAAGCGAGACAAAGCTCGAGTTGCCAAGAAGGACCGGAAGAAGGCTGTGATAGGAAAGAAGATAGTCACCAAGATTTTGGACAACATGATCTTTCCCAAGATTGTTCCATGTGAAGAAATTGATCTGCAACTCAACGTGTCCATTGACGACGACGATGGATGGTCCTGGGCACAGTCCTATGTGGATCAATACACACAAGAGCAATTCTTGTCAGACGTCGTGCCGGCCGTTCCGGCGCATATGGTCATGGATGATAACTGGATTCCGTCTATGCCGTGTACGACTTCTCACAGAAACGTACATCGGGAAAAGAATCATGCAGGAGGATCATGCTTCAATGCCATGGTCACTCGACCCGTCACACGCAAGGAGATGGTCAACAACCCCAAGGCCATGGAAGCTTTCATGAAAGAATGGAAGGGATTGTGGGACCAAGAGGTGTTTGATTTCTCAACTACGCGTGAATATGACGACGTCGTCGCTGAGGCAAAGAAGAAAGGTGAGAAAGTACATATGGCGCGAGTACATGGACTGATATACGAGAAGAACTATCAGCTCAAAGAGGACGATCCTGCCAGGAAGTTCAAAGGGCGAGGTGTACTACTCGGTGATCAGGTCAAAGATCAAAATATGGAAGCCGCGTTGTTTCAGGATTTGGGGAATTCCCCGGCTACGTTTGACGCCTCACGGTGGGCAGATTATTACGGATGCCTTCCTGGCAACGATGTCCAGATGGCGGATGCTATCCAAGCCTACATTCAGGCGAGACTATCGGGCACTCCATGTTGGGTTGAACTGCCTGATGAAGCCTGGCATCCATCTGCGAAAAGGCATAAATTCCGTAGACCTGTGTGTCGCCTGATCAAAGCTCTATATGGACATCCTGATGCAGGAACCATGTGGGAACAACATTGCCATACCGCGGTACAGAAAGTAGGATTCAAGCCGATTGGCGACGAATGGCCATCATTGTATTTCCACCCGCAGATGAAGCTCTTACTTGTCATCTACGTGGATGATCTCAAGATGGCAGGGCCCAAAGAGAACCTGCCCAAGGGTTGGGACATGCTGCGCCAAGAACTTCGATTGGAAGAAGAAACGCCACTAGGTTTGTATCTGGGTTGTCGCATCTCCAAGGGCGAGGCAACGTTGCATGACAAAACGAAGGTGCAGACCGTTACCTACGACATGGAGACGTACCTGGACATGACAGTCAAGAAGTACTGCGACGTGACTGGGTTCGATCCGACAAAATTCAAGACGGTACCATCGCCGAGTCCGGCTGAGGAGACTAAGAATCACCCAGCTCGCGCTCCGGCACAGTCAGGTAAAAGCCATCGATGCACGTGGTGTGGACACACCATGCCTGTTGATAAGGATGGTCGGCTTGTTCCGCCTCCACCTATTCCCAAGGCGCCAGAGGAAGAGGAGATCAACGAGGCTAATCGCGGCGCACTTGCTCCGCAGGCAGCAAGCATTCTCATGAAATTGCTTTATGCCGCGCGCATTTGCCGCTTTGATCTTCTGCGCAGTATCAACAATCTCGCACGCAAGATCACGAAATGGACCAAGAAGGAGGATGCTCTTCTTCATCATCTCATGGCCTATGTGCACCAGTCCAAACATCACATGATGATTGGATGGGTCGGGAACTCCTTGGAGGACTCGTCCATCGGGCTGTTTGCAGATGCGGACTATGCAGGTTGTGGAGAAAGTTTGAAATCTACCTCCGGTGCTCACTTGCACATTCAAGGTTCTCACACAAGATTTCCCTTGGCGGGACTTAGCAAAAGGCAGGGGTGCTTGAGTCATTCCACACCTGAGGCCGAGATTGTCGCGGCCGACTTTGCCATGTCACGTCTTGGATTGCCTGCTATCACGTTGTGGCAGCAGCTTGGGGGGCAAGACCCCAACTTCGTCTTCTACGACGACAACCAGACCATGATCGGGGTGATTCGCACGGGCAAGAATCCGACTATGCGTCATTTGGAACGTACCCACGGCATCTGCATTGGATGGATGCATTCTATCTTTCAGGAAGGTTACGTTTCTCTTGCCTATGAGGTCACTGCCAAGATGTCAGCGGACATACACACCAAGTCGTTCAAGGATTCTGTGTCCTGGACACATGCGTGTCAGCTCATCAACATTTTTCCGCCGGCCATCATTGGCTCCCAAGAGATTATGGATCTGATGCGCCCTACTCATACCCAAAGCACGGATGAGAAGGGCCAACAGCATTACTCGTTCAAGAGCGAGGTGCCTTGTTTTCCTTACACGCAGACGCCGATCCTCCCTCAGGTGTTGTATCGCGCTGGATTGTCGAGTAAGGAAGGCTTGCAAGAACATGACAGTGTGGACCCCATCCTGGTTGTCAAGTTCCCGCGCATGCTGCGGGGGCCGCCTTCCGCGTTGCCGCCTGGTCGCTACCTTCGGTCGACTTGGATTCTTCGTGAAGGGCAGTGGCACCAAATGGAGGACCGTGCTGCTATCCTTGATCAACCGGGCAAGTTCGACCGCTATGTGGAGCGTGCTGTGTTTCAGTACCATCCGGTACGGGGGCATTTGCGCCCAGCCGCTATTGCGGACGTCCTTGCGCCGCCGTTTTTGCCTCCTCCTGAACCGCCTTTGGGCCAGTCTTATGTGCGCGCCCTGCCCGCCAAATGGCGAGCGGTGGTTGTCACACTGGCGCGTGCCATCCATGGGGGGTACCAGGGCTTTACATTACCTCTTTGTTTCAACGGCCAGTCCAAAAGTCAAGCCTCCCAATTCGGCTATGACCAATGGTCGTCAGTGTACGAGGATGTATGGCATGATGCGGCTGAACAGAAAAGGGAATATCAAGGGTATGATGGAGCAATTGTGCCTCACGTGGTCAACTTCGCCGAAAACAAACCCAAGGAGGGCCTGGTGATCCAATTCCTCGACCACGATGGAGGGTTGGTCCATACTTACAAAAATCCTTACAGCCGTTGGAAATACCGTATCACTATCAAAGATGCTCCAAAGGCAGTGACGGTGTGGACATTGGTAGGAGTCGATGAGGAGAACTGGTGGAATGAGTATGCTCCTGGCAAGGACTGCATTGCGCAGCATGCTCCCGATTCTCACTACGACCCTGGGTTGCAAGTAAATGTTCTGAGTATGGGGCGAGAAGTTGACGACGCCATGTGTGCCTACCTCTTCGATGTGGTGGAAGCGAGGAAAAACAACCCTAACTCCGTGATCTTCGTCGGTGCAGGGGTGTTGGGCAAGAATTCGTGGCTGAGTCGGAAAATCGCTGACAACCCTGAAAGGGCCAAATTGCGGACAGACTACCCATGGGGGGAGGTCGTCCAAAGAATTGCGCGCAGAGCGGCATCATGGGGGTTCCAAATCATCATCGAAGTACCTCCTCGAGTACCAGTCCAGGAAACCAAGCAGTACAAGGGACTTCAGGAAGATGCCATGTGGAAGAGCATCAAGATCCAAGGATGCACTCACGGGCAACGTTATACCTTTCGGGATCCTGTATCTCCCGGAACCGCCGTTGAGCTCGGCTACTGCAAGGATGAATGGGAGTACATTGCCGCAAACGTCGCGTTGCATCCTAAGTCGTCTGACGTGTGCTCGTCCAAACATTTGCACATGACCGATTCGGACGCTAAGGATCGATCTGATAAATGCGAGTTGACTAGCCAAATCTCCAGGAGATTGCTTAAAGCCTTGAAATTTCAGGCAACGGGCGATGGGAGATTGGTAGCAATGCCGTCGAAGGCTGGTGGACGAAAGCCTGACCGCATGATTGTTGACCTCTGTGGCTTGGGCAATGGCTACGCCGTGCCTAAGTCCACTAAGGGATGCGCTCGCATAACTTGCAAGGAGCTAATTGGCTCTAAGGCCGATGAGGACAGCCTTATCGGTGCAATGAAGGATTCGTGCCGGAATGACCTGCGCACACCTGTGCTATTCGTGGCATCGCTTTTGCGATCAGGTGTTGGTCCTGGAAGTAGTGAAGGGGCTTGCGTGGGGGGTGAGAAACGTTCCGGTGGGAAGTACAAGGTTTTCAGAAGTGTCTTGAAATCTCTCAAACGCCTGCTGAAGAAGTGTGCGGAATTTTCCGACGTCTATTTTTCGCTTGACATGCCTTCTTCATGTTCATGTTGGTCTTGGCCAGAGTTGCATGCTCTTGTTTCAAGTGGCAAGGTGACGAAGGTTAAGATTGATGACCATGTTGGTGCTGGTGGCGATGGTGGTGGACGCAGGATCATGTTCTCTAACATGCCTGAAGCGGATCGTTTGATGGTGAGAATGGATGATTGCTTGGACCATGAATCGAAGAGCAGTTTGTCGCAGCGCATTGATGTGTCATGGCGGTCGATTGCGAGGAATGTTCGCAGCCTTGTTCGAGCTCATGTCAGTGTCAGTCATGTTGCACATGAATCTGAGGACATTGCATGGCAGCAACGTCAGTGTATAGACGCTGATGAAGGGGCTATAACACAGCCCCAACTAAGGAACAACTAAGGTCTGACCCGACGGATCGGGGAAGGGTGCCTCTTACAGAGCACCCGGAACCGTGAAGTCGCATAGGGGTGGGTACTTCTCTCTCACGGAGGAAGGACCGAATCCCGAGCCATGGGTGAAAGCTACAATGCCTACGAGCTGGCCTTCGAAGGAGTGGACCATGAAGAAGTTTTTCCTTCTGGTGGGATGATGCGAACGTTCCTGAAGTTCCACAAGTTTCTGCAGATGTATTCTGAGGACTCGTCGCAGAGCGTTTCGCTCCCACCAAAGATTACGAAAGACAAGGTGGTCGACAATGATCTCATTCGCACATGGGCAGCTTTCAAAGCACCTCCTTTGGTCTTGCTGTTCACGTGTGCAAATCTGTCGCCAGGAGGGGATCTTTCCATTCGAGTTCGAGAAATCCTCAAGGCTTGCTTGTTCGCCGCCCCGGAGGAGTACCTGAATAAACCTTATGGGGAGGTTCTCGCCATGGTCATCAAGTTTGGTGGAGGTCTCAAGCACGTTGTTGCTGATTACGGAGGGAAGTTTCATGCCATCACAAGATTTATGGTGGATGAGGAAGTGATCCGTGATGATGCAAAGTTGGCTGTGGTTGAACTGGAACAAGAAAGACAACAAGTTCGGTTCGACTTGAACACTGCAACCAGGAACATCGTCAATGCGGACGTGTACTACAATCTCGCCGTTCTCATCAATTCCGTGGAGACGCCCTACCAGGCCGTGACAGACACGAGAATTCAACAATGGTATACGGTGAATCAGGACTACTACCACAAGTTGCCTATGTCAGGCAGAGCACCTGACCAATCCGACCTGTTGGGAGAGCCTACGTTATGCAGGGTGTGCAAGCTGATGTACATGTTCGCAAAGCACACTGGGTATGGGCTTCGGACCTACAACCAGGAATGTGCAGCGGGCAACGATGGCGCTTCGCCAATCAACGTTCACCAGCTGGCTTTGATGATGCGCACATTGCCTCAAGGCATGGGACATCCGCTCGCCTTTGCGATGAACTCACTCCAGGCGTTCAGTGTTTGTCTCTACGTGCTTCATTCCTATGTATCATGGATCGATCCACGAACTGGACTCCCGCACTATCGATGGTCTAATGACGTGCTCCCCGATTCCGACTACACCACGTATGCTTTCCTCAAGTACCATGTGGATGCCGTATGTGCAGCTCAAGACAAGAACGGATTCCAGCTGCCGGAGTCGTTCCGTGGCTACGCCTGGAACCAGTGCGGAGTTGAATCTGGCTACGTGGCTGACTGCGCTTTCAAACGTGAAACCTTGGGCATATGGGAAGCTGAATTTCAACAGATGAGAGCTCCGAGTCCGCTGATGCAAGATGATGGCCTGTTTCCGCCCAACCTTCAACGGCATCCTAGCTGGGTATACTCAACGGGGAGAGTTGCGATGCCTACGGCAAGCAACCTCGAACCGGAAGGAATCGTGCACCCTGAGCATGGAAGAACGCCGGAACAATCGCAAGGATCCGCTGCCGGACCTCGAGCCACCCCTAGCCACGGACCAAAGAGGGCAAGGACGGACGAGGCAACGGCATCGGCGTCGTCATCTTCTGCGGCACCTCCTCCACAACAACCGCCTTCGCAACCGGAAGAGGAACCATCGCAACCGACATGGGAGGAAGCTCCAATCCCTGCTGGCGCTCAGGAAAGTTGGTATCATTACGTCAACATCAATGAGAAAGGCTGTCGTTCGATCTTGCTGACGACGACCCGTGATCACGACGAGTACCCACCTACCATTGATGAGACGCCAAAGTTTGTGGCCAACCACGACGTGGGGACCACGCCGATTCAGCATCACGTCAGAAGACTGGTGACCTATTTGGCAAGGATTCGTTCCGTCTCACAAAGTGATGACAAGGGTCTCAACCTGAAGGTCTACGTGAAGCTGAGTACAAAGGCGTGGCTTCGGATGTATTCACGGCTGTACCATGCATTGGCATTGGTATCATGCGTGCATCTTCCTTCTCCTCCAATGCTTACCTCGGCAGTGATGATCGAGGCAGATCGCGATCTTGTCGACAACGATGACATTCCGGAAGAAGCAAGGATCAACACCATGAACACGCTGAACGGATTTCGCAATAGTTTGGGTATGGGTGGCAAACCTGATGCCGCGACTATGCGCTCTCAATGCACAATCCTCGTCCAGGACTTTGACATGGTTGCAAGGACCAGGGGATCAACGCACACGTTGAGAGAGAACCTCGGCATGCATGGGTGGAGCGAGATCTACATTGTGAGCCCGTCGATCACCACAGGTGCCAACTACAACTTCCAAGTCACAAAAGGATCGTTGGAATCTGTGAATGCGACATTGGATGGCTTGACTGAAGAGCAGCTTGCAACCGTCACACTGCATTACCATCTGTCTCTCCAGGCAATCCTCATCGAGAACATGTCTTTTCCGATGAGTGAAGTCGGAGACGGAGCAGCGATCCGTACTGACTTGCAGCGACAGCTCAAGATGACGTACGTTGACCCTATCATCGCAGCAGGGAAGCGTACCACGCGCCCTCCAATTGTCAACATCAACCACGACTTACGGTTCGTTGGAGCAGCTAGCAATTACCTTCAGCACAAAGCTTCTCTGTTCAACGGTTTCCACGCGCTGGGAATGTATATTGAACTGGAGTTGCGAGCCCGAGCATGCGTGGTGATTCATGGATCTTCGTTTTGGTCAAGAATGTACAGCCAGATGAAGCATGCGTCATCAGGCGTGCATACACTGTCAGCCGAAAAGGTGCCAGCACCGGACTCTCGGGTCAGGTTCAAATTGGGCTACGCTATCTATGAGAAGCAGCTGTTCTGCGAGAAGATGGTATCCACGTGCTTCGTTGAGGCATCGAGAATCCGCTCATGGGATGAAACTGTCCGCGCCGACACAGTCGCTCACCCGTCGCTTGTCGAGATTTGGGAGGACAAGAGTGAAGTCAAGACGTCCACCAAGATTTCGCAGACATGGTTCACGGGAGAACAACAGCAACAGATCAGGTCGGGTGCCCAGGGTGACACGGTCGCTGAATCGTCCGCAGTCACCTGGCAGGACTTTGACATCGCCATGACCGTCCCCGAAGCCTATTACGACAACAGGCACTACTGGTTCCGGATCGACACCTACGCGACCCCGAACACCGGCTATGTCAAAGGGAGAACGTTCTATTGCCCTGGATGTGACGCAATGAAGTTGGCTGAGTGCTACGCACAGGCCTTCTTCAAGCCGACTGGAAACGGGTATCCTGGACACTGCATTGGGTGCGCGCATACTTCAGCCTTGAAGATGCAGCATCAAGTCAGCTCCTTCAATGACTTAGTCGCGTCCCAGAAATACACCTTGGCTTGCGCAAAGCACCTTTATGACCTGAGGCTTCAATTTGTGGACCCTCGCATGGACATCAAGGAGTTCCTCAAAGCTTGTGCGGAAGTGGTCTACGAAGACATTGGCAAGACGGTTTCTCACTACGGTGGTCTCCGAATCACAGCCAGTCAGGCCATCGAGTACGCGGCATGGGGAAAGGCCAAACAGTTGGCATGGGACAGAGGATACGATTCCGAAGGCAAGACATGCTACATCTGCTACTACGATGCCGGGAACTGCGCTTATGCTGGTTTCATGAGAATGCTTTTGACTCCGGAGGAGCGCCAAGAATGCTACAGAGGGTCAGCCTTGCCCAAGGAGGAACTCCTGGGTGACACGATGGAGCTGGCACTCGGGCTTCTTACAATTGCAATGAGACACCCAAGTCATTTTCCAAATTGGGGTGGCCTTGAGGGGGCAAATGCGTGCGTGAGGGGGATCGAAAGATCATTCTTCCGCTACGCGTCGGCCGAAGCTATCGAGCTGATCACGGTTGACTCCCCGCGCAAGAGGACACCGCCCAAGAAGAATGAACAAGTCGCTGAGATCGTCAACAACATGTCCGCTGACCTCGTGATTGACTTCACAGTGATCGTCGATGGCGATATCTACCCCGTAGAGATTGCAAGGACCGACGAGACACAGGCCGCTGACAACGTCACGGACGATCCAGGGGTCTCTGTTGCTCCACCAATACCTGCACAGGATGTAGATGTGGATGCACAACCCGAAGAAGAACAAGGTGCAGAAGACCCTGATCCCAGGCAGATGATTCGTGAAGGATTTGTCGCGCAGCTTCAGGACTATGTGGGAATACTTGCTCAGGGCGAAATGTCGGTCGGAAGCAATAGCCTCACGTTCTGTATCGCTTGTGGCAGTGATCAACACCATCTGTCCAATTGCACGGAAAATGCTGCGACCCGGGATCTGATACTTCGAAGCATCCAGATCATCAAGGAAAGCCTTCTTCGATATCCACGTCGAATACCTTCACAACAAGCTGAGCCAATGGACGTTGACACCACAGACCATGTGAGTGTTGCATCCTCGGACCGACGACCCAAGGCCAAAGCCCGACCGCGACGCGGAGGCGAAGCCGTACGGGGTGATGTGGTCTTGATCCGTTACGAGAACAAACACAATCTCTGCACGGATGTGGAGAACCGTCGGGGCTTACATGATGCTTGTGGTGTGCCGCTGCAGGACATGGGACCAGAGAACAGTCAGCGGGTGGTGGACCTCATTGAGCAGCTTTCGGACCATCGCGACCGACGCCTACCTCAACGAGGAGACCGTCCTAGCTTTGAATATGATGATACTATTCAGGGCTACACCAATGCAGGCTACGAATCCATCGGCGGCGGAAGGCCAATCCGATGCGGGATTCTCGACCTGATCCCAACCAAGGGTGCAAGCTTCATCCACAATCGATGGGACCTCGTGAACGAAGTTGTCCTTCGCAACATCACCCATCATCGAAGAAGGAACGCGGATTGGGCGCTATCATGCATTCAATCTGACCTGCGTCACAGAATCGCCAGGCGCCCAGGCTCGGAATGGCTTGACAACAGGTGCCAAGTGGCATTCAGCAGCGTCATTCGATGTGATGAAGGAGGGTGGGTGCTGATCGATGATTTGGTGAGGCATGAGCAACTATGGACCCATGACAGCAGACGCATCACCGAAGCGGTCTCAAGGACCGATGATCAACAGAGGAAGAGAGTGTACAATGAAAGACTCCAGCTATTGTTCCAAGGGAACATGCTCGCAGCCACGAGACGCCACAAGGCCAAGATTCGGCTGCAGTTCCTGGGAGTGAGAGTGAAGGACCCCGGCACGGAGACTCTTGGATCCGCAGGATCGAACATGTTGGTATCGATTCCTGACCAGATCACAGAGATCCAGAACAATGATCGTTGCCGGCACAGCCAGAGGTACCTGAACGTTTGCAACGGCTGGGTGAAGCCATGGGCAGTTCGGGCTACGAGTGGTCACTCTGCGCACTCCGATCCCCAGAACAATTTGCTTCAGTTGGACAAGAACAGGTTCGCAATATCTCCATCTATGACCCTCTTGCAACGTCTTGGAGGCGCGTTCCACGCTACGGCATGCCGCAACCTGGATTCCATTGTCACGCAAGGCATCATGCCTGGTTCGGAGGACCCCGACGGGGACTTCGACCATAGGCGCCAATTTCGAGGCAACCAAGGCGGCAGACTCCACAGCTATTGGGGGGTATTCGCACCGTTCGATCACCGGAATGCGACGACCAAGATGCGGGTACATGGACCACAAGCCAAGCACATGCCGCTGGCGGTCCTCCATGTCCCTTCGCAGGACCTTGCACGAGAAGATGGACGTATCACAGACAGCGGCATCATCATCGTTGGCCGAACGATACCGTTCCAGTTCGTCAAGGAGGTATGGTTTTGCGTCCCGAATCCTCAAGATACACACTCTTTCGCTCTGGTGGAAAAGATCTACGATGAACGATTGGAGAAAGAGATGGTGTTGGACTACAATGCATCACCTTTGCTCCCTGAATTCGAGAGATACCGAACACCAAGCAAGATCATGGAATTGCTTTGCGAGATGCCTCCTGGACCCCACGACACCAGCAAGGAGCAGATCATTCGAGACCTTACGACTGTCCTGGAGTCCCACAGGGAGAACACGGTTCGGCATCACTACATGGACAAAGGGATCAAGTTTGTCATCAAGAATTGGCGACCCGAAGACCTACGCAGAGACGAGGATGGAAGGAGAATGAGGGTATGCCCGGCATGCTACAACATTGTTCCAGCATGCTTCTCCCGATGCACGTCCTGCTGGTCACAATTCGTTTCTTGCGGATACTACCAAGGTACTCCACAACGGGAGACTCCTACGGAGATCCCCAGTGACTTCATTGCTCAGACAATGGAAGCTGCAGCAGCAGCAGTGCCTGAGGCGACCGTCGAGGAGCAGGAAGCCATGGAGACAGAGACCGTTGCGGAACCTGAGGAAATCCCAGAGCCATCTGTCGTCGCGGAGGACGATCCAGAACAGGAACCTGATGAAGAAATGGACACAGAGCCAGGAGAGGACTTTGATGACGCAGTACCAGATGCAGTTGCACAGGAACGACGTCCCGTCCTCATCGCCGGCCAGTCTTTGAACATCGATCCTGAACTACAACTCGCACGTACCGCCATGCAGCCATCCTACTACCCAGGAAAGCGAAATGCCCATTGCATTGACGCCAACATGGCCGCTCTTTCGTATATGGCATTCGTGGTGTGCAGAACCATCTACAAGGCTTGGTCAGGATTCGCGAAGTGGGCGACTATGCCGTTGTTCCAGATGAAGGGAGAATTTCGCACTTGGCCAACGCTATGATGTGCTCGGAAAGTGGGGATCTTTGGCTGGAGTGGACAGAGAAACGGGTGTGAGCAGGGATGTGACTGACGAGGAGATCATTCGCTTTGCCAAGGAGCCTGAGAACCTCAAGCAGTACGATCCCAACGGGACTTACACTTTGAAGCGCTTCCGGACGAATCAGATGCTTTCGTTGCTTACACGGGGAGCCAACATGATGGGAATTGGCAGGGACAACTTCAACCCTACTACGTACTTGAAGAGCAACAGGGATGAAGATGTGAAGGCTATGCACTTCTGTTGCCTGAACGTCCTGTGCGAGGTGATTCCGATGGTGACAGGACACCAACAATTCTCAGTGCTACGACCAACGCCAACTGGACCGGTGGACTTCCTGTACATCGACCCCGTCGGTATCCTGCTGACTCATGCCGATCATTCAGTCCAGACCATTGGATTGCTGGTGGACCACAATGTGCAAATGCCTGCGCATTTCATGGACAGATTGGTCAGATCCAAGGCTGAGAGACAGCAAAATCCGACAACCAAACGTACTGAAGCCCTACATCACATCTCGGCCGCTGACTATCTCCCTCCAGGTGGTACTTCCATCATGGACACGCCTGTCACTGCGGAGGAACGTGCAAGCGCTTCTTCGGCCAAGGGACCTTCAAAAGGGCGTGAGAGAACTGGAAATGAGCAGCATGGAGGCTGGAACACCAACACCTACCATGACTACATTGCCAGTAAGGGCCGAAACAAAGGCAAGGACAAAGGAAAGCAAAGGGACCCGTATCCAGAGGAGAACCTCCGGCCCTGGGACCGCGATCCTACGTCAACGCGAAGATGGTGGCGAGACAATGCTTGAACCACATCATCTTTCAGTTCGTGACCTCTGAGCTTCGCCCGTGGAATGCCATCGCGAATGCTTCTTTCTTCGGTGACGCCTGATTCGTTTGCCATTTCAGGGGATCGTTACTGACGTAGATGAGTGTCACAACGTTTCTAATTGGGATGCAAAGCTCTGATTTTCAATGTCAACGTTGCGGCGGAACATTTTCTGTTGTCCTATCGTGCCATCTTCCGGGTGAGCAGCGTCGGAGACGCAACTCATGGGGGGTGCGAACGGACTGCGATGCCTTGTCAAGTTCTAAGGTGTCACTATAAGAGCTGTGAGCAAGACCGTGTAAAGTGCAAGAGAAGGGGGCACGCTACGCGTCCCTCGACTCTAGGAGTAAGCTTGTGGACGTGCTACGCACACCGCATCGCTTCTCCTTACCTTTCTATGTGACCGCCCACGCAACGTATGGCTCAAGTCAATGCCCATAGCTAAGTGCTATATGTGTCTTCTATCCTGAGCAATCAGAGCTATCCCGTGCACAGACGAACCGCCGCCGGCAGCGACTGCAAAAGGAACGGCCGCCGGTTCTGCCTGCATAGGATTGCACGTGTGGAAGTGTGAGAGAGACAGGGTCCCAGTCTGTGGAGAGTGCAAGCCAGCCACACCTATATTCATTACAGCTCTGGTGGGGAGAGCAGCAACATAATCGAGATCAAATCCCCGCGCATCGGATTTAGGGTTCCTTTAAAGGGTACTGTACGGGTTCGTCCAAGGGGTCTAGAGGATCTAGGCTTCCTTTGAAAGGGGTACTATACAGGTTCTTTCAAGGGATCTGTAGGATTTAGGGTTTAGGGTCTGAGTTCAGGGTTTCGTTCCTCGGTTTCTTGTAGGTCTTGTTCGCGAAGTTTCAGCAGTACCGGGACTGCAAAGAATGCAGTCGTTCGCTGTCGGGTTGTTACGCCCCGCATAATCATGAACAGGTGACGATGTTGGCAGGTTTGCATCGCTACATGCCTGCCCTGAATCGCGTTTCCTGATCTGGACTTGGACCCTGATTCGACTTGGACCCTGATTCCTCAACCCTTTAGGCATGTGTTTTTGAGGCCGATTGCCTACAATGGGCGAAAGTATCCCTTCTACGATGCCGAGGCAGGCAATTGCATCATATTCAAACCTTTTTTCGAATTACTGTAGAACAATGCCAACAATAATCTGCCTCTTATAGGAGAAGCTAAAGCCATCACTCGACTCCTGGCTTGTACAATCACCGTGCGACTTGCAATGGTTCTAGCAGCATCAAAGCAGGGCAAGCACGACAGTGACAATACTCCCAACCCTGAGCCTTCAACCCTATGGTACCTTATTTTGGGGTCCTTGTAATAAGGATCCTACTATGTACCGTACCGTAATTGGGGGTCTCCTATTTTCGGCAACCCCCATATCCAAGAGGCCCTGCTGATCGAGCCTCAAAGTCTGGTCTTGAGCAGTGATGAAGCGGTTGAAGGCAAGAAAGGCATCAAGCTAATATAGGGGCCTAAGTAATTAATATAGGGTTTGCTTTCAGGGTACTTCATAAAGAAGTCCATGGCAGGATTACTATACGGGGTATTATAGGGCTTGGTATAGGGGCCTAAATAATTACCAATACTATTTTGGGGGGTTCCTTGTTTTTAATTAAAGTATCATGGGCCGTAAAACCCTATTCTGTTTAGTAAGGCCCCTATATTAAGTCATAAACAACCGTCTCAACCAGACGACGGACAAGCCGACGTGATGTGATCAGCTGTAACGCCCACCAAGCAAAGGAGCAGCGATGATGAATGCTTCGAGGAGGAACTGATGGCGATGATACGACGATGGTGGTGACTGTGATGATAACGAACATGATGAAGTTGGCGACGACACTGATAGGTCGAAAGGAGGCAAAGGAAGAAACTTGATCAGACTGCAGACACATTCAACCTCGTCACAGCACTGATCGAAAACATAGTCTCCTTTCTCACCGACAGCGAACTGCCGGAAGGGACAGGAGATCATCCCCTTCAATATGATCACCTTCAGGCGGATTGCGCTGCCGGACTTGCGCTTCTTGGTCACGTCTATAGACCCAACGTCCTGCACTTCGACACCCAAACGCGCAGAATCCGAGTGGTAGCCCAAGAAACAAGGGCCGAGGAAGGATCCGACCTTGAAAGTCTGCTCAGGGTTCATGAATACTTTACCCTGATCCCTAGAATCTTGGCCTTCGAAACCACCCAGCCGTAGATGCGTCACGGTCTCATGCCTTGCAGCCCTTAGTATTTTGAGTAGAGTCATTCCGGCGGTGGTGGCGATAGCATACTTTTTTGCTGTCATTGTTGTCGTTGCAGGGCTAGTCATCGTGTCGTCGCCCTTGCCCTACGCAGCATGAGGAGTATTAGTAGCCGCAGCGCTAGCAGCCGCAGTGTCAGTATCAACATCAGTTTCAGTATGAGTATTTGTATGAGTTTTGGGCATTAGAAGGAGTATGAGTATGTGTTTGAGCAGTAGTGTGGTACAAACCAGTAGTGCAATTGCTAGTGTTAGTGCAGCTGGTCAGTGCCAGTCGCCCGTTGCTGTGGCTGTCGGATGTCTGCTTGCTGCTTCCTGCTTGGTTGAGGCTCGACCGTGTAGCCCCTAAACCCTTAACACTACTTGGAGGATCATGGGAGTTAGTAAGTAAGGTTATAAGTACCTTTATTGGGGTTATAAGTATATTTACCCTAGTTATAACCCTAGTTACTAAGTCCCAAGATCCTTTAAGTAAACCCTTAACACTAAAGTTCCCACGTGCCAAGCTCAAAAGATTTGTTGCTCGAGGAGAGGAGCTCGAGACGGCCACGCGAAGGGGGAAGTATGCCATCATCGCTTCCTGCAGCGAAGCACACTTCCAGGACATTTTTGTCATAGTTGGGCAACAGTTTGCAGTTTTGTGGGTACGTAAACCCAATAAGGAATAAAGATATACATTCTTAATCTTATCCCAAGCATGAACTAGACATCACAATGGAGACGATGGATGGTGATAAAGAGGAAGGTGAAGATGACAATGCTGGCCATGGCGGTCTGAGTTTGGTCATGAGGATGTCAGTCTCAGTGGCGTGATGATCATGGTGCTGAGGTCATGAAGGTTATGATGATGGTGCTGTCAGTGACGAGGGTGATAATCAGGACTGCGTTGGTGGACGATGAGGTGTACGATTTGGTTGTTAGGGACGGCGTGCCTCGATTTGGCTGAGGCTTGACGGTTTTGAGCCTTAGGCTGTGATTTGACTCAGCATTTGGAGTTTAGGAGTCAGCTTGAAAAGCAGCCGTTTCTGAGCGGCTGTTGAGGTTTCGGGACAAGGAGTTGGCACGCAAGTAAAGACCAAAAAAGAGTTCAATGCTTTGAGATGCTGAATTCTCAAAAAGTTCTGCACAAGCCAGAAACCGCAAACCCTCAAGACTCAAGCAGGTACCCGCAAGAATCCGTAACTCCTAACCCTCAGAACGCTAGGCGCCTAACCCCGGACTATCTAAACCCCGAGTTCCTCAACGTCAAATTCAACCACACTAGCCCCAATTCCCAGCCTTTAAAAACCCGCTTACCCTACGAAGCCATTCATGCCCCATCCCACAAAGAAGGAGAGAGACAGAGAGAGAGAGAGAAGACAGACACATACATGCAGATGTATTATATTACATATTGTATATTACATATGATACATATCACAGATTGTGTACTATTTACATATATATATATGTATATATATATATATATATATATCATAGTTTTATGTTATGGTATATATATATATATACATATGTGTATACAGGTTACATGTATGTACTGGTTGGGTGTGTATATACATATACATATATATGTATATATATATATGTATATATATATATGTATATATATATATATATATACAGAAAGCGTCACCCTCAGGGCCCGGTTTTGTCGTATTCGTAAAGAACCGAATTTTAAGTGCTGTCTTTACAAATTATCACAATTAAAAAAACGGCCCCGAACGGCGTCTGATAAAGAAAGAACGTGGAGCTTATACGGGAAGAAAGGCCTGCCTTCCACCCATTGTGCTCTTGTCTACGGCTTTTGGGAAGGGGGAGGGGGGCGAGGCCAAAACAAAAAACAACTATTATTATTATTATTATTTTTTTTTTCAAGTTTTTTTTTTTGGCCTCGCTGCCTCCCCCCCCCCCGCTCTAAGCCAGGGAGCCGGAGCCCTTAAGCTTGGACCCAGCCTGGAAGGGCTTGTGCGTTTCCGAAAATTTAAAGCGCGCGAATCTTTTAGGTTTCGGATTTGGGCAAGATCCAAGACAAAGAAGGACACTGCGTGCAAGGCTTGTTTCTTGTCATTCGCAATTCGTAAACCTAGCAAACTTATCAAGGTTGTCCTTGTACATATCATATGACATTCGTATATCCCCTCACATACCCAGCCTATGTATATATGCATATGTTTGTCAAAGTGTTTATATATATGAATGTATCACATCACAATGCGTCTGTCTCCATGTGTATATATGGTATGATGTGGCATCCCAAAACAATATATGTATATATATATATATATATATATATACATATATATATATACATATACATATGCATAAATACATACATATATATATATACACACGCATACATACATACATACATACATACATACATGCATACATACATACATACATCGATACACGAATACATACATACATAGATACATACATATACATACACATTTATTTTCACATGTGCCGATGCATCCACAGATAAACGGTGTACTTACATGCATATACACACGCAATCATATATACATACATACATATATACATACATATATGTATGCATAGATGGATGACATATGTGCATACCTGTTTAAACTATTTCTATGAACTTCAGGCCTGTATGTTCAGATGCAGTCATAGGCATTGATTCTGATACATATGTAAAATTGGTGGATGATGGCTTGGAAGTATATGTATATCTTCGTGACAGTATTGTGCGTTCACGAATTATGAAGCAAAGCATAGGCTATGACAAGGTATATATATATATATATGTACATACATATATACGGACTTGTTTCCTCAGGCGCCCAACAAGGGGTGAAATATGACACCCGCAGCTCGAGAAGAGCAGGAAGCCGAGACGGCCATCCGCGAGCACAACCGCGATCGGCCCCCAGGGCATGGCCTCGCCAAAACCTCAGATCTTTTGTTGATGATTTTTTTCTGATGTCAGGTTTTGAACACTGTTTTTCAGCGCCTAGAGAATTTGTTTGGAGTTTGGGTTTTTGGGTTCTGGTTTGGGGTCTTACAGGGATCTAGGATTTCTATAAACCTTTGATTGGTTTTGTTCTGGGGGTGGGAAGGTTTCTTGCAGTACATGTTCGGAAGTCTTCGTCTTTGCAGGGACATGTTTCACGGATCGAAGGTGCACGTCCTGTTTTTGGTATTTAGGGGAACCTTAAACCCTAAGCCTTAAACCCTAAACCCTGAACCCTAAACCCTGAAGGTGCAGCTCACTTGCCAGGGCTTCGGACTTGCTTTCCGCAAGGCTCAGTAGATTCGAGTTCGGGCTCGGGCCTCCAGGATGCATTTTTAGCTAAATGGGAGTTTCCGAAAATGAGGGGTACCTTATTTTGGGATCCTTATAATAAGGATCCTATTATTTGGGGTACTATATTAGGGTCCCCTATTTTCGGGAAACTCCGAAATGTCGGAACCTGATTAAGAAACCCTGGGCCCATAACCCCAAAATCGTAGGATTCACATAGGGAGCCCTAATGAAGGTCCAAGGTTTCTTAATCAGGTTCCTTGCAAAACTACTGCTGACCAGGGTGACGTAGGTGCAATGCTAATGAATGTTGGCCGTACAGAGAACGACAAGTAGCAGTGGTGGTAACCCCAGAAAGTAGTGGTAGTAGTAGAAGTAGAAGTAGAAGTAGAAGTAGAAGTAGAAGTAGAAGTAGAAGTAGTAGTAGTAGTAGTAGTAGTAGTAGCAGCCGCAGCAGCGGGAGGAGGAGTGGTGGTTGTGGTAGTTGTAATGGTGGTAGTAGGAGGACGAGGAAAGAGGGGCAGCAGGAGTGGCAAGACTGAGGCCAAGCGGGCTTGGGCCACGTCATGGGACGTCTACGATGGCTCTGCGTCGCATCCCGCACATGCTGCGCCCTGTCTGCTTCTGAGCCCTGAAACCTCAAACCTTGGGTAATATAGAGGCAGATCATATGTGAATACAATGTCCTCAAAGGTCACATACAGTTTTTGTTCAATCGCTCCCAAAGCCCTGTTCTAGTTGTTGTGGCCCCCATATTGGCATCAGTCGTGGCAGCACTTCCGGATTCACCTTCGTGCCTTCCGACAGCGGCCGTGAAGTTCTGCCTTAGTTCTCCTTCTGGTTGTAGGGTTTAGGGGTAAAGGTTTAGGGTTAAGGGTGTAGGCTCTGTCTGGACTTTAAGCTTGGGTCGATTAGGGGTCTGGACTTTGGGGTTTAGGGGTCTTCAGTGTCGTTCTTGGTCTTGTTCTAAGTTGCTGCTACAGTGTTACTGTCGCGCAGAAGAGCATCTTAAAATCCTAAACCCTGAACCGTCAGAGATGCTCCAGACCTTTGCTGCTGCGAAGAAAAGGGATGCACTGCAATTAAAGATGCCGTCATAGATCCCTGAGGCTCCAAGCGCACCGCCTCCGCTGATGGGGGCGCGGCCGTCCATCGGGCCCCTCGCTTCCCAGAGTGTAGGGCTTCGGGGTTTAAGGTTTTAGGGTTCAGGGTTTTGGATTTGGGATTTAGGGTTGTAGGGTTCAGTATTTAGGGTTTAGGGTTGTCCGGAATATGCCTTCCTGGGTTTCTTAAGCTGAGAGAGTCCAGCCCACGACGAAGGTTTGTATCAAGGTTCGTCGAATTGAGATGCGGTACAAACACATTGGTTGAACGTAAATTTCCGGTTCAGGGTTCCTCAAGGCTGGAGGGGCGGGGTGCAAGTTTTTTCTGCATATTCGGATTCAACTTCATGCAGGGATATTTTCGGGGCCGAAATCATTGCTACCACTGCTCCTCAAAGCTTTCGGTTTCGCGTGGTTTCTGTCAATGTAAGAGTTCATACTACGGTCCTCCAACCGCCCCCCAAGCGACCTCCAGCAAGGAATCAGAGCCCGAACCCAGGCCCTTCACCTGAGATCGGTAAAAACAACCTGACAAAGCCCTGCAAGTGCCCGTGCAACACTGTATCTGTACAACACAGCGGCCTGAGTAATCGGTGGCAGCTAGGCGTATTACCTTACAGTCCCTGTATATTGCCTTCTAACCCCCGAAGCCCTATTCTGCTGGTTAAGGCCCCTAGCCTATCCACTGTCTACCGACCTCGCTGTCTATCTATCTATCTATCTATCAATCCATAGCCAACCAATCAATCTTTCTATGTATCTTTAAACAGATTGGTCAAAGCCTCTTGTACTTGTCAGGTCCGCATCTTCCAATCGCCAGCGTGAGCGCGTGGTGCGGATGCGCACCTCGATATGACGAGCAATCAGCTGCTTGCAATGTTTTAACCCTCAGCCCTAACCTGAAACCCTAAACCCGAAACCCTAAACACTAAACCCTAAACCCTGAAAAGGAGTGTGGACTGCTGCCTCTGGAGAAAAGGAGCTCAAACAAAAAAAAAACCCTAAACCCTAAGACCCTCCTAAACCCTTAAAGCATGAAGGGTTGTGGGACAGAGTTGGGATCTGCTCCGTTGTGGAAAGATCTGGCCCTTTTTCTGCTGCAAAAAGCAGTCGAAAGAAAAGGCAATGCGAGCATGCAAGATGATTTATACGGTTAGGTTGGGGCGTGCTTGCTTCCAGGGTTGCTTTCAAACTTAAGCAAAGATCCCTGGAGGCATCAGCTTAGATGCCCATCGTAGCTGGGGCAGCTTGCAGCCGATGCAACTCAGAAATGCTTCTTCACAGGATAGTTCATTGCCTATGTACCCCTAGATCCTAAACCCCTACATCCTAAACCTCTAAACCCTAAACCCTAGTCCCCTAAACCCCTAAACCCTAAACCCTAGTCCCCTAAACCCTAAACCATTGCTTGCCTACCTACATGCATGGCGTGCCAGCTGCCGCTTGTCTCTGCACTGGCAGTGCCGATCATGGGCCAATGGCATGCTTCTGGTGGTAAGGGATCTATAAGGGGGGTACTCTAAGGGTATCTTTAAAGGGATCTATGAGGACACTACAAGGTTCCTATAAGGGGTGTCTTTAAAGGGACCTATAAGGGTACCATAAGGAATAGAAGTGAGGGTTATTGTAAGGGTGCTATAAGGGTATTTTAAGGACTACAATAAGGGTGCTTCAGGTTACGGCGGGTTTTTGGGTGCTGCGCAGTGACGTAGTGCAGAGAATTATTCAGACTGCCCGTTCCGATCTGAACCAGGGTTCGAATTGGGGGGTTCAGGGAGCGGATTTTCGGCTGTGAGGCAGCTTTCTGAGCTTCTCCTGGGACAGGCTACCTTGAACCTAAGCCCGGAAACCATCCAAAGCCCTCAAGCGCTGAAGCCCTAGAGCCCGAGACCCGCAATCCCCCGGATCAAAGACCGAAAGTCTTGAATGCCAAAACTTAAGCTCCCAGACCCCGATCAGCCGCGGGTATGTACAGTACTTTGCAAATTCAGGCAACCTCTCCGAAGGAGTCGGTGCGTAGGACAGGTGGCGGTTGCAAAATCTGCAGTGCGGGGTGAGAGGTCTTGAGTGTGAGGATTGCGGGTTTAGGAGTGCTGCTTGGAGGTTCACGGGCTGTTATAAGTGGGGGGGTTACAAGTAGGGTAAGCATAGTTAGAACCCATATTAGGGGACTTATAACCCTACTTATAACTACCCATGAACCTCCAAGCAGGGATCACGTTCAGAGCCACGGCTTCGCAGCTGAGGGGTGTTGGCCCCAGGGGCTGAAGGGTCCTAGAGACTCCAATATCCCTTAATGAAGGAATATTCCTTAATTCATATTAGGGATCCTACTATAATTTAAGGAATATTCCTTAATTAAGGGATATTGGAGTTGGAGTCTCTGGGGTCGTAGTCTTCGACTCGGGAGCCCTGAGTGCGGTGTATTTTTCACGGAGGGCTCCTATCGGGGCTTAAATGCTTACCAATACCAGGTAACCCTAAACCCTAAACCCTAAACCCTAAAATACCATTTCGGGGGGGGTTCTTAGTATAATTTCATGGAGAAAGGAGCCGCAAAACCCTGGTCTCATTCTTAAGGCCCCTTTGCCAGGCATCGAGAGGAAAGGCCGGTGCTTCTCTGAGTTCTTTGTTGCATCGAGCCTTTTTCCTTCCAAGTTGTCATGAATCTCAGGAGCCCATGCAACGAAATCTACTTAAAGGATCATGGGACTTAGTAATTAGGGTTATAACTAGGATAACTAGACTTATGACCCCAGTTTTGGTACGTATAACCCTACTTACTAAGTCCCATGATCCTCCAAGTAGGCCTGCGAAGACCTCGACCAGATCTGTTCTTTTGGCAGCCCTAAACCCTACACCCTAAACCGCCTAAGCCCAAATCCCAAAACCCTAAACCATAAAACCCTTAACCCTGAACCTGAAGCCTAAACCTTAAACATATGTGCAGCAGCCATGAGCAAAGCCTCGGTGAAGACCGGGCGCCTCCTAAACGAGGCCTCTGGGGGTTTTCTTCCAATATGCTGGGGTCTTGATACATCGAATCGCGTTTCGGGGTAGATGTTGATATGGTTATAACAAAGAGCCTGCAGAACAGGATTGCACCTTTTCGCTTGCAAGGTTCGGGCTTCAGAGTTCCTTGAACCCCGCTCCCCAGATCCCAACAATCGAAATCTAAACCTTAAACGCTGAAGCTGCCTTGTGCATAGACCCTAAAACCTAAACCCCAAACCAAAAACCCTCAACTATAGGCGATTGCACGGCTATTTCTTGGGCTTGGGGTGGCTCAGGCTTCAGTCAGGGTTCGAAGGTCCAAAATAGGGGGTTTCCTTTTGCCGTGCATCTGGCCCAGATGGCGCATGCTTAAGAGCTCATAGGACTTATTAACTAGGGTTATAATTGGGGTAAGTAAACTTATAACCCCAATTAGGGTACTTATTACCTTACTTACTAAGTCCCATGATCCTCCAAGTGTCTTCGGGTGCTGGGTCTGGGGTTGAGAGTTTCGGGGCGGTCGAGTCTTTGGAAGTTAGGGCTCAACTGTCGTTGCGGGCGCGTCATGGGTTTGTTGGGTGTGAAAGCCGTCGTCCAACAACTTCCCCTACAAGTTTTACTTTGAACCTTGTTGCGACAGTGCTAGAATCTCTGTTAGGACTCACGATGCGACATCGTCGTCGTCGTCGTTGCTACGCCCCAAAGCCCGAACCTCTCTTCTGCGCCAAACCCCAGAAAGCACAGACTCTGATTTTTTTTTAAAGTTCCGCTCATTCAGGATCCCTGTCAGATCTGCGGAATATTCGTTCATTATGGATTGGGGTTAGAAGCCCCATAAAGCTTGAAGGAAGCCGGCAGCACCCATTGCGGCAAGAGAGTTGCAATGCTGCATGAAAGGAGGCAGTGCCGCAGCTGCTGGTTCTACGACCGGGTGCCATCCGCCTCATGCTCAGCCTTTTTGCCAAAGGGACTTACAGTAGCGGTAGTTGTGGCGATGGTGGTGGTGGTGGTGTTGGTAGTGGTCGTAGTAGCACTAGCATGTCAGTAGTAGTAGTAGTAGTAGTAGTAGTAGTAGTAGTAGTAGTAGTAGTAGCAGTAGCAGTAGCAGTAGCAGTAGCAGTAGCAGTAGCAGTAGCAGTAGCAGCAGCAGTAGCAGTAGCAGTAGCAGTAGTAGTAGTAGTAGTAGTAGTAGTAGTAGTAGTAGTAGTAGTAGTAGGCGGCGTCGTCGTCGCAGTAGCAGTAACAGTAGCAGTAGCAGTAGCAGTAGCCGTAGCAGTAGTAGTAGTCGTCGTCGTAGCAGTAGCAGTAGCAGTAGCAGTAGCAGTAGCAGTAGCAGTAGCAGTAGCAGTAGCAGTAGCAGTAGCAGTAGCAGTAGCAGTAGCAGTAGCAGTAGCAGTAGGAGTCGTAGTAGTAGTAGTAGTAGTAGTAGTAGTAGTAGTAGTAGTAGTAGTAGTAGTAGTAGCAGTAGTAGATTAAGTGAAAGTAGAAGTAGCAGGTGTTTCAATAGTAGTAGCAGTAGTACAAGAAGTAGAAGCAATAGAAGTAGAGGTAGAAGTAGCAGGTGCCTCAATAGTAGTAGCAGTAGCAGCAGTAGTAGTACTCGTAGTAGTCGCAGTAGGAGGGGGAGCAGGAGCAGGAGCTGTAGCAGCACGGGAGAAGTGGTGGGTTGAGGGTTTTAGGTTTGGGTTGTCTCGCCCTCTCCAGGCATTTATGCTGCGGACGGGAAGAGCAAGAAACGGAAGCCAGCCTCTGACTCGGCTTCCCCTGCTTTTCAAGCCTCGGCAGTGAAGCCAAAAACCCCCAAACTCCAATCTTTAGCCTCCAGCCCGACTTCGCAAAACTCGAGCCCCAAACCCCCTTAATCACCTGACCCTTATCGCGACCAGCAAAGGGAACCATTAAAGAACCTTGGGAGCATCGACCAGACGACAGGGCTGACGAATCTAGCGCAGATTCGGTTTCAGGATTTAGAGGGCCGGGGGCATGCCTTTGACTCTTCGGATAAAAGGTTTGGAGGCTTTTCAACAATCTCCGCGGTTGTCCCTGTTCTATTCAGGCCCCTGCGTGTTTCAAATCCTTGAAGGACTGTTTGAGCCCTCAGCTTCGAACTCTAGGGCAGTTCATTTGAACCGAGACCCCTTCATCAAGGAATATCGGGGGTTTAGAGTTTGGGGTTGAGGTTCAAATCGTACTAGGAGCACTACAGAGCCGGATCTTGTCTTCCTAGGTTGCGCCTGTTTTCTGAGCGAAAGAGGCGGTTTCCAACACCGAGGGGCTCATTATGGGTGCCCTTGCATGTAGGATCCTGTTTCGCAGCCCCGATATTTCGGACGTGATACTTGTCAACACCGTCGTCCTTGTTTGCATTCTACCTGCCATTGATCTCTTATTTGTGCTCTTGCTTTTCACCCTTAAGCACTACAACCAAAACCCTAAGACACGTATAGAATCCTTACAGAGACAAACGTCGAATCCGTAGTAGAAAACGAACCACACCCCCAAGAGCTTAAAGCCACAAATTGTGCTATACCTCGATCCTTGACCAGAAAAGTGCCAAAGCCTCAATCCCAAAGCCCTGAGGCCCTAAACCCTAACTCCTGAACCCTAAACCCTACACCCTGAACCCTACGTCGCCGAGGTGCCTGACAACGTCTTGCAGCTTAGCCATGGCTGCCAGGTTTCACCGCTGCCGCCGACAGGTCTGGCACTGAGTCTCGGATTGGGGCTTGCACCGATTTGAGGGGCTCAATTTAGAGGCCTTACTAATTAGACGAGGGTGTTGGGGCCCATTATACTAGATTTATATAAAGAGGGACCCCAAACACAGTATTGGTAATTATTTAGGCCCCTCTGTTGCATTGGCTTTAGATGGGGTTATTTAGGGCTTGTGTAAGGAGTTTAGAGTGTTGTACACTTGGAGGTTCATGGGCAGGTATAAGTAGGGGGTTATAAGTCCCCGAATATGGGTTTTAATTATGGATACCCTAATTATAACCCCACTTGTGTGTATCCATGAACCCCCAAATAAGGGTTTGACACTTCATTGGATTTGGACTTTCGCTTTGAGGGCTGGTGGAAGCGGAAGGAGTCGCCGCGTAGAATCCTAAGCTTGATAGCCTTGTCCGTATGGGAGTATACTTGGAGGATCATGGGACTTAGTAAGTAAGGTTATAAGTACCTTAATTGGGGATATAAGTATAGTTACCCTAGTCATAACCCTAGTTACTCAGCCCCATGATCCTTTAAGTACCAGGAGGGTCGAACAAAGTTGCAGACGGGAATTACTAACTGAGGGATCTTGAAGCCTGCAAAACCCTACTAAAGCCTGGTAATCTCATTCAAACACGAAATATCACCCAAGGGAAGCTTCACTTAAGAGCCCGAAAAAGAATCCAGGGCCTAGGGTTCCGTCATGAGGTTCCACTAGCCCAGGCGACATCAGCAGCACAGCGTGGAATGCGAAACTGATGAAGTTCGATGAAGATGAAGCCTCTAACGATGAAATCTTCGCATAATCTTTATGAAACGCCATCCATGAACAATGCATCCCGTTTAGGGTTTAGGCTTTAGCCCCCCGGCGAGACCATTGTACACCTCAAATGTCTGAACAGGAGTTCTGCAAGACTCGGATACAATCGAAATTGGATCGACTCAGCCAGCGGAAACAGGGGCATAGCCAAAACCCTGAACGCTAAACCCCTGCACAGTGAAACGGCTTACTAAACGTCCCATAAACCTTGTCACCCTTCTTTCCACCCACCCCCATGTTTTCCCCAGGCGTGCAGATACAGACGCGCGCCCCGTGTGAGGCAGACATCCCAAAACATGTAGAAGGGATTTGGACACTTGGACATCTACAATTGTCTCAGGTTTAGGGGCTACAGCTTGAGGCACGTTTTCGAAGGTTTTGAGACTTACCAAAAATACATGGCTTCAGAAGTATTTCGGGTTCCCAGACCCCACCACCCTAAAACCTAAACGCTAGAATCTCAGAGCGATAAGGCCCATCCTACGAGCAAAGCCGTGACTCACGGAAGCACGAAAGCTCCCGTTTGGGGTTTAGGGTTTGGGGTTTTGAGGTTGGGGCACTGGTAAACCCCCATGCAACCCTATCAAACCTTGTATCGAACCCTACCCTGAACCCAAAACTCAAATCCCTAGACCCAAGGCCCTAAACCACAAATCCTAATCCCTGGAACCTACATCTCTTAGATGTGCTGAAGCGGATTGGGGAGAAAGGGGTTCAAAAAACCATAATCATAAACTCTAAAACCCATACACCCTACCTAAGTGTGAGCTATCTCAACAGAGCGAGCCTGGACATACTGCAGTGGAGAAAGTCCACAACACACACTTAAACAAGTCTTAACTCAAGCCGGAACTCTGAATCCTTCGAGTTTGTTTTGGCAGGCGAAGTATGTCTTCCGTGCAGAGTCCGAAGAGGAGATGAATCAGCCGAGGGCTCGGGAGAACCGGGTTATGGGTTTAGGGGTTCGGGTTTGTTGGAGTAACTTAGGTCCAGGGTTGTGGGTTTGGTGTTTAGGTTTAGGGTTTGGGGTTTGAAACACCCCAGCCCGAAATATAAGGGCTTGAATAATTAGTAGCACCAATCCTTCGAACGCCTCACAGTAACCCCGTACGAAGCAAGCCCAATCGCGACCCTAGTGCAAGCCTCATTTGTAACCTCCCGTTACCAGAGACCTTAAGCGCCACAGTAAATCCTAGACGCTGCGCTAACTCCACACCCCAAGCCCCGAACCCCAAACTCCAAACCCTAAACCCTGAACCCTTACAGGAGCCCCAAACGCCTCAATTTTACAGGACCTGTTGAACTCTACAGAACCGTAAAACCCCCTTAGCTCAAGACCACGCGCCTCGTTTACGAGGTGGGTCGTCGCCTTGTCCAACAATCTGAAGGACACGGCGCAGAGGTGGCGGAGTGCGTCCTGAGGGCTTTCAGGGCTTTGGGGTCTGTTGTTGTTGTGGCTGTTGCTGCTGTTGTTGTTGTTGTTGGTACAGACAAAAACAGCAGCCCGTACTTGTTGTTAATTAGAAGCAATTGGGAATGCTTCCGGCGACCGCATAGGGTGACTGTAGAGTTTTGGGAAGTTCAAGCCATGCCTGCCCCATGATAGAAATGCGGTGTAGGCTGGGTGGTTGTTGTAAAAGGGGGGGTCAAAACAACAGACGGGGCTCCAGTTTTTGCCTCTACTACACGGGGTAGAGGCAAAGGCACCAGCGAAATCAGGACTTTGTCTCTACCCCCTGTAGTAGAGGCAAAAACTGGAGCCCCGTCTGTTGTTTTGACCACCCCCCCTTTACAACAACCGCCCACCTTACACCACATTTCCACCACAGGTATAAGAATCTGCGATATCCAGAAGGGGTTCTGATGGGTGTTGGAAGGGCTTGTCTGGAATTTTGAGGGGTTTGCATTGGATACCCGCACACTCAAAAGTATAGTTACCAGTTCCTATACAGTAGTTTGTACAGGCCTCGCAAATGCATATTCTGCACGGCGGGGAACTGAAATACACACCAAATCCATTGAAAATACACACCAAATCCATTGAACTACACACCAAATACACACCAAATCCACCGAAATACACATTAAATCCACTGAAATACACACCAAACCCATTGAAATGCACACCAAATCCATTGAAATACACACGAAATCCATTGAAATACACGCCAAATCCACTGAACTCCGCACCAAATCCATTGAAATACACGCGCAATCCACTGAAATACACACGAAATCCATTGAAATACACGCCAAATCCACTGAACTCCGCACCAAATCCATTGAAATACACGCGCAATCCACTGAAATACATGCGAAATCCATTGAAATACACACGAAATCCATTGAAATACACACGAAATCCATTGAAATACACACCAAATCCACTGAAGTACAGACGAAATCCAGTGAAATACACACCAAATCCACTGAAATACACACCAAATCCACTGAAGTACAGACGAAATCCATCGAAAATACACACCAAACAGTATGCATCACAGGCATCCACAGGCACTGTGTTGTTGTTGTTGGGGGGGGGGGTAAAACAACATGACGGGGCTCCTGTTTTTGTCTCTACCTAATGTACAGACAAAAAGCAGATATATGGGTTGACGGGGCTGCAGTTTTTGTTTGTACCTTCTTGTTGTTGTTGTTGTTGTTGTGCAGTTTTGTTTGCCTTTGTGTTTTGTGATTTGGGATCTACGGCGTTAGGGTTTGGAGGCGTTTTGGGTATTTGTGGTTTGGCTAGGAGTTTGGAGGATGTCAGGTTTAGAGCTTTGTGCATAGGATTCGGGGGCTGCGGGATTCCGGCCTGGAAGATGTGGGTGTGCGTGTGATGGCTGCTGAAAAGCTTCCAAGCAGCTGTCGGTGTAGTGTGCGCAGCTCTTTTTGCTAATTTCAAGGGTGTGAGGCTGACAGGGTGAGGGCTTTGCGCGTTCAGGGAGTATGAAGCGGGGCTTTTCGTGAGGCTTTCGAGCTTCCCGGGTGTGGAGGTTCATGGGTAGTCATAAATGGGGTTATAAGTAGGGTAACCATAATTATAGCTACCCATATTAGGGGACTTCTAACTCCACTTATAACTGCCCATGAACCTTCAAGTGTAGGATTTGGCTCTAGGCTCCGGTCCCCGAAGTCTCCGGGTTTGGTTCCGCTTCTAAGCGTTCATAAAGCCTTTTTTGGAAACTTGTCAGATTTCCTGCATTCTCTGATAATCTCGTGGCTTGCCGGTGGGTTCGACTCTAGGGAGGGATGCTGTGGTGCCTAGACCAGGAATCTTCTGGGGTTTTTGGGGCTTCTGGGTCAAGGGTTGAGGGTTTAAACTGCGGACACTGACTAGGGCAACAATCGCAGTCGGAGCTCGCAACTAGAGTGGCCAGGAGGGCAAAGGTACACGTTCTGCGAAACCTGACATCGCGCCGGCAAGCTTCACCCAAATTTTCCTACTCAGCGAGCGGTTCTGCGACTGGAACACAGTACTGATGTAAACGTCCGTACATAGCTTTGCCTTTCTAACCCTTCGGCTTTCAGCGCATTCTTCTCCAAGCAGCCCAGGCAAAACTAAAATGCCTGAACCATAAAAGGCAACCGAAGTCACAAATCCCAAACCCTTATATAACCCTAACGGCTAAACCCCTGGAGCCGGAAACCCCAAGCCCAAGCCCAAGCTCAAAACCCTAAAGCCCGAGTGAAATTGGCCCAAACCTGAGGCAGGAGGATCACATGAAGTTCCTTAGCGAGGGCAGCACGGTCTACAAGCCGCATCCTAAGCCACACAGGCAAACGCTTCTTATACGGGACAAATCGTTCTTATTGGTCTGCATCCTTAGTCTGTGGTGAGGCCTATATAGACAGTTATGGCCATTGCCATCATTATCAACCTTTCTTGTAGCGGGCTTGTCTTCGGCATTCAGCTATGCACACATTCAAAGACTGGCATAGTTGAGTGATTTTACTTCGGTGTAAAGTTAGTGTGTCAACTAGTGAACCAGCTGTGCTTTCATACATCATTTGTTCCTTCACTCCTTCGCCCATTCGGTTCTGATTAAGCAGCCACGTGAATCGAAAACTGGACTCCCTGCTTAGTTCCTATTCGGTTCTTACGGGACATCTTCACGAGTGGAACAAAGCAGGGTGTTGTTGGGAGGACCCCCTGCGTCTCAGTGGATGAAATGCGGTCGAAGGTTGTCCATGGCCACTTCATGATGACGCAAAATCGTGTCACGCCATCCATTTTCGCTGAGGCCAGCACGGCTCGCTGACATCACTAACGAGGAGTGGAAAGCTTGAAGTAGCAAGTGGCTTGTTGTTGAGAGGCTCCCTCGCGTCTCGGTGGATGAGATGCTGTCGAAGGTTGTCCATGGCCACTTCATGATGACGCAAAATCGTGTCACGCCATCCATTTTCGCTGAGGCCAGCACGGCTCGCTGACATCACTTACGGGACACCCTGAGGAGTGGAAAGCTTGAAGTAGCAAGTGGCTTGTTGTTGAGAGGCTCCCTGGCGTCTCAGCGGATGAAATGCGGTCGAAGTTGTCCATGGCCACTTCATGATGACGCAAAATCGTGTCACGCCATCCATTTTCGCTGAGGCCAGCACGGCTCGCTGACATCACTAATGGGACACCCTGAAAAGTGGAAAACTTGAAGTAGCAAGTGGCTTGTTGTTGAGAGGCTCGCTTGCGTCTCAGCGGATGAAATGCGGTCGAAGTTGTCCATGGCCACTTCATGATGACGCAAAGTCGTGTCACGCCATCCATTTTCGCTGAGGCCAGCACGGCTCGCTGACATCACTAACAGGACACCCTGAGGAGTGGAAAGCTTGAAGCAGCAAGTAGCTTGTCTCAGCGGATGAAAAGCGGTCGAAGGTTGTCCATGGCCACTTCATGATGACGCAAAATCGTGTCACGCCATCCATTTTCGCTGAGGCCAGCACGGCTCGCTGACATCACTTACGGGACACCCTGAGGAGTGGAAAGCCTGAAGTAGCAGAGGGCTTGTTGTTGAGAGGCTCCCTTGCGTTTCAGTAGATGAAATGCGGTCGAAGGTTGTCCATGGCCACTTCATGATGACGCAAAATCGTGTCACGCCATCCATTTTCGCTGAGGCCAGCACGGCTCGCTGACATCACTTACGGGACACCCTGAGGAGTGGAAAGCTTGAAGCAGCAAGTAGCTTGTTGTTGAGAGGCTCCCTTGCATTTCAGCAGATCAAATGCGGTCGAAGCCACGTCATGATGACGCAAAATCGTGTCACGCCATCCATTTTCGCTGAGGCCAGCACGGCTCGCTGACATCACTAACGGGACACCCTGAGGAGTGGAAAGCTTGAAGTAGCCAGTAGCTTGTTGTTGAGAGGCTCCCTTGCGTCTCAGTGGATGAAAAGCTGTCGAAGGTTGTCCATGGCCACTTCATGATGACGCAAAATCGTGTCACGCCATCCATTTTCGCTGAGGCCAGCACGGCTCGCTGACATCACTTACGGGACACCCTGAGAAGTGGAAGGCTTGAAGTAGCAAGTAGCTTGTTGTTCAGAGGCTCGCTTGCGTTTCAGTACATTAAATGCGGTCGAAGGTTGTCCATGGCCACTTCATGATGACGCAAAATCGTGTCACGCCATCCATTTTCGCTGAGGCCAGCACGGCTCGCTGACATCACTTACGGGACACCCTGAGGAGTGGAAAGCTTGAAGTAGCAAGTGGCTTGTTGTTGAGAGGCTCCCTTGCGTTTCTGTAGATGAACTGTGGTCGAAGGTTGTCCGTGGCCACTTCATGATGACGCAAAATCGTGTCACGCCATCCATTTTCGCTGAGGCCAGCAAGGCTCGCTGACATCACTTACGGGACACCCTGAGGAATGGAAAGCCTGAACTAGCAGGTGTCTTGTTGTTGCGAGGCTCCCTTGCGTTTCAGTAGATGAAATGCGGTCGAAGGTTGTCCATGGCCACTTCATGATGACGCAAAATCGTGTCACGCCATCCATTTTCGCTGAGGCCAGCACGGCTCGCTGACATCACTAACGGGACACCCTGAGGAGTGGAAAGCTTGAAGTAGCAAGTGGCTTGTTGTTGAGAGGCTCCCTGGCGTCTCAGCGGATGAAATGCGGTCGAAGTTGTCCATGGCCACTTCATGATGACGCAAAATCGTGTCACGCCATCCATTTTCGCTGAGGCCAGCACGGCTCGCTGACATCACTTACGGGACACCCTGAGGAGTGGAAAGCTTGAAGTAGCAAGTGGCTTGTTGTTGAGAGGCTCCCTTCCATTTCAGTAGATCAATCGCGGTCGAAGGTTGTCCATGGCCACTTCATGATGACGCAAAATCGTGTCACGCCATCCATTTTCGCTGAGGCCAGCACGGCTCGCTGACATCACTTACGGGACACCCTGAGGAGTGGAAAGCTTGAAGTAGCAAGTGGCTTGTTGTTGAGAGGCTCCCTGGCGTCTCAGCGGATGAAATGCGGTCGAAGTTGTCCATGGCCACTTCATGATGACGCAAAATCGTGTCACGCCATCCATTTTCGCTGAGGCCAGCACGGCTCGCTGACATCACTTACGGGACACCCTGAGGAGTGGAAAGCCTGAAGTAGCAGAGGGCTTGTTGTTGAGAGGCTCCCTTGCGTTTCAGTAGATGAAATGCGGTCGAAGGTTGTCCATGGCCACTTCATGATGACGCAAAATCGTGTCACGCCATCCATTTTCGCTGAGGCCAGCACGGCTCGCTGACATCACTTACGGGACACCCTGAGGAGTGGAAAGCTTGAAGTAGCAAGTGGCTTGTTGTTGAGAGGCTCCCTTGCGTCTCAGCGGATGAAATGCGGTCGAAGTTGTCCATGGCCACTTCATGATGACGCAAAGTCGTGTCACGCCATCCATTTTCGCTGAGGCCAGCACGGCTCGCTGACATCACTAACGGGACACCCTGAGGAGTGGAAAGCTTGAAGTAGCAAGTGGCTTGTTGTTGAGAGGCTCCCTTGCGTCTCAGCGGATGAAATGCGGTCGAAGGTTGTCCATGGCCACTTCATGATGACGCAAAATCGTGTCACGCCATCCATTTTCGCTGAGGCCAGCACGGCTCGCTGACATCACTAACGGGACACCCTGAGGAGTGGAAAGCTTGAAGTAGCAAGTGGCTTGTTGTTGAGAGGCTCGCTTGCGTCTCGGTGGATGAAACACCCTGAAGAGTGGACATGTCGATGTTCTTTTCGGCAGGCTGTTCGACATATAGCTCATGTGGGGCCTTCATGAGCTTGCGTCATCTTACGGGGTTATTCGGTCATTCTAAAGGTCATTACAAAGGAGGGGCCGCTGACAATACCCTGCCTTACAAGGAAAATGCTAGCTAACCAGGTCGCCAATCTTGCCGCTATTTTCTGGAGACAGAGGTACTTTCAGCCAAACCTCCAGTCCCAAATCCTCCCTCTACCTGGGGTTCAGGGTTCAGGGTTTAGGGTTCCAGCCAGGTACAGCCATAGTAAGCGTTCTTATAGGGCTGCAGGGCTTCATCCGGTTTGGGTTTCACAAGTTTTGTACTGAAGGGGTCTGAGTAAATGGTAAGGGCATAGGGGTTCCCGACTTGAATATCATATTTATAGTGCAGAACAACTCCCAACAAACATGTATTCTAGGGGTAATATTGGGAGTTTTTCGCGCTGGGTTTCAGCATCGGGCTTTTAACCCCTAAACATCCCTAAACCCAAAACCCGGAAACAGTACACTTGAAGTGTAAAGCCTCAGGTATAACTATAGCAACTCCAAGCGAATGCGACGCCACTTTTGGATCGATGCGGAGAAGGTGGAGGGAGGGGGCGGGGGTTCCTCCGGCTTAGGCTTGAGCTTCGCCTGGGCAGAACAGAAACTAACCATTGATATTGGAGGAGCTAAGGAGCCAGGGATGATGATAGTCCCTCCTAAATAAGGAGCTAAAAAGCCAAGGGAACCCCAAAACCACTGGTTAGGCAAGGATGACTTAGGGCTTAGGGGACTGAACTTTGGGTTAGGCTTCGGGTTCAGGGTCTGGCGACAAGAGTTTAGGGTTGAGTAAACCATGAACTCTCAAGCCACTGCAGCCCGAAGTAGAGTCTGCAAGCATCACAACCACCCAATGGAGGGCTTCGGTGATCTCTTTCCGCTCAGAGGAACATAGACGGTTTGGGGTTGAAGGTTTCGCGGTTGCAGTTTTGATTTTTGGTGTTTTGATGTTCAAGCCATAGAGCACACTCCAAAATGGGGGCTGAAATTCTACCCCCTGGGTCTGCAATGATACTCTGGAGATGCGAGCCAAGCAGCTCGATGTAATGGAAGCTGGCAGAACTCTCTAGAAAGAGTGCTGCTGCTGCTGCTGCTCCTCGTCCTTCTCCTCCTTTTTTACACATCGCGAAATAGGCCTCCGCCCTAAAGTTGCTTGGCCCTGACACCCCAACCTCCATAGAACACAGCCAAACTCCCTCAATCCGAAATCCCCAAACCCTAAACCCTTAACCCTTACCTGAAACCCGACACCCTAAACCGCAAAACGCTTCTGGAGCGCGATGTGTACTATACTTATGAGACCTTTCAAACATGCCCGTACAAATCCGCGAACAATGAAGGACAATCACGCACCCCCAGTTTGCATGCGCACCCGTGCGCACCCCGCAAGCACCTCCAGGTTCAGGACCACCGCAACCACCCGAAAAGCACGAGGAAAGCATCAGGAGAGCACCAAAGAAAGATCGGCAGACCATCAGGAGATCGCCCCAGAGACCACCGGGACACTACCACGGAAGCCACCAGAAGACGCAAAGACCGCCAGAGGACAACGAGGTAAGCAGCAGGAGACCACCAGGAAAACCACCGGAAGCCGCCAGGAGACCACCGAGAAAACCGCCACTATCTCATAAATCGTTTTGAGATCGTCCGCCAACCGCCAGAACCCCTTTTACACCCTTTACGCATCCTTTAAACCCTTACAACACCTCACGTTCTAACAGGCATCTAGTAAACCCGGACCCCCCCAATATATATATATATATATATATATATAACTAATATATATATATATATATATATCTAAAAAATATATATATATATATATATATATATATATACACAAACATATATATATATATATATATCTTTATACACATACATATATCCCTGTATGTATTCCCTGTTAAGCCCTAGCGGAAATCCCGGGGCCCGGTGAAGAGCCGGAGGTGGAGCTCTGTTGGGCGCGCTCGCGCAGCGAGGAGCCGCAGACCATGAGCCTTCGGGACAGACGGGGCCTCGAGATTCTTCGGTTTAGGGATTCAGGGTTTAGGGTTTGGGGTTTAGGGTTTAGGGTTTAGGGTTTCGGGCCTCGAGATTCTTCCCAGAGAGCCCAATACCCCTTAATTAAGGAATATGGCTTAAATTATATAGGGCTTCATATTATGGTTTAGGCCATATTCCTTAATTAAGGGGTATTGGGCTCTCTGGGTTCGGTTTAGGGGTTTAGGGATTCAGGGTTTAGGGGTTTATAGGGGTTTATAAGGTTTTTTTTGGGGTTTATAGGGGTTGAGGGTTTCGGGGTTTGGGGTTTAGGGGTTTAGGGGTTTAGAGTTTATGGGTTTGGGGTTTAGGGATTTAGGGTTGAGGATGTGTGGCCTCGGGATATTATTGTTGTTGTTATTGTTACTGGCCTCTTGGGGTTGGTTAGGGTTCCTGAGCGGGCCCTAGTAAGGGTTCGAGAAGAGCTCGATGCCCAAGGGGTGGTTCGTCGCTTACACCCCAAATCCTGAACACTAGGCCGTAAACTCTAGGTTTTGAGGAGTTTGTTTGCTGTATTCCTTCAAGTTGCCCTGCTTCCTGTTGCGTTCATTAAGGGCTTACTCAGGAACCTAAGCAAGCAGTTGTCCTCTTCTAGGTCGAGGTCTACGCTGTTTCATGCCATCGAGGGCCTGCAAGATTCATGAGGTTTCGGTTTATTTCCGCTAGGTTCTTGTGCCGTGGGTTTTCAGGGCCTAGCAGTCGTTTCCTGGGCCAGTCCTTGTTCCTGCTCTTGAGCCCTGAACCTGCGAAAGACCCTTTCAGAGAGCTCAATACTACCCCTCAACTAAGCAATATACCTTAAAGTGCAATGGGCTTCATATTATGATTTAAGCTATATTCCTTAAATCAGGGGTATTGAGCTCTCTGGCCCCCCCAAAAAACAGGCAAAGGTCTGATCCTGGGCCCGATGACGACGACCTTCAGGCGCTGCGAGAATTTGGAGGCAGCCGTTGAGGTTTGGTGCTGTGGGGCTATAGGGTTTTGGGGTTTTAGGATTTGGGGCCGAGGGTTTCGGGCCTTTGTGGGGTTTAGTTTGGGCTTTGTTGAGTTTCACTGCCTGTGACTACACAGCAACTCTTAGCCCCCAGGTGAGCCCCGAAAAACCATTCGGGTTGCGTACAGCCCCCACTCAGTTATTGTTGAATAATATTCATAATATAGATATAGTAGGACCTTAATAGTAGCCCTGTTATACACTCTTACTGTATGGGGCCGTACCTAACATTCGGGTGAATTGGGCTCACCTGCCTTCAGTCTTTCATGTGAACGGCGGCTGTACTATACAGGCCTCGTCAAGAGGGATTGCTAGGGAGCCGGTGAGTTTGGGGTATCTGCCCTGTCTCAGAGAATCTCAAAGGGCTTTTGCAGGGCCGGTGGGGCTGTGTATTACTGCTTCGCTTGATGGAAGCCTCCAGCGCAAACGTGAGAACCTGCTCTGGGTCGTGGCTCTCTGGGGCTACCTACATACTCACATCTGCACCCTGAGCCAGAAACCGTGTAACCGTAACCCCAATCCTCACCCGAAGCCGTTTAGGGTTTGGGGCCCGCTGTGCCTATGTCCGCATGCCCGAGGCAACTGCTGGGCCAACTGTTCCGGTTCTAGCTCCCACGGACTCGATGAACGAGATGAGCGGACTAGGAAGTCTGTAAGTATGGCTCCTAATTTGGAACGCTATTGAACTCAGAAACCCTGACTTCAAACCCCAAAGAGTGGTAAACGCAGAACCTCTACATATTAGAATCAGAAGAACTCAAACTTGACTATAACCTTGATCACTAGAACCCCTATCTCAGCCCCTAGAGCAAACAAAATTCCCCGAGCCTTGAACCTTAAACCTAAACCCCAACCACTAACCCCAACCCTACGACGTAGCAGGTGGAAAAGGGGTCCTCCAGGACAATCTAAGCACCCGCAGCCCCACATCCGAGAAACTCTCAACCCAGAGCATCCTAAACCCTAAATCGTTTTGCGAGGGGTTCTGAATCAGCGGTGATAATGCCTTCTTCTCGTCCCGATACGATTATAGTACGGTATTCATTATCGTACCCCTTGTAGACCCCTTTAATAAGAACCTTAAAGGAGCCTGCTAAAGCGATTCGAGGATCCTCCATGGTCTTGCTTCAGCATCCTATTTCAGGATCGCACGTGGGCAGCCCAGGATGCCGCAACCCTGAAGACGATTTTGGGGTGGGTTTAGGGGTTTATGGTTTAGGGCTTAGGGTTTAGGCGTTCAGGGTTTTAGGGTTTAGGGGTTCAGGGTTTTAGGGTTTAGGGTTTTAGGGTTTAGGGGTAAACCCTGATCCCAAAGTCCTCAGCCCTGTCTCTGCTATAGCCCCTGAACCCTGGCAATGCGCGATAAACTTCCCAAATTTCCTCCGAAAGAAATAAATTCCTGTAGCCAGCGACCTTAAACAACTAGTGAAGTTCAGTATGAAACCCAAACCCATTGAAGCCTTAAAAACCTTCATGAACAGATCATAGACACCCTAGAAGCCCCAGTAGCAGCTTGAGAAACCACAAATCCAAGACCCATATCGACACGTCGAAGACCCTTATAAACCCTTGACCCTATGCCCCGAAACCCTAAACCCTAGATCAGCTCACCTCCGGTAGGCTTCCGTAGGCCGTACCCACGTGCAGACGGAAGAGAGAGCCCAAAAAAAGAGATACCCTGCACCCCGAGACCCTTGTAAATCCTCAGCCTTTCTAGGAACCCTATTATCCATCCCTTATCGGAGCCCTATTGTAGATCCTTTAACGAAACCCTCTTATAGATCCGCCGGAAACATAGACCATGGAAGTCAATCTGCGCGAAGCACACAGTGTTCATCCAAAACCCATCATAGATGCTTTAGAGGGACCCCATAATAGATCCCTTAAAGGGACCCCACAGTGGATCCCTGAAAGGGACCCCTTAAAGGGACCCCATGATAGATCCCTTAAAGGGACCTCGTTCTCGATCCCTTCAAGAAGCTCGTATCGAACCCTAAAACCTCAACTTTTGCAAGGCTCGACCTCGCAGTGGCTCCCGCTCACAGTGAGTCTGAAGCTTGGAAGGGCGAGGAGAAGAGGGTTTTCTCGGGCTTAGAGCTCAGGGTTCAGAGTTTGAGTTTAAGGTTAAGAGGGTTTAGGGTTTAAGATTTAGAGCTTAGTGTTCATGGTTTAAGGCTTAGAGCCCAGGGTGTAGAGTTTAGCGTTTGGGGTTTAGGAGAGTTCAGGATTTGGGGATTAAGGGAGGCTAAGGGAAGTCGGAGCTGTCTGTTGAGCGGCTTATAGTCTTCCATAGTCGACACATGGTGGTTTATAAGACTGTCAAGAGGGTTTCATAAAACACCTTCGACGGTGATTTATCAGAATGCCAAGTTGTTGAGGAGGCACTTTTCAACTGATAGTGGGTTACAAGATTATTTCTCAACTGGGCAGCTGTTCAAACCTTGATGCTCTGAAGATTTCGTGCTCAAGCGCCGTGTGCAGCAGACATGGTGTTCGGGATCTGTGATTTTGCGAAACCGTTCAAGAAAGTCGCAGATGTCTTGGCGGGCAGAATGGAGGACTTGGCATGCAAGCTCGTGGACAAGTTGAAAGACTTGGCGGACTGCGTGATCGACAACATGGGAGAGTTCGTCGATGGCGTGCAAATTCTCGGATGTCCTTCACGACCCTTAGTAATCGCCCTTACAGACCCCTTTAAAGGAACCCCTTTCATGATATAGGTAATTTTTGAAGCTCCTATATGATCTTCCAAAATTCCCGCTCGCGGATAAAAGCTGTCGGGGGCCGCCACAGGCTCTGAGGCAGATCGACCTTGGACCCTGATCAAAGTGCGCCGCAGCCGGGCTCTGAATCTTCTAATACAGAGGCCTAAGTCATTATCAATCCCATTTTGCTGGTTCCTTATTATAGTTATGGTACAATATTCCCCAAAACCCTGTTCTAATTATTAAGGCCCCTGTATTAGCCTGCCCGCAACAGCAAGAGCTTCATGCTGTAAGGGGAGTTTTTCCTCGGCGACTACCCATTGCAAGGGCCGAATGTCGCGCGACGATTGCCGCCCGACTTCATCTTCCTTTCTGAAATCCGGGGTCCAACTTTGGACCTTCATCGGTTGCTGTCAGCTCCGGGGCCAGGCCCAGATGCATCCTCAAAGGATGGCGTTGACAGCTACTTCAGGCGTCCGCATAAGTATGAACTACAACTATTCCGTAAGGTAAAATATGCCCTACTCTGCACGCAAACACCTTGTTCCACCTTTTTCTGATTACTACGGCCCCTTTAGTAGCTGGTTTTCTGCCAGATCTTTGCTGCCGGGTCGCTGCGTGAAGGTGGCAAGGAGGCGTAGCCACAGCGCGTCATCGAAGATGTTGGGAAAAAGGAGAGCTTATACAGGGGGTCTTAATAATTCCTGTTCCTGCAAGGGTTGCCGTGAGGGGCTGATAGGGATTTAGCATACCGTCCTTCAAAATTAGAACAGTTTCTGAAGTTTGGGGAAGTCTATGCTCGAAAGTAGGAGCCTAACTCTAAGTCCGAGTTTTCTGAAGTTCAACAAGATGTTAAGGCCTATAGTGGGATATTCGTCCGGATGGTCACCTGCCAAATGCTCTGGGCCGGTGAAACCGGTGAACTGACCCAAGAGTGGCCTGTATAAGCAAGGTTCGCCATTTGATTGTGATATTCCAAAACCTTCCAGGTCACAGACCCTCAAGCCTAGATGCTCAAAACACAAGAACACCAAGATCCTGCGCTACCTTCTTTGTAGGTTCCTATTATACGCTCCAATAAACCCTCAAACCCTCAAACCCTCAAACCCTAAAACCTTAAACCCTTAAACCCTTGAGCTCTAAACCGTTAATCCCTAAACCCTTAAACCCCTGAACCCCAGGTCTTGGTTCATGGGGCTGCAAGGCTTCCTTTTGCTCAACAGCTGCTGCGTCTCCGCCCTCACCCAGGCCCGGTAAAAGGAAGCCAGAGGTGCCTTCGGCAGCGTAGGTTTCTCGGGTTTAGGGTTCAGGGTTTAGAGTTCTGGGGTTCAGGGGGGGCGTTCTTCCGATGGACAATGTAACTACTCATCCAGAAACCCCACCCCAAGCCCTCAACCCCGCAAGCCTTATGCCCTAAATTCCAAGCCTTACAGCCGCAAGCCTTCAACCATACAGCATATCGAAATACCCCAAGTAAGACATGTTTCCGTGACGCTGTAGAATACGAGACCTACGATGTTTTTAAAAGAAGACGGAATAGTGCAAGATTCTGCAGACCGTATGAAAAGGAACGTACCAAATTGATCTCAGAAAGACCCTGTGTCCCTAAATGAAGCGGTTTTAACACTCGAAACCCTGGACTCCATCGACTATTTATAGAATCCAACTCTTTTTTCCTACACCCTGCTGGTCCTCCAACCTTTATCAAGCCCAAACCCCTTCAAACTCTATACCAGACCCTCCTAAAACCCTAAACCCTATAGACCCTATACGGTTCCTTTAAAAGGGGACATGGTCGAACCCTGACCTCGCAGGGCCAGTTCCTTTTCAGACAAGCCGCCGGCCTGGCTTCTTCGGTGCCGGTGTGTTGAGGGTTCATGGGTTTAGGGTTTAGGGGTTTGGGGTTTAGGGTTTCGGGTTTAGGGGTTTGGGGGTTTAGGGTTCATGGGTTCCTTGCGGGGTTCGTTTGAAGGGTTCTTTTGAGGCTTCTATACAGGCTTTTGTAGGCATTTTCAGGTGGTGTAGGGCTCAGAGCAGAGTCGGTAGGGTCTGCAAGGGCTGCGGAACGTTGCGCATGTAGGGCCTGGGGTGCTTGGAACCTGTAGACATGGTTTTTCATGGTTGGGGGTGCCTCGGGTTGTTAAAGGAAGTCAGTCAGGCATTTGGGGTGCCATGGCCGTTGTCTGACCAGAAGCCAGCAAGCTCCGGCATCTTGTGCGCATGGAGTTGAAGCTGAATGGGCATAGGATGGCACCGGTTGGGCGCGACAAGCAATCGCGTAGAAAGGCGTGCTAGCATGACGCTTCACAAAGCACTCACTGAATCGAATCGAGCCAACGGAGGGAACCAAGTCCTGTACTGGCGAGCGAAGCTGCCGGGGGAGAAGAGCAAGCGAACGGCTGCGAAACAAGCACATGACGGCCCGGCTCGTGGTTGCAGGTTCAAAGGGCTTCCAGGCTTGCATGGCTTCACGGTTGAAACGTTCACAGGGTGCAAAGTTTACGGTTTCAGGGGCTCATGTCTTACTGGGCTTCAGCGAGGCTGAGGGCGCAGGGAAATCTGGCTTTCCGGATTTACGGAAGCCCTAAAATCTTTTGCGACTGCAAGCGAAGCCCAAAACCCTTGAACTTCAAGCCGTAGTGCTTCAAAGCTACATGGAGCCCTGCGGAATGCAAAGCCCGGGTGCTGAACCCTAGACCCTAAAGGGAGCCAGAACCCAAAACCCAAAGCCAGAATATTAAACCATCTTGTAAAGCGCCTTTAGAAAACTTGCAAAGCTCAAACTCTAAACCCTTGACCCCCAACCAAAACCTGTTGGAGCTTTAGAAACTTCATATTACCGAACCCCAAACCCTTTTCTTAAAAAGCACATACCTTCAGCACACCCTGAATAAGGGTTCAGGGCTCAGGGTTTTCGAACTTTCGATTTGGGGCACAGGGTCCAGGGCTTAGAGATCAGGAGTTTGCAGCCAGAGTATGCCAACTATTCATGCTCTTATCCTCGGAGCCACAATGTTATGAAAGTCAAGTGGCAGCCGATGCCGAAGATCGATATGACTCCTTATGCTTCACAGTCCTATCCCCGAAGCCGGAAACCCCCAAAACCCTACGGCCCAACACCGCAACACCAAAAGTATCTCCGAACACCAACCCTAAATCCTAAACCCCTAAAGCCCAAACCCAACTCAGGTCTACTTCAAAATCTTCGCCACTGCGCACAAGAACAGCTCCGATCTTAGAGCATGAAGTCCAGGATTCTTGCATTTAAGGCAGGACGGTTTTCAGGGTATCGGTATAGGGGTTTAGAGTTTAAGGAAGTAGGGGATTGAGGGCTTCAGGGTTTTGCGGTTCAGGGGTGGGGTGTGCGTTTGAGGGAATTGGCGAGTTGTGGCGTACCAGTTTGTCAGAGGAAGTTGGTCCCTGCGGCTGCTTGCGTGCAGTCACAAGTCCTTACAAACCGTCATTTCAATCTTACCCCCCGCCGCCCAAATCACCAAGCTTGACCCAAACCTGCGCTTGATCCGAAACTGACACTAGCCCGAAAAAGTCAGAGGCTGCAATAGCCCCTAAACCCTAAAGGCCAGAACTGCGAAAGTAGGGTTTAAGGTTGGGGGTCTGGGGTTTTGGATTTAGGCTTTCGGTTTATTTAGTACACGTCAGGTAACCAACGGTGCCTGATATCCATGATCCTGCACAACCCTTGAACTTCGGAGACCCTCTTCGAGCTCCATAAAGCAGTTTAACATCTCATTCAAGAAAATATAGGGGCCTCAGTAATTACTTATACTATTTTGGGGGCTCCTTATTATGCTCCAACGCCAGAGAAATCTTAAACCCTCAAGCTCCATAAGCCCTCTCGAGATCCCATCAAGATCTATCAAGTCCTTATAGGACCGAAAAGCACCAAGACCTTAAAGGAACCCCTTAAGCCACCCGCTGCAGGAACCTCTCGAGCATTCCCACAGCCCGGAGAGTAGAAGCCCAAAAGTTGGAAACCCAGTAGCCTCAATCCTTTAGAGCCATGTATGGGGAATTCCAGCACTAATTGTCCTTAATCCGGTTTCCAACTGTTTGGGGCTTATTAATCGAACCCTTATAGATCCCTTATAGTAACTCTACCCCCTTATTTTGACCCCTTTAAAGGCACCCCCATTCTAATTATGTAGGCCCCTACAGTAGAACGGTGAGGTTTTACTGCCTCGGCCTGGTTGCTTCGGGAGCTCCGGGCGCTGGGGAAAGATCCGGCCTTCCGTGAGGTGCCCTGGGTAGTGATAGGTGGGTTGAGGGTTTCATTCAGGGTTCAAGGGGTTTAGGGCTCCTTCAAAGGGTCCTCTAGGGTTTAGGGACTAGGGTTTTAGGGTAGTTATAAGTGGGGTTATAAGTCCCCCAATATGGGTCATAATTATGGTTGCCCTACTTTTAACCCCACGTCTAGCCCCCCCCCATTTTTCGGGATGTCGGTTCTTGGCTTCAGGCTTCAGGCCCTTCAGGTTTTAAGGCTTTGAGGGGGCTAAACCCAAGAGTTTCAGGGTTCAGGGAATCAGGAGCTTTAGGGTTTTTAGGGCTTATCTTTACGGCTAAACTCCAGGGTTTCAGGGTTTAGGGATCAGGAGTAAGCTTTCGAAGCCCGGAAGCTCTGAAGCTCAAGAGCCCCAGACCTCGCCCCTTTTCGTATGTTTATTTTCCATAGCCTTCTTTGGGAAACTGTGTTGTTGTATTTTTTTGTTGTAGGGTTCTTGGTGTTCTGGCAGGTTTTGCTTGCAATGTCCCGGCATGCTCTCCTGCCGCTGATTCGCAGTTTCCGGATCAATGTGTAATCCTTGTACAGCCTGAAAGGCATTGAAGAACTATACTATGTGTACAAGGGCCATTAGCCCTCTGAGCGCCGTATCTTATATACTTAGACCCCCCAACTACCGTTTGATATACCCGAGACACTCACTATTAAGGACCATAGGGGCTTCCTTAAAGAGCCATTGGGGGGGTCCTGGTACATGTTGCGATTGCTTTCAGGCTCTAATCCCTAAACCCTAAACTCCCAAACCCCTAAACCTCTCAACCCCTAAACCTCTAAACCTTTAAACCCATAAACCCCTAAACCTCTAAACCCCTAAACATCTAAACCCTAAACCCATACACCCCTAAACCCTAAATCCTAAACCCATAAACCCCTAAACCCCAAATCCTAAACTCCTTGCTTTCAGGCCTTGGAGAAAGCGCGGACCGGCGGGTCCTTCGAGTACAAGGCCTTCCACCATCGAGAGGGCGTTGAGGTTTTATGGCTTAGGGTTTGAGAGTTTTGGGGCTATAGGGTTTCTTAGGGCTTAATGTTTAGGGTCGGGATTGAGGCTACTGGGAGAAGGATTTAGTGTTTAAGGGTTAGGTTGACCGATTTCCGGGCCTTAAACCCGAAATCCAGGACACCCCCGCTCCCCAAGCGGGAGTCCCTCGAAGCCTAACTATAGCATGTTCATAGTATATTATAGTAGAACAAGGTATACCTATGGTATAGTATAGTATCTTATGTAGTAGTAGTCGTCGTAGTAGTCGTCGTCGTAGTAGTAGTAGTCTTGGTAGGCCGCAGCTCCAGTTAATCATCACTGGATCACTTCTCGGACTTCTCAGACCATACAGGGTCATCGGGTCAGTTTCACATTCAAGTGAGTGCACAAGCTGCAGTCGCCGTGCTGAGCCCGCTCGCACGGCGTCCAATTGAAATAGTAGTAGTAGTGGTAGTAGTAGTAGTAGTAGTAGTAGTAGTAGTAGAAGTAGATGGTATATTATAGTATCTTATCGTATGTTATAATATAGTATATTATGGTATATTACAGTATATTAGACTATATTATGGTGCTGTATTCTCTTTATAACGCATGCCTTCTGCTCGACACCGATGCGCCGAAGCCCTAAAAACCCTAAACCCCTAAACCCTAAACCGCAGTCTGCTTTGGCCTCCTCGCCGTCCTCGGCCGCAGATGCCGAAGCGGAGGCGCTCTGCTCGGGGTCAGGGGTTCAGGGTTCAGGGGCACATAGGAACAGTAGTAGTAGCAGAAACAACAGTAAACATTTTAATCATAGTAAAAGTAGCAATAACAGTAATAATAGTAAAAATGGTAATCAGAGTACTAGTAGTAATAATAGTAATAATAGTAATGCACAGGCCACAAAGTTGGACGCAGAATTGCAAAGCTGCGACTGCGGTAGTTGCACTTTGGGTTTTAGCTTGCCAGGGCTTTGGATTAAGGACTCCCGGTCTAGTTGAACGGAGAAAGAGACGTTGCCGTCTAGGACTGTGTTGCAGGCTTTCTAGCAGCGACCGAATAGCACCTCCCCCTAAATTGAAAATAACCATCCCCAAAATACGCCAACGGCCCTCCCTCAAAATGACCTGTGTAGCGTTCAAAACCCTTCTTGTGGGAGTCTATGTCGTTAAGATTGGTGGATGCCGACGTCAGATTCTCCGCAGCGTGCGTCAACCTTGTGTTTAGAGCAGCATGACAGAAGGGTTTAGAGCACCGCACACCCGGTGACGTTACAGCAACCTTAAGCGTCAACGGAGCCCCCCAAAAGGAACCCTTATAAGTATCCTTTTAAAGGAACCCCTAAAACGAACCCTGTTATAGAACCCCATAGAACCCCTCAAAGCTCCTTCGTTTCCGCTTTCTGACCGCGAAGGCCAAGGCCGAGAGGCGGCGGCAGCGCCGTGAGGCCAAGGCGCCGAGCCGAAATTTTTGGAGGTTCCTTTAAAGGGTTTGGGGGTTCAGCTAAGCATTGATATTGGAGGAGCTAAGGAGCCAGGGATGATGATAATCACTATTGCATAAAGAGCTAAAGAGCCAAGGGAACCCCAAAACCACTGGTTAGTCAGGGTTGGGGGTCAGGGGTTTTGGGGGTTTAGAGTTTGGATCCTTATAGTAGTCTCTGTATAATCCCTAATAATAGTCCCCAACCCATCCGAGGTTCGTTGGGTTGTTAGGTCCTTTAGAGGGTCCTTCAAAGGGTACGATAAGGGTACTATACGGGCTATAAGGGTTTTGTGAGTTTGTTCATGTAGGAACCTGATTAAGAAACCTTGGGCCTTTATCAGGGCTCCTTGTATGAATCCTATTATTTTGGGGCGTTATAAGCCCAGGGTTGCTTAATCAGGTTCCTACAATTAGGGCCTTTAATGGGTCTCTTAGGGAGTGCCTTGAATGGGGTCCTTGACAGGGTTCCTTTGGGGGGTTCCTTGAAGTGTCTAGGTTCAGGTTTTCGGGTCCTCATGACGGGTTCTTTAAAGGGTTCGTTTAGAGGTTCCAAGAAGGTTTAGGGTCTAGGGTAGTCACTGCGAGTCCGCCTGCGACCCCTCCATGAAGAAGTTTGGGGTCGGCGCATGAGCTGCAATGCCCGTCCTCCCGCCACAATTTCAACCCTTGGAACGGGTTTAGGGTTGTCTGTCCGCGGGGTCCCCCATATCAAGGGGGATTGTGTTGGTTTGAGAATGCGGCTGCAACCTTGGACCAAACTGCTCCTTCGAAATTGAAGTGTCTCTCTCTCTCTCTCTCTTTCTCTCTCTCTCTCTCTCTCTCTCTCTCTCTGTCCCTCTCTCTCTCTCTCTCTCTCTCTCTCTCTCTCTCTCTCTCATGAATTATTGGCGAGGCGCGGATCAGATCGAAGGTTCTTTAACATGCTTGTAAGTTCGAAGCACCACAACAAAATCGATGCACTGCCACCAACTCTCTTGTGATTAAGATAAGTTTCTAGTCCGTGGTCTGCAACTGGCTTCCTGCTTCAAAAACCAGCAGCAGAGTCGAGCCAGATGCAAAGTTTAACGGTCCACCTGAAAGCGGTTGAAATCGCAGCAGATGTGCGGCCGTCAGCTGCAATTTCATCTAGAATCCAGATTTGTTTTTGTGGACCACAGAAATTGCACCGCTGCCAATTCTCTCGTCATCCAGAACGGTCTCTGCAAGTGTGGCGGGCTCGAACCGATTCCGCTCTGTGGTTGAGTGAGCCCTAATAGCAATTTCGGTTGGACAATGCCTTGAGCTTGTCGAGGCTGTGCGAACCTGCTCTGAAGCATGCCCGCGTTGTCCGGCTGTTCGAAATGCTCGAGACGCATGGACAGCCGGCGCCCCTGCGCTACCCCTGCACTTGCAGACACAACGAAGAGGAGGAAGAAGCTTTTGGCACAACTTCCAGCCCTCTGAGGATCTTCATCATCATGGAGTTTGCCTCAAGGGAAATCTCTTCGACTACCTGGTGCAGAACCAGCGGCTGTCCGTGCATGGCCTCAGAGATTAAAAGGTTGGCGCCAGTCCACGCAGCCTGTCTAGAACATGGCATCAGGAACTTCAAGCATGCCGGCTCTTCCAACAGATCATCGCCGGAGCATGCATCTCAGCCGGTGCACCGTTTCAGACAACTGCGACTGCCTCGAAGCAGCAGCAGCATCAGCAGCAACAAATGCTTCAAGACTTCAAGTCCCGCGAGACAACAGCATAGCAGAGTGAAGCCAGACGCAAAGTTCAAAACTCCAACGTCAAAGCAATTATCTAATCGTTCTTTGTGCTGACCCTCGGACAGGTACTCCTTCTCTGTCACAAATTGGTCCTCTGGCAGCCCCTCCTTCTCGATAGCAGGTTCCAGCCTTTAGTTTTACGTTCCGGGCTTGAATTTTACTCTCCGGCTCCTTACCTTTTTCCTCAAAATTTCAATGTCAGAGTTCTCTATTTTGGGTGCTGATTCTTCTTTCAATCTCCGGTCCTCAATTCTAGCTTCCGGCCATCAAACTTTAGGGTCCGGACACTACTTTGAGCTCCGGGTTCCCTTAATTCTGGAAGTGCACGGTTTCATTCGGTTCGTTTCTGTTCGTACCGGCAGCGGCTCGGACCCCGTACCATGTTTCACGCACACCCACCTCCAGCCTTCCCGCGTGTATTGCAACCAACCACCCCTGCCAACCGAGCACCAACCAGCCAAGCCAGCCACCAGCCAAGCCAACAGCCACCAGCCACTAGCCACCAGCCACTAGCCACCAGCCACTAGCCACCAGCCACCAGCCACCGCCACCAACTACGAGCCACCAGCCACCAGCTCCGCGACGTTCCTGTTAACAGACAAACGGCAGATGAGGACTTCAATGTGGTTTGGTCGTTGGCACCAAGGTTTGGGATTATTAATATGAAGGGCTGACAGAGGCGGCGTTTGTGCAGCCGCATGGACCTTCCGGTCCGAGAGCTCGAGCAGGCCCTTTTCAGTGGCCACCCTCGGTCCGTGAGCTCGTTCCGGTCAGCTTGCTGAGAGCGACACCTATCGTCGTCAGTTTTAAGTTAAAGCTTTGCAGTTTTAGGGTTTATGGGTTTCAGGGTTTTAAGGCTTTTCGTAGGGTGTGCGAGACGAAGCGGAGACGACCAGCAGACCGCTTTGAGACACCGGAAACTACCCAGAGTCCGGTACGACACCAGGAGACCACCGGAAGACCATTTACCACAAAGCCACCGTTATCCATCAACAAATCATTGGGAGACCATCAGGGACTACCAAGGAGGCTTCCCTTATTTCTGGCGGGAGTTGCTGCTCCCCAAAGTGGTGGTGGGATTCAGGCACAACACTCTTGCTGGCGGGATTCCGAGATTTCGTGCCCAAAACGTGACGATTGCATTGGAATGCACAGTGAATCCTGCATGTCGAGGACGCGGCGGCACGGATCACCCTGGTTTATATCTGACCCCTTAACTTTAATGTAGACTTTGGGCAGCTTAATGTTGACCCCTGGTTAGTGAAACCCCCTCCCCCTTCATCGAGCTGACAATCTGGATGCTGGTACCCGGTGTCGTACACAGGGAGGTTCGTTAGGTCGACATTTAAACCCTATTCCCCCGATGAGTCCCACGCCATACATCCAGGCACGGGCTGCTGAAGAAGGCCCCAGCCTCAGCTGGGTATGGGAGGGTTCCATGAGAGTTCTTGTAATTATGGGTTTGCAAGGGATTAAAGCTTGCGGGTTGTTTTCTGCTTGGGTTTAAAATTTAGAGCTTACAATGCAGAAGTTGGCGTTCAGGGTGTACGGCTTAGAGTTGAATCTTGAAGGTTATGGTGCACGGAAGCCGCGAACCCGAAGTGCCCCTACACCTTTAACGTCCTAAACCTTAAGTGTGGGCTGCCCGAAGCTTTAACTCCTGTGTTTGATGGGTTCTCTTCCAGATTTGGGATTCGGGCAAAGCGTAAATTAGGCTTGTTAGGTGACTGATGTATAAATGTGCTTGAGAGCTTCGGGTTCTACGTTTAATTTAAGAGTCAAAGCTTCGAATTTGGTTTCTCAGTTTGAGATATGCGATGTGGTCTGTTTTAGTTCTGTTCTTGTAGCTCGTTTCGAGTGCATGTGTGTGTGTGTGTGTTTCAGTCCGTTTGCTTGTCCGTGTTTAAAGTGCTTTAGCAGACATGACTGGCAGTCTGGATTAACAGCGGCTTCAAGAGCACAGCGATAATCTTCCGAAAATGCTGTTTCAACTCCGGAAGCATGATGTCTGTTCACAAAAAGTTTTTGTATTCTTCTCTGAAAGGGCCCGTTGTAATATAAGCGCTTTAGTATACTGGGGACTGTAAGGGAGGAATAGTTTCGAAGGATCAAGTGACTGAGCATGTCTGGTTATGCACAAGGCAAGTGTCGTTTCGCCCCCATTTCAGGCATTTCTTACCCTACTTACTGAGCCCCGTGATCCGCTAGGCAGGGTCGGTGCCAACGGGCATAAACCCTGAACCCTAAACCCTAAACCATACCCCCTGAACCTTGAACCCTGAACCCTGAACCTGATTAGACTCCTAACTTCAAGACCCGGAAGCTGGAAGCCGCAAAGCGGCCTATACAAACCCTTCAGGAAATCCTCAGAGGAACCCATATGGGTGGTTGTCAAAATTAGGGTCCCTTTTTGGGTACCCTAAATATTAGGTGCCGTATTATAATAAGGACCCAAAAAGGGACCCGAATTTTGACAACCACCCATATAGAACCCTTATCGTAGCCTTTCAAGGAACTCTTACAGAACTCTTAAAGAGACTTTCAGAGGATCCCTGTTCCAGCTATTGAAGCCACTTTCTTGCGAAAACCGTCGCAAATCTTGACGAAAGGCCTTAAACCCGAAACTCTAAGCGCTAAGCCCCAAACCCTGAAGACCATTCGGGCTTTGCAGAAAAGGAGCTCTAAGCCCTAAGCCCCAAACCCTAAACCATAAGCCCTAAACCCTGAAACGAAGCCCTGAAACCTGAACCCCGTCCTAGGCGGGGAGGCAAAGCCAGAGAAGAAGAGGCCGCAACGGTATAGGACATCGGGTTCACTTGAAGGTTCATGGGTAGTTATAAGTGGGGTTGTAAGTCCCTTAAGAGGCGTTATAGTTATGGTTACCCTACTCTTAGCTCCACTTAAAACTACCCATGCACCCCCAAGCAGGGTTATAAAGAAATTTTAGGGTGGTTAGAGGGGTGTTATAATTGGGTGTTATGATGGTTTGAACGGTTATTGACTGGTTTTTGACTACAAGGGGGCTAATCGGGTGTTATGAGGGTTTGGTGGATCGGGTGTTATGAGGGTTTGGTGGGCTGTTTAAACGGCTGCGATGATGGCTTGAAGGATATGTAACGGGGGCTATACGGGTTTGAAGGGTTGTTATGAAGGGGTTTGGATGCTTTTGTAAGAGTTTAAGAGTTTGAAGAGTTCTTGTATGTAGCGGTTTAGATGGTCTATGAGGATTGTTCTGCGCTTGTGGGTTTTTGGTTACGGGCTTCTTACGGGGTTCTCACGGGTTGTAGGGTTTCAGGGCTTGAACTCTGAGGGGACACTGTCTGAGGCTTCGCTAACGGTTCATCCCACGCGATCCGTAGCTAAACCCTGGGTGTTTCTGCCTTTGTATCTAAGGGTATACGATTACATTCGGAAGTGTAGAGAGCGTGCCAAAACCTCGTAGAAACTCGTTAACCGTGACAAGCTCTACCCACTGATACGCCGAAGTAGCAGGCGACAAAACCAATAATAATACAAATAGTAAAAAATAATAATAAAAATAATAATAATAATAATAATAGTAATAATAATAATAATAATCATAGTAGTAGTAGTAGTAATAATAATAATATTAGTAATAGTAATAGTAATAGTAATAGTAATAATAATAATAATAATAATAATAGTAATAATAATAATAATAGTAATAATAATAATAACAATAATAATAACAACAACAATAACAATAATAATAATAATAATAATCATAATAATAATAATAATCATAATAACAAAACCCTAAACCCCGAACCTCTAAACTCCTGACCCTTGAACGCTAACTCAATCTCATCCCTTTTGTTGCAGGGATTCGCTGGAGCGAGTTCCCTTCCAGCCACCCTCCCGAGACAGCTCGAGCCACAGTTGTGTGCGGTGGGTTTTGAGATTCGCAGGAGTAGACATATACCCTTGTCGTCATGTGCTGAAGATGATGGTAATTGGAATGATATGAATAGCTTCAGCAACATGAACTATTGTCATCTCAGTACCAAGGGTGAGAAGAAGAAGTAACAGAGGAACAAGAGGCTGCCGTAGAGGCAGGGAAAGCAATAGAGGTTCTGTCTGGTGGCAGTGTCGGTCTCATCCGTGGTAGACAGATGACAAGCACCCCGGTTCCTAAAGTCAGTGTTTCAGTGTAGCCACGAAAGCTTCACAGCTTTCTGAGCGAGGTTTCGCCTGACAGCCAGCCCCAAACCCTAAACTACTGCTTCTGAAATATGCATCATCTCAACCTGAATCCCGAACGACATGAAGTCTGAAAGAAGCTCTCTTCGCCCGCCAGCTTGACTCACGACAGGAGGAGTCTCAGCTTTTTCTTGCGAACGCCATGGCTTCCTTGCTGTTTGCTGGACTCCTGGTTGGGGCCGTCGCAGAAGACATCTTGCTGGCCTCTTTCGGACACTTGGAGAAGTGCTCAAGGGTTGGTATGGTTGTGATGAAGGAGAAGCAATCATCCCGAGTATCGATCCCTTATAGTCCCTGTGTAATTTCAGCCTTATACCAGAGTACCGCCCAAAACCTTATCCACTAATTAAGGCCGGTGTGGCGTGCGTATGATTCATCGGCCTGGGGTTGCAAGGGCCGCCGCCGAAATAAGGGTTCAGGTTTCATGGTTTAGGGTTTAGGGTTTCCCACACATGTTAATATCCCGGATCTACTTTGAGCGACACCTGACATGTACACCCCAGATCCCAATCTCGGCAAACTGGCATAGTCACACTTTGTGCTTCAAGGTCGGAACCCCTAGTTTTGGGCTCAATCCAACAGAGAAGTACAACGCCGCCCATCAAGCTTGGATATGGATTATACGGCTGCCTTGCGTAAGTCCTTGAAAAAGCACTAAGATCTGTGTAGCTACAGGGATTTAAGTCTCAGGGTTTAGCTCACTAAAACTCTAGGACGCGTTCGAATTCTTCCACCATGTCTTGAGCCTCATTACACGACCGGCCACCATGCCAGTGCATACCCTAAACAGGGAAGGACCGAGATGGCGGTCCAATCCCTACAGACCTTAATGGCCGTGATGTTGATGTTGGCGCGAGCACCACTCAAGTGATGGTGACCGCTCCAGAACCCTTCCCCAGATCAGTTCAAGACCAATCTTAAACCTGGACCCCAAATCCTGAACTCTAAGCCGCTGTGGCGAACACACGATTCGCAGCTCAAGATATCCACGTGGCAGCTTGTCATATTCGGGGACTCTTTTGCTTCGTTCTTTTCTATAGGTTATGCTTTCTGTCATACAGATCCAAAGAGGAGTTGTTCCCTCATGGCCCGTTGCATAGCTCTACGCAAATTTATACCAAAATTATGTCTGTTCCAGCCACTAAGGCTCCCGTTTCACACCGTTTCAGGAGAGTCTACCCCTCAAAACCGGCCTTTGCGGGAATTTCAGAGCAAACCCCAGCTGAGGAGAACATGGCACGTCCATCTTCAAGGTGCCCGGTAGTTTCCGGGCCATCAAGAGGTGTGATGAAGCTAGGTCGGGTATTCCCAACAAGAGTCTTGATCTTCTAAGGGTCCTTAATCCTACCTGTTAGGAACCGCCAGCGCGGACCAATGGCTTCCTAATCAGGGTTTGTGCATGTATGATTTAGGATGTTTAGAAACGGTATAGGGTGGAAGTCCGGAGTTGTGTCGGGGAAACTTGACGAAATCCACGGTTTTGTTCAGTCCTTTTGCAACTCTGCTTGGCAACTTTTGGTGCTTTAGGGGAGGCCAAAAGTTGCGAGCACCTCCAAACCCTAAACCCTAAACCCCAAACCCTAAACCGTACGTTGAGACTCCACACCATCCCCTCCCCTAAACCTCAAGGCCTAGAATATGGGAGGTTCCGGACATTAGGGGTACCTTATTTTGGGGTCCTTGTAATAAGGATCCTACTATGTAGGGTACCATGTTAGGGTCCCCTATTGTCGGAAGCTCCCATATGCCCCAAACCCTGAAGCTTGCTTGGTATGATCCTATATCAGGCCGCTGAACCCTAAACCTAGCGCCAATACGGGAGCTACAGGAGCTTGCCCAGCGACTCCAACATCCCTCAATTAAAGAATATACCTTAAATTATAGTAAGATCCCCATTATGATTTAAGGAATATTCTTTAATTAACGGGTATTGGAGTCCCGGAGTGGAAAGCCTCAACCCCCAAAAGAGAGCCTCAAGGTAGCTTGGAACCCCTGTGTCAAACAGATGAGGATCCCTAAGCCCTGAACATTATAGATCTCGGTTTCCAAACCCTTAGCATTGTAGGGTTTAGGGTTAAGGGTTTCGGGTTTATAGGGTTTAGGGTTGTGGGTTAAGGGGGGGTAAAGGGGACTTGATTTGCCCTCTTGAGCCTTGAAATAGCAAGGGGTACTCAGGCCACTGCCGCTCCTCCAGAATTTCAGAATCTCTGAAGGGTCCTGATGAGCCCTTATACAACCCGCAGCCCAACACCCCCAGGCCTGACCCCAAACCCCAAATCCCTATAAACCCCGAACTCTAAACTCTGAACGTTAGCCCCCGACAGAGAGCGAGCTCCAGGAGCTGAACGACCCGGTGATGGGAGGCCGGTCGACGGGCTCTTGGAGCTACGACTTGCCTGGCGGCTTCGGCATCTTCGACGGCCAGGCGTTTTGTCAGTAGAAAAGCAGCAAACAATAGCACTTCTCTCTCTCTGTATATGATATATGTAATTACTTATCTATACAGGTATATACAACAACGTGTTCAAACATGTATGTATGCATGGCGTATAGCGTAATGTACTGTAAGGTGAGGTAGGGTAGGGTATACAAGGCAAGGTAAGGTAAGGTAATGTACTGTACTGTAATGCAATGTAGTGTATGTAGGTTTCCATGTATGTATGCATGCATGCATGCATGTATGTATGTTTGTAGGTTATACCTATGTATGTAGGTATGTATGCATGTATGCATGCATGCAGCTAGGGAATTGTATATATTTATACACACATGTATTTATTTGCCCATGTCTATGTATATTTAGATGCATATGTATATGCATCTTTATATGTATATGTCTATGCTCTAGATCTGTATATGTATATGATCATGTCTATGTATATGTTTATTTCTATGTATATGTATATGTCATATGTATAGGCATCTGTATATACATATGTATATGTTTATGTCCCGGTCATCGGGGTTGTCCTGGCGATCTTGGTCTTGGTCGTCGCGGTCGTCGTGGTCCTGGTTGTCGTGGTCGTTGCGGTCGTCTTGATATCTTCGGAGCATGTATGCTGTGTGGTTTTCAGTGTTTGGGGATCTACGCTGGCATAAGTAAGGGTTTAGGGTTTGGTCTCGGTAATGGCCAATGTGTTGGTAATGCCAGCACTACCCACCACAATCCGTACATCCCCGATCCTTCAACCCTGAAACACCCGCGCCCACCCACAACGCTCCCACCCTCCACCATCCGCCGCAACCACCGCCACCCACTCTACCACCACAACTCCACTTCAGTGCAGGTGGTCGACGTGCCCAGCCTCAAAGCCCCAGGCTTCATCAAAGCGGTGTCGGACGGGACTTTCCCCGACTGTTCCTCGACAGCGTGGCTCGCTTGCAGATGATGCCAGCGTTTTCAGCGTTGTTGTGTTTAAAGTTGAACGACCGTTTTGCTGTTTGTGCTTCCCACCTTGGTTCGAACGTAAAGTTTGAGGAAAGCAGCTGTGCAGCGGGCCAGGGTTGCCTAAATCTAACGGGGTCTGAACCATTACCAATACCGTTCCTTGAGGGGTCTTCATGATAGCTATACCTATAACACGAGCTCGACCTGTGGAAGTGCGAGTTTCTGACGATTCGAGACCCTTTTCTCGAAGTGTTCTTGCAAGGATCCGAAGTCTAGATATGTGCCTGAGTATTCAAAGAAGCTTGTCAAAAACCCCAAGCCCTGAGCAACCTTAACCCCCGAATCCTTGATCCCAAAATCCAAAACCAAGAATCCATAATCTTCGGATCCTCAAAGAAACCCTAAAACCCTGAAGGCCTAAAAACCTTAAAGCCCTAAATCCTGCAGCCTAAACCCTAAGATGACTCTCCCTTCCCAGGTCTGGCGAGCTCGTGCTGCAGGCTAGTCGGGTTTCCGGACGACACCCGTAAATCCTAAACCTTAACACCCTAAAACCCTGAACCCCAAAACCGCAAAACCCCTAAACAAACACCGCAAACATTGCAAGACCCTCTGAAAGGCGCCACAAGGGGGTTTTGGGGTTTAGGGCTTAGGGGAACCGCCCCCAAACCCACACCCCTTCTGAAGCCCTATAAGAAAACCCTATATCCTTTTGACACTCTCAAGAAGCGCCAAATAACACCGAGCAGCCAAAAGCATCGGCAGCGCAGGTGCGCAGCACGACACCCGAGTACACGGGCTTCCGGTTCTCTTTTGCATCAGGCCAGGTGGGTGTTATAGGGTACTTTAGGGCCTAAAAAATTATCTAGACTATTTTGGGGGTTCCTTATTACGTTTATAGTATAATATGCCCCACAAGCCGATATTCTTATTTGTTAAGGCCGCTACATCACATGTTTAGGGTTAAACGGTTGGGGTCCCTAAACCCCAAGAACCCAGGGCTTTCTCAGAGTCAGCTGGGTTGGTCTTGGGTGCTAGATCTGATGTCAAAGGGGAAGAGGAGGGACCCGTAATGGGGACCCCTACCCTATAATGGGCTATATAATGGGTATATCATAGCTATATTAAGGGTATATACCTAGGGGTCCTTATTAAGGGTCCCTCCTTTTACCCTTGGATGATGCTTTTGGCTTTCTTTTTGTCCGTCGGGCTCTAGAGGGTCTACTAGTTGGAATAGGGCTTTGGCTCCCATCATACTATAGTTGAAATAAAGAAACCCCCAAAGTCGTATAGGGAACGAGTAAGGCCCCTACAGCACATGAGGGGGCCTGTTTGGTGAGGATTTCACGGGGCTTTATGAGGCTCGCGGAGTTGTGAGACTTAGAGTTCAGGGCATAGTAGCCCGATAACCCTAAACCCTAAACCCTAAACCCTAAACCTGCAAGAGCCAGGGGAACTACAGGTTCGGTTCAGAGTTTCAGGATGTAGAGTTTGGGGGCCTCCTGTTAGGATTTCGTCTCGGATTGAGGATAGGCCTCTGAATGGGAGTGCAAGGTCGAGGGGCTCGAATGGCATGAAAATCAGCATGAAGGCTTACTGGGACGTTGCATAGTTGTTTTGTGCACTTATCGACTTACTTAATTGCTTGACTCCCTGAAGTCTCACCCTACACCTGCCACCGCAATCAGGCCCATAGGGCCAATTCCCAGAAACTTGTGCGCACCAGGATCGAGCCTTCTGAGTCTTGAAAGGCTTAGGGTTTAGGGTTTAGGATGTTCTGCGACCAAAGCATAAAGCCCCGGGCCCTAAAAAGTCCCAAAGCCTAAGCTTGGAAGGAACCCTGTCACCCAGCTACGCCTGCGCCGGAGGCGCGGGGTTCGAAGCCTCGAGTTGAGAGTTTCGCGTCTCGTCTTTGGGGCATTCTCCCGGTCTCGGGTTTGGGGTATCGGAACTGTGATGACATGCGCTTTGCATCAAATAAAAGCCCTAAGCGCATCTAATACGCCCCTGTGCTCCCTGCCCACTTAGCCTTTTTTGACCCTGAACCCTCATATCTTCCATCCCAAGCTTCCGAACCGTAAGCCCTACAACAGACTGTTCAATCAACTGTAAACCTTCAGGGCCTCAAAAGCTGGGATGAAGGTAGGTAGGATGGATCATATTCCACCCATCTTCATCCCACCTCTAAAGCCCCTCGAAACCTCAAACCCAAGACGCTCCAACCATCCCGAACCCTGGAGCTTGAGCTTCGCCCGAACCCTGTCCCCCCCCAACCATCCTCAAAACCGAAGCCCTAAACTCTGAAGTTCTCAACCTTACAGTAGAAGCCAGAAAGTTGGAATATCATTATCGTAACCCCTTTAAGGTAAATTATAGGGGATCCTACCATTATTCCATATTCCAACTTTCTGGAGTTCCCTTTAGATCTTAAAGCCAAAGGCCGAAACTCTAAGCTTCCCAACCCCTCCTAAACCCCCGACTCTGAACTCCCAAACCCGAAACCCCCTCGCTCAGGTGGTTCTATCCCTATGAGTCGTGGCTGCTTCAAGGCTCGCCCTCCAGAGAAGCCTCCATGACCTGAAAACGCTCGCTCATGAATCCCTATAGATTCCTATACATCCCTTCTAAATCCTTGCAGATCCCTTATGAGTCCTTATAGATCCTGAAATATCCCTTGTAAATCCTTCTGGATCCCTTAGGAGGTTCAGAGCTTAGGATTAGGAAGGGTTTCGGGTTTGAGTCCAGACTGTTGGGTGTTTGGGTTTGGGGTGCTGTCTTTTCTACTTAAAGGATCATGGGACTTAGTAACTAGGGTTATAATTAAGGTAACTGTACATATAACCTCAGTTAAGGTACTTATAACCTTACTTACTAAGTCCCATGATCCTCCAAGTAGGGCTTCAGGTTCAGGTTTTTTGTGTTTGAGCAGCTTCGGGTTTTCTGGGTGTAGGTTCAGTGGGGTTGTTGGGTTCCGGGGTTTGTCTCCCCAGGCTCAGCACTTTGAGTTGACGTGGGTCTTGCTGCTTTTAATGCTAAATGCTGCTTTGGGGGTCCGGAAAACTCTAAATCCAAACCCCAACCCCCAAACCCTAATCCCACTAAACTGATAAGCCCCGAAGCCCAAACCCTTCAACCCCAAACCCCAAAAGTTGTCAGGGTTTAGAGTTTAGGGTTTCGGGTTCGGTGCATTCCCCGGACCAGTGGTGCATCGAGACCGGTACAAGCTTCACGACTTTCATGGGTCAGATAAAGAGCTTTCGTAAAGAAGATCATAGCTGCGAACCCAGAAGTTGCCATTCCGGACAAGTTCCTACAAGAGGCTGCCTCGTCGATGTCACCAGCAGACAGCCTGGACCCTATGAATCCTTCATAGATCCCGTACGGAACCCTAAAATTACTTTTAAAGTAATCCCAAAGGTTCTTTCCAAAGGAACCCTTTGAGAAACCAATAAAGAAATTTTCAGAACCTTAAACCCGAGGCCGTAAACCCTAAATTCTATACCCTGGCCCCTAAATCTCACCCAACATCCATGCCGCAGGCCAAGTTCCAGGTGCCCAAAGGCAGCAACTTCACGGAGGTGCGTGCCTGGCCAAAAAGCAGGGCGTTGCAAGGCTTTGGGTTTAGGGTTCCGGGCTGTACGCTTCTTCATGAGCTCTTCTCAGGTCAACTTGAAGAACCAAAGAAACTCAGTATATAATAAGGTTACAAACTCAAGAGATCTTCCACATTCAAGCTGGATTGGGCCATGAACCCCAAAGTCAATCACCGAAACTACACCCCTAAAAGCCCGGGCCTATACCCCAATCCAACATCTAAGGTATCCCCTGGCGTGACTTCAGCGACAAGTGGAGTCCGGCTACGGGCGAGCAGACGACTACATGCGCTGAGGCACCCCCGGGTTTAGGGCTTACAGTTTAGGGAATGACAGGTTTACATGAGGCCACGTGGATATAGGACTTGTCGTTTGTGGATAGTTTGTTGTTGTGTAACGGGACATCCCGGAACTCGACCCCCTGATCACCTGAAGCGTCTGATGTATGTTCGGAATTTCAGTTAAGAAGGTTCCCTGACCAGTCGGATCCTTGATGCAGAAACCCACGCTTTGAGGCCGTGAATGTTGGTTCTCCCCAAGTAGACCCCGGGTAATAGCGACACTCGCCACTCCTTTGGTGCGTATGGTAATCGGGCTCATTTGTAGCTGTTTGGACTCTCAGTGCCAGGGCCTTGAACAGCTTTCAAACGGAAATGCATTCCTAAACCCAGACCCTAAGCACCCACAGAGCACACCACACGACCCTTCCCCCCTCAACCCTAAACCCTGCACCCTAAGCCCCAAGCCCTGAACTCTAAAAGCCTGAACCTGCGAAAGCCCCAAACGGGAAGTAGGGTTTATGATTATGGTTTAAAGAGTTTGTGGGCTTCCGGGATTAGACTTTTGGGGGTTTGGGGCTGAGGGTTTCAGGCTCAGGGAGCTTAGGGCTTAGGGTTTTGGGAAGCAGGATGCCTCCGTGTGCCCCACGGCCCAACGCCTTGCGGGGATCAAGCGCATTGAGGTCTGGGCCGAAGGCCCCCTTGAGGTTTAGGGTTTCAGTCGTCGGGTTTAGGGCTTAGGGGTTTAGAGTAACAGGGTTTGGGGTTTCAGGGTTTCAGGGTGGGGTTTGGGTTTTGGGGGGTTTAGAGTGCGTTTAGGGCCTTCGCAGGGCTGTTCAAGAGGCTTTCAGGGCTAGGCTTCATGTCAGATCTTCGGTTTCTCCTGTTCCGTGTGCTTCTTGAGAAAGTACTTAAAGGATCATGGGACTTAGTAACTATGGTTAGAATTAGGGTAACTATACTTATAAATATAACCCCCATTAAGGTACCCTATAACCTTACTTACTAAGTCCCATGATCCTCCAAGTAGGGCTTCGCGTGAAGAGTGCTTGAGTAGGCATTTTAGGATGCAGGCTTCAGGGCTGTGGATTATGGGTTTAGGGATTTTGAGGGGTTTAGGGCTTTGGGGCTTTAGGGTTTAGGGCAGTTTAGGGATTTGGGGGTTTAGGGTTTTAGGGCAGTTCAGGGGTTTAGGGATTTTGGGGGTTTTAGGGCTTTCGGGTTTCGGGTTTGGGGGTTGTATGAAAAGGAAGACCCCGGTGCCATATTCAGGACATACCCCTGCCCAAGCAAGATGCAGTTCGAAGGACCGGAAGAAGGACATCATACTAATGAATCCAAGAAAGGCAGGTTCTACAGAGGTTCAGGTAGGGCTTAGCTTCAGAAGTAAGGGTTTCCAGTGTGTTCGGAGTCTACTTAGAGGTTCATGGGTACTTCTAAGTGGGGTTACCATTAGGGCAGCCAGAATTATAACCCATATTCGGGGACTTATCACCCAACTTACCCTAAACCCTAAACCCTAAACCCTAAACCCTAAACCCTAAATTACAACTACCCATAAACCTTCAAGTCGGCCTCTTGGTTTCAGCTTCGGTGGATTTGAAACCCGAACGTTAAACCCCGACCCAGAATCCCAAAATCCATGCAACAACTCTGATAATCCCAAAGGGACCACTACAAGGACTTAAACGCAAGTCCAAACTTCCGGTTTAAGGGGTTCGATCTTTCAGGGGCATGAACTATGCATCTGAATCTGGCCTGGTTGGGCGTTTGGTGAGTAATTACCTAGCCTATACTGTTTTCGGGTTCTGGATTATACTTATAGTATAATGGGCCCCAAAGCCCTATGATATCCGCTGCTATCCAACCCGCAGGGAGTTGCTGCCAGCTGAATCCTGTATTCAACTAGGGTTGAATATTGCAGAAGGGTTTTGGTGGGTGTATTAAGAACTCCTTTCTGTATGCAGGTGTGTGCATATTTGGGGTGAAAATTGTGGCTCGTGTGGGAACGGGATGCTCGACATGAAAGGCCTACTTGAGACATATCTACAGGACATCTTGAGCACAGGAGCGCTGACTGGGAACCGAAAGCTCAGGAAGGATCCCCTGCAGCATCCCGTAGAAGGCTCATCGTTCATGCCGTGAGGCGCCGTGGGACACATCCACCTCGAGGCGGGCGGTGCACAGTTTGGGACTGTCTGCGAAGTGCCGGCAGTGCCCGGCCCCAAAAAAAACTGCCAGTCCTTATGGTACAACACCTGCATAGCAAAGCCCATGTAAGACAGGGTTTCTGGAATTCAGTTTAGCAGGTCGGGCAGTGACAGCAAAACGTATGTAGTATACACGTTCCAGTATTTCGTAGTAGTATCCCGGCTCCTCTTATAGTCCCAGTAGAACTAAATACTAGGACAATGCGCACCGAAATCCCATTGCAATCAGTAAGGCCCCTGTGCCCCGAAGTGTTTTCTCCCAAGATTCCTCAGGAGTCAAATGGGTTTAGGGTAAGTATGTACGTATGTAGGCAGGCGGTACTTAGGTAGGTGCGTAGGTCGGTAGGTAGGTAAGTAGGTATGTAGGTATGTATGTATGTATATGTATGTAGGTAGGTAGGCAGGTACGTACACAGACGCTAAAGCCCTGTTAGGAAAACTCTCCTTCAGAGACTCCAATATCCCGTAATTAAGGAATCTACTTTAAATTATAGTAGGATCCTTAATATGATTTAAGGAATATTCCCTAATTAAGGGGTATTGGAGTCTCACCCTAAACCCTAAACCCTAAACCCTAAACCCCTAAACCCCTAAACCCTAAACCTTAAACCCTAAACCCTAAACCCTAAACCCTAAACCCTAAACCCTAAACCCTAAACCCTAAACCCTAAGAGGACAACTCTCCTTCAGAGAGGAGGGACCCTTAATAAGGACCCATTATTTAGCCCATTATAGGGTAGGGGTCCCCATTATGGGTCCCTCCTTTTCCCCTTTGAGAAAAGAGGCCATTTGGTCTCGGCTCCCAGGGCCGCGGCCACAAGCAGCTCTTCTCGACTCTGATTGCCTGCCTCCCAAATTTGGGAGTTTCCGAAAATTAGGGGTACCTTTAAAGGGATCTATAAGGGTTCCTTAAAGGGATCTATAAGGGTTCTATAAAGAGTTTAGGGTTTGGGAGTTTCCGAAAATTAGGGGTCGGGGTCCTTATAGTAAGCATCCCTATTATTTAGGGTACTGTCTTAGGGTCCCCTATCTTCGGAAACCCCCATCTCAAACCCCACAACCCTGCAGTGTCCAAAGTCCTACGCAATCGTTCGAGCAAAACCCACCTCCTGACCTGATCCTCCAAGCTAGACCTTGACCTCAAACCCTGTATCTGAAATCCGAAGACCAGACTCGAAGTCATGTAAGCCCAAACATATGCAACAGCCGAGGCCCTAAACCTTATAAACCCCAAGCCCGAAACCCTACAGCCGCAACCCTAAACCCCAAACCCGAAATTCTTAAAGCCTAAATCCTAAACCCTATAAATCCCGCAACCGTGAATCCCAAACACTAAACTTCAAGCCCCTATTCACTACACCCCGAAACCTTGAAAGCAGGTCAAGACCATTTCGGCTCGCTCGACTCCTTCGGCTCTTCAGGCAGTGCCACCGTCCTTCAACACATGCCGGAGTCCCATCCAGCAGCTTGGTACGCAGCGTTCTGGAGGGCGCTGTGGTGGGTTTATCTGGTTTTACATGGTTTTATATGGAGTTTTGCAGTGTTTGCGACGTGCCGTTTCTACGGGGCTCATGAGGGTTTCAAGGTCATCACAAGGGTTTTCAGGGCTTTTGGGTCCCGAACTTAGAGCTTAGCGGTGCCAGGTTTCGGTTGCAGGGGTTATGGCTTTGGAATGAAGTTGCAACAGGCCTTGGAAGAATTGGCAATAAAGTCATCGCCTGCTTTTGTTGTAGTAGAATTGCCTCATGTACCCCTTGTATTGTTATAGTAGAAATTACCGCAAAACTCCCTTCTAATTACTGAGCTACTCAGGTCCCAGAACTAAAAAAGGATGGAGGTTACCATTTTCGACACCCCTTGGGGTGTTTGTACAGTAGATACGCCTAGACATTCACGGTGTCAGTCATATAAATGTTGTTTTCCTGTCACCCTCTCTAGCTCAGAAGGTTTTAAACTTAATGTGCTTTGTAACATTTTCTTAGGGTTTAGGGTTTAGGGTTTAGGGTTTAGGGTTTAGGGTTTAGGGTTTAAACTTAATCGGCTGCAGTTTCAGGGTTCAGTTGGTTTTATGACTTGGAGGATCATGGGACTTAGTAAGTAAGGTTATAAGCACTTTAATCGGGGGTAGAAGTATAGTTGCCCTAATTATAACCCTAGTTACTAAGTCCCATGATCCTCTAAGGAGGTGGGTTCAACTGACACAACCCCATCAGGCGCCAGCTGCGGTACAACATCTCCAGCCGAACAGAGCCCACTGTGCCCGTCCCGGTGGACGCTGGGCCTAACGAGATCTTTAGGGGCTTTTCGAGAATTTTGGATGCAGAGTCGTGGCTAGTGTGTTTGCCGAAAATCTGGCTAGAAATCGTCGAGATTTTGTGGAGAAGTTGTTGTAGCGGTGTTTGAGGCTCAAAAAACCTTTCACTTCTGAGACAACGTGCAGCCGAGAGAAGTGCACGCAATTCCTATCTGTGCCAGTCTAAACCCGAAAACCCTTGTTTTAGCTGCCCTCAACTCTAAAACCACAATGCTTCTCTGGTCTCAGTGTAGGTAATACAATCGTTTGCCATATGCACAAATACTATTTCTTGAGGTTCCTGAACATACGTCTAGATCAACCCAACCCCGTACTGTAATTACTTGGGCCCCGGATATGAAACTCATACGGTACCCCGTATCGAACCCTTACAGGAACCCTTAAATGAGAGCCGCACAAACCCCCCGAGGACCCCTCGGAGAGCCTTGCAGAAGCCATCTGCTGCGACAACCGCACGAAGGCTCCTGAGTTTTTTCTTTGCACCCTTCGTTATTTATAAGGGTTTAGGGTTTAGGATTTAGGATAATATTTTGCTATAGGGCTTCCCGTAAATATGGCAGGAAGTGACATGCTGCGGTGGGATTCCGGCTTCAAACAGATCCTTAATGTGGTTTCCGAGTGGAGGGGAATGTTTCATCTTCGTTACTCGTAGCGGGCTTTCTATAAGGGTTTCTCGAATCAGGTTGGAATGGGATTCTATTGGTTTCTGTAGATTTCCAGGGTTTCTATAGATTCTTTATAGGGTTTCTGTAGATGGTTTCTACTGGGTTGTTTTTTGGGGGAGTGTCTGATGTTTGGCGGATCCGGGAACGTAGTAGTAGCTACAGGGTCCCAAGTAAGGTAACTGTAGCTGTGTTCCAGTTAAGGTACTTGTGCTTGCTTAGTTTCTTGATCCTTCCAGTCGGGTTTCGGGCTTTCAGCTGCCTGCAGTTGTACTTACCTAGAGCCCGGGTCCGTTAAGGTACATGTAACACATCATGGGTGGCTTGGGGTGTAGAGGTTAAGGTTTACAGTTTCCAGCGAATCTGTTCGAGTCTGTAGCTGCAAGTCCATCAAAACTCTACTACGGATGGGTTTCTACAATGGAGTTCGGCAAGCCTGCGCTTTATGTGCTTTCCTTTGTGGCTTGTCGTCTATTTCGGATAAGCCTACCCGGAACCCCTAAACCCTGAACCCGTAAGCCCTAAACCCTATGAGACTTGCCAAGAGGGACTGAAGCAACGCCAGGTCTATGCGGAGCCTCAGTTCCTGTACCAAGCCCCGGACATCGCTCTCTTCGACAAGATTTCGGGAACCACCACCTTCTACGACTCAGCTTGCGGAGTCCCGCTTTTCAAGGTGGGCCCGGGGGTGAAACTGTCCTGGGTTGTTCGAACTCCTAGGGCCGCGAGAGCAGGATCCCACGAATGCGTGGTTTAGCCTTTAGGGTGTAGGGTTTTGAGTTTATGGAAATTGTATCGGGATCGGGTCCTGGGTTTTGGCTGGGTTTTGGGCGGGGCTCTTCTTTTTCTTGTTTCCGTTTGTTGGATCCGGAAACGCAAGCCCGGAAGCAAATCCTGGAAACACTCGGGCACCGCCGAAACAGCATTGATTTTCGATTGCTCGTTTTTGTTTTTCTACGTACCGCGGAACGAAAGCAACAAAGCGGCATCACGACCATTCATGTGAGAGCACACAATTTCTATTTATCCTGCGCTTGAGGGTTCAGGGTTTCGGTTTGAGCGCCTTTAGGGTACAAGTAGGTGATATGCAGTATGCTCCTGAGTGTGCCTGCCTGAGACCGCACGCTCAGGCACCGGTGAACAGGACTGGGGGCTGCAAAAGTCGCGGCCGACGCACGTGATACGGGGGCCGTAATGGCTAGACTAGGGTTTCGGGGTGCACTATAGCCACTATTAGTACTATTAACACTATTATTACTAGTATTACTATAAGTATGATGAGGATAGGTTCACTGACTGTAAGGGGTGATGTTTTTCAATTATTCCGAGCCTGCAGGAGCATGGCCGACTTCAAAGCCGACACAGACGAGCATGGATGGCCTTCGTTTCGTAAGGAGGAGGTGTTCTCTGAGCACGTGTCGGTTGACAAGAATGGTTTCGTTTATTCCTCTTGCGGCACGCATTTGGGAAGCTACTTGCCCGATAGCGCCGGGCCGAGGTATTGCATGGACTTATCCTGCATCGCAGGCAATCCGGTCCAGCAGATCATGGTTTGACACAAACGTCAAGCCGTTCTGCAGACTGCCGGGACCACATTGTACAGGTAAAGGCCCATCTACTTGGGATGGCAGGCACAGATGCAAGATGTGATGCCCGGGTTGTTTTCGATAGGTCGAGCGAATGATATAGGGGCCTTTATCATTGCTTAGTATTTCTGTTCTGGTTATTGACCCCTATATTAGCCTCAGACCTGTCCACCGACACGTGTGGCCAACGCGAACAAAGCACAAATCTGAATCGCGGCCCGGTTAAAAAGGAGCCAGTTTGGCAGGTTCACTTTCGTTTCCAAGTCGGCCGTCGCAATATGGTGGTCATGAGCCTTTGAGGCATTCGAAAGTTTGCATGGCTTGTCGTACACTTTAATCCGGAACCCTGAGGAAATGTTGGTAGTTGTTGAGGCGTCTGTAGACCCTGCAACCCGAAAGCCCTAACCCCCTAAACAGCCTGAACCCTAAACCCTGATCCCTAAGCCCTAAAGCCTAAACCCTAAACCCCAACAAAAAAGCCCCTCCTTAACCTGCTTCCCAGAGACTCCGATATCCCGTAGTTGAGGAATATACCTTAAATCATATAAGGGATCCTACTATGATTTAAGGTATATTCCTTAATTAAGGGATATTGGAGTCTCTGGGTTGGCTTCAGCCCCCAAGGTGCCTCGGCCAGCGCCTCGGTGTCGCCGTCAGCGTCGCCGGCGTCCTCTGCGGCCGCGCCTGCCTGGGCCTCGGCACAGGCTTTGGGTTCCTCGAAGGGTTTGGCGTCCCTCAGGGGTTTAGGATTTTGGTAGTTTTGTGTTTTTGAGGGTAAAAATCTCGTTCTGACATATATATATATATATATATATATATATATATATATATATATCATGTAAGGGTGCGAATGTTGTTGCACGGGTTCTTCGGTTTTGTCGTGGGTTGAAGAAAATTGGGGCTCCATTTGCTGGGAATCCAAGGCCGTACAAAGTAATTAGGTTTCAGTACCTGATTTGGAGGGTTCATTGCGGCGGATACAGATGTTTTCCTTTCCATGTTCCCTGTCACTTCGAAAAGGGTTCCATATCTACAGAATGGAAAGGACGTCACATGACATATCGCCGGTAGTCAGCAACATATACAGGAGCTAGACCCAAACCCCCAAACACTAAACCTTAAACTCTAAACCCTAAGCCCTGACCTAAATTGTAAAGCCTGAACCGCGGGTTCATTCCCAAGGCAGCGCCTTGCCACGATGCGGTTCATGCGTTGGGGGTCCACCCTAAACCCTAAACCCTAAACCCTAAACCCTTTAGACTCCCGACAGCCCGGAGAGCGAGGAATGTCCAAGGTTTAAGGGTTCAGGCTTTAGGTTAGGGTTTAGGGTTTAGGGGTTTTAGGGGTTTAGGTTAGGGTTTAGGGTTTAGGTTAGGGTTTAGGGTTTAGGTTAGGGTTTAGGGTTTATGTTAGGGTTTAGGGTTTAGGTTAGGGTTTAGGGTTTGGGGTTTAAGGGTTTAGGCTTCAGGATTAACGCTGAATGAAGGCGTTTTGGATTTCGACATCTAGGCTATAATAATGCAAGAAGCCGCAAAAAAGTGGAGTTGGGGTGGATTGTCTTCGGTGATTCTTGCTGCTTTTGCTTCGAGCCCTAAACGGTGGCCTCTCAGTGCAGATCCTACACCCGAACCCCTAAATCCCAAATCCCACGAATTCCGACAAAACGGGTCTCGAAAGCGCCGTGTTTTTACAGTTTGTACTGGAGCTCGTAAGAGGGCTGTTATGGAGTGTAGTGAAGCTTCACTGGGTGTTACCCTAGGGGCTCAAGGGGTCATCCGATTATAGCCCCTACGTATGGGAGTTTCCGAAGATTCGGGGTACCTTATTTAGGGGTCCAAAAGAATAAGGATCCTACTATGTAGGGTACTATATTCGGGTCCCCTGTTTTCGGAAACTCCCATATGTACAGTATAAGAGAAGCGTCTCATCGTTCAGGGCCTCAGATGTGGGTGTTGGGTGTTGGGGTTGTGCGGTTCCAGGGCAGGTTTAGGCACTCAGCCAGCAAAGGCTCAAGCCAAAGCGGACCAAGAGCAGGCACCGAGAAAGGGCGAGGAAGGTTTGCAGGGATTCGGTATGCAGGCAGCAGCAGGGGTGGCAGGAGCAGGAGTAGGTGAGGAGGAGTCGGAGCTGGAGGCGGAGGAGGCGGAGGAGTAGAAGTAGGTTCAGCAGCAGCAGCAGTAGCAGTAGTAGTCGTCGTCGTAGTAGTAGTGGTAGTGGTAGTAGCATGGTAGTAGCATGAGTAGGAGTAGGAGTAGGAGATGCAGTAGCAGCGGCAGGAGCAGGAAGATGGTCCCGTTTTCAAGCATCATCATTGCTTCACCGGTTGCTGCTGCCGATTAAGCTAGGCCTAAATGCCTAAACAACAGACCCCTGAACTACCTCCAGGCCCCATAAGCCTGGAAAAGCAGCCAAACCTCACAACACAATTATAAAGCTGATAACCTTCATCGAAAGTAAGCTGCACGAGTAGCACCGTAACAGAAAGCCTAAGGAACCCTCAAGCCTGAAGCAGTAAACTTTGCGCCCGCATTTGGACAGAGCTCCTTGAAGATCTCATTCCTGAGCAGCCAACAGCTTTAGAGGTTCGGGGTTTACGGCCTACCCCGACCCTGTAAAACCTGACATTCTTAGGGTTCCTTCTTCTGGATTCGCTGTATATGTCAGTAAACTGATGTTGTTTTGGCGGTTCAAGTAGTGTTTGGGGTTCAGGGTTGGGTTGCACAGTCTACGCTTTTGGTATTTTCGTTTCAGTGAGCCCCTCCTCTAAGCCCGAAGTCTTAGTCTTAAGCCCTAGACCACCGTCCCAAGCCAATAAGCTTACTCCGCTTACCGCATCAGATTCACAAACCGCAAGCCCTATAAGCTCTACAACCGCAAAAACCCCCAACTCTCAAATCCTGACCCTGACGCCAGCTACTCGCAAATAGGACTTGCAGAACCTCGCTGCAGAGCTAGACAAGGCCGAAAGGTTTCTATGATTGATGCCAGGGGCGGGGCTAGGGTGTTCAGGTGGGTTGCCGGGTTGCTTTAGGGCCTCAGCGCTTAACGCGTTAAGTAAGCCTAAGCCCGACTAATCCCCAACAGATTCAAGGTCCCCCGACAGGAGGAGGAGGAATTGCTTTCCGACTGGTCGCCTGTCGTAAACGTCCTGAAGGAATGTCTGCAGGAGCCCAATATGTAGGTGCTGCGGGATTCCTTGATTGCTACCTCAAGTAAATGGGGGCTTGTCATGGAGCTTAATTTCACCGCACTGGTAGGGGTATGCAGTAAGCTGAATGCTTTCGTCATCGTGCCCGCTTAAGACCCTTCAAGCCCAAAAAAGCAAATCTACGAAGCCTTACAAAAATCCTTCCGTAGCTTGAGGTAAGGGAAGGGCCTAGCCAGGAATCTCTGGAACTCCGGAAATACTTCACGATCGGGCACCCTACAGTATACAGTGAACCCCTAAAAGCGCACTAAACGCACGAAAGCCGAAACCCCTTGCCTCCTGCACCCTTACGTTCAACTTTGGAACCTTGGAGACCCTACAGAAAGCTGCAACACACAGCAGCAGCCTATAACTCCTAAGCGCTTTCTCTGCGCCCGATCCCCGAAAACCCCAACCCTACCCTACCCTACTACCCTACTACAGGGCCCTTATGTAGGAGCCTAAATATTTACAGATACCAGCCTGGAAGTTCCTTATCAGATTTACAGCATAATGGGCCGCAAAGCCTTCTCTAATGATGAAGGCCCCCCCACCTTCAGCCCCAAACGCTGAGTTCCTGCAAAGCCCGCTCTCTGAACCTGCGAAAACCAAGGCTCAACGCAGGGCCTAAACCTCAAACCCTAAGTTCCCCGCCTGGGCATGTCGGACCCGCAACATATGGGTGGTTGTCAAAATTAGGGTCCCTTTTTGGGTCCTCATGATAATACGGCACATAATATTTAGAGTACCAAAAAAGGGACCTTAATTTTGACAACTACCCATATACACCGTTGAGTCTGCAACTCCAGACACGGATAAACATTCGGGGAGCAGTGTCCCACCGCTCGCGCCTCAATTGACAAAGGAACTCGGTGAGCAAAGAGGCATGCTTGTTTCACCTTTGATTCCCGAGGCGCTGTAAAATACAGCGGTGAGACAAAGTATCTAGTGGAGCTCGAAGACAAGGTCGACAACGAGGTGATCATAAGACAGAAAATCCAGGAAGAGCCAGCGGCTAGCCGAGGAGATGGAATGGTATAGGGTTTAGGGTTTTGGGTTTTAGGGTTTAGGGGTTTAGGGTTTGCTTTCCAGTTCAGCTTCCACGAATCTGTTGTTTCGACAAGCCCGTCGAGGAGGGTAGCAACAGCAAGAACTTGGGAGAGTTCCTGGAGATCGAATCCACTGACCAACGCTGAAAGCATTAGGGGGCGTTGTAAGAAGGGTGATAAGTGAGGCAGCTCTGGCCTTACGACCTTGATCAATTCGCATTTCAGATGCCGTACCTGGGCACTACAGAACCCACCCTTGCAGGGTGCCATTTCTTTAGTTCCATCGTTCACAAGTCCTTTGACAAAAACAGGTTGGGTTTAGGTCCACGCTCTTCTAGCCTTGCTTCCTCAGTCTTCTAGGCCTGCTTCCTGTGTCAAACCCAAAACTCTTAAGCCTTAAACCCCAAACTCCCGAACCCCAAACTCCTAAACCCTAAACCCTAAACTCCTAAGCCCTAAACCCTAAACCCCAAACTCCTAAACCTTAAACCCAAAACTCCCAAGCCCTCATCCTTTATGCAGGCCTTGGCGGCGGCCTCTGCTCGTGTGGAGGCGCGCAGCGGGGTTCTCCTTTCTTGGGGGTGGTTTCTGGGAGTTTGAGGGATTTACGGGTTTAGGGTTTAGGGTTTAGAGTTGTAAGGGATTTAAGAAGGGCTTGTAATAGGAGTCTTATAATAAAGTTGATAAGGTCTTGTACCTCTTGTACAGGTTTGAGGTTTTCAAGTCTTGTGAGCGCTTATCTTATGTGGATCGTATGGGGCTTGACACTACTTGAGGGTTTCAGAGTGTGGGGTCTTGTGAGGCTTGATGGCCCTTCCACATTGCGGTTCAGGATTGAGGGGTCTGCCGCGGTGAGAGCGACATAATCCCACGCGACCTGCAACCGTTCCAAAGACATCATGCCTTTCCTTATCACGAAACCTTCAGAATCTATGTCGTGAGCCCTGTCAGAAGTACCGAACAAAGAACTTGCGACATGCCGTCTACGAGCCCCGAAGAAGCACCCTTTGGCCCTTACCTTAACCCTCATCCCCCGAAGCCTGGACTCCTTAAAAACCTCGAAGCCTCATCTCCCTGTGGATGGAAGGAGCCTTCGGACCCTACTTGGAGGTTCATGGGTAGTTATAAGTGGGGTTATAAGTCCCCGAATATGGGTCATAACTATAGTTACTTTACTTATAGCCCCACTTATAACTGCCCATGAACCTCCAAGTAGTCAAACTTCCAGGAGTCTGCAGAAGGAACTGGAGCGCTCATCCATAGCCCCCCCCGATATACATGTTAATGTATGTACATAAACCACCAAGCAAACAGATATTTACTTATACATAGTTACACCGAAAGGTGTGGATAGTTAGCCAGCTTGCTAGATGGATAGACCGGAAGGATAGGTACACAGGTCGATAGACAGAGCCACAGATACATAGAATAGTTTAGATTCGATCTTTTCGCATAGATCAGATCAGATCAAAACAGATTCGATTGGGTTGGTGTAGATAAGGTTAGATTAGACGTATGTGTTTATGTATGTGTATAGGTATGCACCGGCACACATACACACACACACACACGAACCTGTACCTAATGTGTGTTGTAACATCTAAACCCCCTGAACCCTAAAACCTGAACCCCAAACCCCAAAGCTCCAACGCCCACATACCTCTCAGCGTGAAACCATGCGCCCCTAGTATGGGCCCTGAAGCTTGGGATCCTTGTTCACTTAATATATGCCTTATTTGTACCCTTTAAAGTCCTTTAAAAGGGCTAAGGCGGCTAAGGGCCCATACCAGGGGCCCATACTTCTAACCTTAGAATACCCTAAGTGGGTAGTTGTCGAGATTATGGCCCCTTTTGGGTACCCTAAATATTAGGTGCCATATTATACTAAGGACCCCAAAGTACTGTGTCATACTTGGGCAACATTGTACATTTTTTGGGTACTTAAACCCAATAAGGAATAAACATGTACATTTTCAATCCTACCCCAACCATGAACTAGAAATGGGACCATAATTTTGACAACCACCTAAGTGGGCATTTGCCAAATCAGGCCCTCGAGGCCCGCTGGCTCGACTCCCTGGCGGAACAGCTGCCCTTTGCCAAGGTCGCCGAGGCCGAAGAAATTTTTAAAAATAGTACTATACTAGAAAGGTACGATATAGTTTTAGAAATTTAGGAATGATATAACGTGGTATAATACCATATCATGTAGAAAAAAGTATGTCAGAATGATGCTTGCAAAAAGACTAAGATATAATCTACTACTCTGTGAAGAAGCTGGGGAGAAAGGCAACAAGAAGTTAGGTGTTGATGCCTTTTTTGCTTTCAAGGATTTGACAGGACTTCACAGGCTTTTCTTCAAACGAGGGGTTGTAGGTGGGTTTCAGGAATTGATGAGAACACTCCTATTCCTCCACAGGGCTCCCTAACAAGCTGGTACTTCGAGGGTCATGGGACATAGTAAGTAAGGTTATAAGTACCTTAATTGGGGTTATAAGTATAGTTACCCTAATTGTAACCCTAGTTAATAAGTCCCATGATCCTTTAAGTAAAGAGGCATCCGACACACAATGATAGCAGTACAGATCATGGGCGTTGGAAAATCAGGCTTCAGGATTCAGGAAGCGATTAGGATTGGGGCTTGCGTGCTTGGGCATTAGTGCACAGGGTGGGAGGGATCAAATTTTTCTCTTCCCAGGTTACTGCTTAAAGGATCATGGGACTTATTAACTAGGGTTATACTTAGGGTAACTATACTTATAACCCCAATTAAGGTACTTATAACCTTACTTACTATGTCCCATGACCCTCGAAGTGGGGATCTTAGGGTTCATTACACGCGATCCAAAAAAAAGACTGCAGTTCCCCCTTGCATCGATATCCGTAGTCGGTAGAAGCGGCGTAAACACCCAAACCTTAAACCCTACTTGGAGGATCATGGGACTTAGTAAGTAAGGCTATAAGTACCTTAAATGGGGTTATAAGTATAGTTACCTTCATTATAACCCTAGTTAGTAAGTCCCATGATCCTTTAAGTACGCCCTATCCCTACACCCTACATCTTGCACTCGAAACGCTACTCTGTCAACGAGGTTTCCCATGTTTACCAAGAGTAAGAATAGTATAGTAATAGTGGCAATGTTAGCAATAATAGTAGCAGTACTAACAATGGAACCATTACCAATAATAATACTAATTATCGCAGCAATAGCAATATTACTAGTTACATGACAAGCCGAATATGTAATAGTACAGGGAACTCCAGAAAGTTGGAATATGGTTTCATGGTAGGATCCCCCTTAGTTTACCTTAAAGGGGTTAGGAAATCATATTCCAACTTTCTGGCTTTTACCTTAGTGCTTTCAGGCCTTGCGATCTGATGATGCGCGCTGGCACGGGGAGAGCTGCCTCGAAATCGAGCGGGTGCGGTTGGCCTCCTCATTGCAACAGGGTTTCATACAGGGCCCTGAACCCTAAACCCCAAAACACTAAACCCCTAAAACCTAAACCCAGGGACCCTTTTTAGAAGGAGGGGGGGTGTATAATAGGGATGCTGTAAGGGCGGTTTCAGGTTCAGAGTGTGGGGTTTAGCGTTTAGGGCTTTAGCTTTAGGGTTGAGGAAGTCATCAGAATTTAGGATTCACGGTTTGGGGTCTAGGAACTTGCTAGGGTTTGGGGTTCCGGGTTTTGGAGTTTTGTTTCTGCCAGGCTTCGGGGTAAAAGGTTTAGGAATTACGTGGGGCTATCGTCTAGGGTTTAGGAATGAGCGATTAAAGCTTAGGCATTCCTTTGATGCTTGTGTGAAGGAGTGTGTGCGTGCGTGTGTGTGTAGCTACATGTACAGGTACCGTGTGCATTTCGCGTATGCATGCATGTAAACATGCAGGAAGATAGGTGTAAGTTTTCGTTTGCATGCAGGGATGGCTGGCTGGCTGTCTGTCTGCATGTCTGCATGTCCGTATGGGTTTTCGGCTGTCTACTGGTTTGTCCATTTGCCCATGCACGGATGATGCATTTTCGTTTTCGACTGTATTGGGATTGTACAAGCGGTTTTGGGGACCAAATTTCCTGAAATATGCCTTATTAGGTCCTTATTGTAGGCATTAAGGCCCCCTAACCCCCTCCCCCCTTCCCCCGTAAGGGTCCCTATGACAGAGCCTTCTTCTTGGAGTAATTTTGCTGCTTGTGGGTGCTGAAGGCCATTTCTTTTGACGGCTTTGGGTAGCTGTTGTAGTTTTGCATCGCAGCTTGCGTAGGAGTTTGTATGGTCGTGTACAGTCATCATGTTGTGTACTATATACCGCTGACTATTGTGCCCAAGCCCTCTGAGTAAAAGGTTAGCGCGACCGCTCATGGCTTAACGGTTTTGGTGTATTCTATAGGTTATCAGCCGTATTCGCTGACTTTGTCTCCGTGGTATTCTTACACTGGTATTCACACTGGTACATGAGTACTTCGCCCTCTCTGCTCACTACTGAGAAGGGAGAAACAACTGAAGTATCATCGGACGAGATGGACGACGAAACAAGAGATCGACTGCTTGATGAACAACTCACAGCAGCTGGCGCGGGCCCTATGGCATCGAGCTCAGGATCCCAAGCACTTGATAGGATCTTCGGTCCAGTGGGTCCTACCCTATCTCCATTTGTCTCAAATCCAACGGTCGACATCTCAAACGTGCAGTATACCTTGTACAATGTTGTGAACCAGGGTGAAACAGCCGAACAACAAAGAATGGCAATAGAGCGAACGGAGGCAGATGCTGAAAGAAGACACGCAAGCATTCTGAACCAACAATCGCATGATAATCTTGTGAGAATGGCTGGCATGGCTGAACAGGCCGAGCGCCTTCATGAGGTGAAGATGGCAGAATGCGAAGCACAGTTTGCGGAATTTGAGTTCAACGCATCCCAAAGGGAAAAGTTTTTGTTGAACGAAGTTGCAACATGCAGGAATGAAATGAACATTCTGGAATCAATTTTCCAACAACGACATCAGTCGGAAATCGCTAAGCTCAGAACCACTCTGATTGCTGAGAGCGAACGCAACAAAGCACAACATCTTGACTTTCTTGGAATCCGATTCAAACAAGTCCTTGAAGAAACCGAAGCGAGTATGGAACGGCGTTTCATTACTGAAATCGCCGAAATGAGTGCACAAAACGACAGACTGCAGGATGAACTGGCTGCCGCAGAACGAGCCTTAAGAATGGAAGCCAATGCGGACGAAGCGGGCAAACAATATGCCACGCCGAAGCCAGGATCTAATCCTACTATCCCGTTCTCCAATCCATTTGAGATTCCCGAGAACATGAAGGACATCTTCGGAAGAACGCCGCAAGCTCAGGAACCTCCGCAAGGAACTTCTGTACCACCTGGGTTTGAGAACAGAGAGCCACAAAAGGAAAAATCTCCTAAAGCTGCCCAAACTGGTAAGCCGGCGACTGTTGATCCAGACGGGGTTCCACATGTTGATTTCGGAGCTGAGGCATTGATTAGGGCAGCACGCTTGCTTACCCCTAAGACCGAAGAGGAAGAGGGCAAACCAAAGGTGAAAGAAGCCGAAAGCATCAAGCTTCCCGATTACCCTAATCCAGAGACCTACCGATCGTGGCGGATCTCGGTCCGCGAGATTGTGCGGGCTGCGAGCGATCGCCCGGATGAGGCATTTCGCTGGGTGCAGGAAGTATATGATAAAGAGGCTACCCTCAAGTCCTTACATGACACTGGGAAATTCTTAACATTGGACACAAAGTTGTTGGCTGCACTTACCAGAGTCGCTAGAGGAGAGATTTCAAGGCAAGTCCTAAACTTCAAGGAAACAGAGGCCACAGGAGGACGTGCCGTCAGGGGAAGACAAGTATTGTGGATGTTTCACCAACACTTTAAGACTAATGAAGAAGTCGGAAGCCTCTATAGCGTAGAGGACCTTTTAAAAGTGAAGTTGGTTGGGGACGACTTGGCTACCTTCCTTTACAACTTCGAGTCGGTGATTGCTGGAATGAGTCATGTTCCGGATGAGGTTACTTTGAGGGACATTTTGCTGAGGGAAATTCGGAAATCCCACCACATCAAGTACGATCTTCAGCTGTACGACAGGGCAAAAGAAGGAAACCCCGTACACACGTATGAATTCCTCGTCAATGCCATTAGGGAGCATCTGACTAGAGAACGTATGCGCAAGAATCGTGATCGCATCGCTAAGTCGCATGGCGACAGATACGGGGCCCCAGCGTACGGATCTGAACGTCGCCCCTCTTCGCGAGGAGGCCGTGGAAGAAGCATGTCCCGAAGTAGCTCAAAATCCAGAACAAGCAGCAAAGGATCGAGCCAACGAACACCGCCTAGATCTCAGAGTCCCAAAACTCAACAGGTTTGTTACGACTTCCAGAAAGGGAAATGCACAAGAGGCGACAAGTGTAAGTTTCTCCACAAACCAAAGTCAAGATCCCCAAGTCCTCATCGAACGCCTCAGAAGAAGATCAACGCGATTTGCACCTTTTGGAAGAAAGGTAAGTGCAACAAAGGCAAAGACTGTAGGTTCCTGCATCAAGATAAGCCCAATCCAACTGACGCCGCTCCTACCTAGCAGGCCGCCCCTGCGAAGAATGATGAAAAGCCTAGGAGCCCGACCCCGGATCCTAAAGCAAAGAAGGAAAAGAAACACAGGGGCAGGTCCAAGAGCAAGGAAAAGTCTGGCGGACGCACGGCAGCTTGTTGCATTTCGTATGCGCTGGCAGCTGTGCCCAATGGGCAAGGCGTTAAGGGTGATGCTTCAGGAACGTTCAAGAAACTAAGGTTCAAGGAGAAGCCAAGCATTCGGGAGATTCCATTGGATGGTAAGGGTAAGAAGCATAGGACCAAACCGCGAACTTTCGAAGTTTGTTACTTGGATGCTGAAAGTTGCCCAAAGCCTCCAGTTCAGGACCTAAGCACGGCCATAAGAACAGCGAACGAGCTTGCCAGGATCATGTCCTGTATGCTCAATGGGATTGAAAGCCACTGTGAGTACGAGTGCACAGATGACTGCGAAGAGGGTGAGATCCCAGTTGCAGTGTTGAAGTGCGAGCTGTGTTCTAGCGTGGAAAGAACAGCATGCTCTAGCTTTAATGCGGGATTAGAATTCCTCGCCGATACTGGCAGTGAAGAAGATCTGATCAGTAGGCACGATCACTCTATCTACTATCCCAGAGGCTCCCATCGAAAACGCTAGTAGGCCGGTCAACTTGATTACAGCTAATGGTCCAGTTCAGGGAATCAAGTCAACCAACATCCCGATGCCTGAACTGAAGCAAAACATTGAGTGCTATCTACTGGAAAGCACGCCACCGGTTTGTTCTGTTGGGAGAAGATGCATGGACGATGGATATGATTTCCATTGGCCTGCGGGCAAGGTTCCATACTTCATAGCTCCCGATGGTAAAGTCATCAAGTGTAAGATGAAGGGTAGAGTCCCAGTGATCTCGAATGATGACTCGGTAGCGAGCCCAGCAAGTGCTGATGATTCCCAGAAATCTGCTGGAACTCAGGTGTTTAACGCCGGTACAGTCAAGGTTGAACTGGCGGCACCTGCGGAGGACGAGTCTTCGGGTTTCCAGTAGAAAGCCGTCCGAGAGGACCGGCCGGGGATGAAAGAGTCGTTCATAGCGACTCCGAGATAGAAGAAGCAATCAATGCCGCACCACCAATTGCAATCAAGCCTAAAGATTTAGCCAAGCCAGGTTGGATCACTAGCAGTGAAATTGCCGCATCAAAGATCATTATTGGTCATCGGCCAAAGGCTTTGCGAGTACCTGCACCTCGTCATCCAAGGTTCGTGCTAAGGACCACTTGGATCTACAAGGACTCTGCTTGGAGCAAGATTGAGGATTCTGTTGACATCAGAAGTCTAAGGGTTAAAAATCAAAAGATTGATGGATCGCCAATTCTGTCGATTACTGCTTTCAAAAGACCCGAAGACGACCCCTTAATCGAGCCCGATAGTGACAAGGAAGAAGATGAGGGAAGGGAAATTTCGCAAGAAGCCCGGCTTCGCGCCGAGGCCGAAAGCATCCATCATCAATTCTGCCATCGTCCTAAGAACCCATTCTGCAAAGTGTGCCAAAAGGCGAAGATGCTATCTCCCCAAGCTCGAAGAAAGGGGGGATCTTCGACCATACACAGTGAAAAGTATGGGGATCATGTTACCATTGATCATCTCGTGACAAGAGATTTGAGGGACTTTGGATTTCAGGATGAGAGGGTGGCGCTTGTTATCAAAGATGTGTTTTCGCAATTCAGGTATGTGTATCCAAGCACAACAAAATCATCGGAACAAGTGCATGAGGACCTTCTGCACTTTTTCGGTACGCAAGACGAAGTTGGGGTTATTTACTCTGACAACGCGCCGGAGTTGGGAGCAGCTGTGAAGGAACTCCGATGTAGGCACAACACCTCTAGAGAGTACGTGGATGAAACTAAGGCCGTCATCGAACGGGAAATCCGCACCGTACTAGAAGGTACGCGCTCGAACTTGGAGCAAGCCGGTCTTCCAGAACGGTTTTGGCCTTTAGCAGCTCAGCACCACTCCATTGCGCTCAATCTCACAAAGCGAGTGGATACTGGTGAAATCCCATGGGAGGCACGCTTTGGGGAGTCCTTTGCGGGATTGATTGTTCCTTTCGGAGCTAAGGTCTTGTATTGGCATAACCCTAAACAGAACGTTCCGGAGACTTCCAAGTTTTCGTCAACTGGGGTTGAAGGGATCTTCCTGGGATACCATATCCAACCAGGGTTTGTTTGGAAGAAGGAGTATTTGATTGCACCCGTGAAAGACGCACAGTTTGCCATTGAGGACGGAAACCTCAAGGTCATCAGGGCTAAGCGTGTTGAGTTGATTGAGGGAAGTTTTGAGTTCCCACTTCAATCGGGAAGGATCAAGGATCGCGAGGCACACGAGGTTCCACAGTTGGATGATCAGAACATTCATGCTTCAGATGAAGAAAAGGAACGGGGACTTCGTGAGGCAGGCGAACTTCTTGATGAAATCGGCTTATCCGAACCCGAACCCGATGACGATCAAAGCCCACCGAAAGGTGAGGCCGCGCCTAAGCCCAGTGAGCCATCATCTAGTTCCAAAGGTGATCTGTTTGATCCCACGAAATATCCTGATGGTAGACCGGTCCCTGCTGGTTACAATTGGGATGGGGTTAGACTTGTGAGGAACAAGAAAGGCTCCAAAAGACCTCCTGATGTCCCGTCTGAATTCTGGCACATGTATTCCGCACAACAACGAAAAGAGGAAATCGAACGATGGGAGAAGAAGGTTGCGCGGGAGGAAGCTAGATTAAAAGAAGAACGAGAGAAAGAAGCTCCCGCTATGCCTGTTCTCCTTGGACATCGAGAACCTCATCGACCGAGGACGCCTGAGGATGGGAAGAGGTTGCACGGTTTATTTCTGGATAAGCTAGAGGAAACTTGCGAGGATCTTTTCGCTGCAGTTGCCAAGCTTATCAATCAGAATGATGTTGCCAGAAACCCTGAGGCTCAGGCTGCTATGGACAAAGAATGGAAGAAACTTCTTGATAAAGGGTGTTGGCTTGAGAAACAGGTTCGTGAGTACGATGACGTCTTGTCTGAAACCAAGGCAAAAGGCGAAAAGGCTCACTTCGGGAACGTGTTCGAGATTTGCAGCCTTAAGGGTTCCGAGTTGCAGGATGGTAATCCGCTTAAGTACTACAAGGGACGCTCTGTGTTCCAGGGGAACCAGGTTCGAGATGAAAATGCGGATCACGCGATCTTCGCCGAACTGGGTTCTAGCCCTGCAAGTATGGAAGCGGGTAAAATCATCGATGTGTTCGGAAGCCAACCAGGCTATGCAAAACAGCAAGCTGATGCTCGACAAGCGTATACTCAAGCTTTGTTCAAAGGGATTGCGACTTGGGTTCGACTTCCCAAGAATCGTCGACCGCCCGAGTGGCGCAACTTTCGCGACCCAGTTTGTCCTCTCAGACTTGCTTTGTATGGACATCCTGACAGCGGCGGCATCTGGGAACGACACTGCACTGCTCAGTTGAAGAGCATAGGGTGGATCCCGGTTCTTCCAGATATATGGCAAAGTATCTTTTACCATCCGAATTAGATCTCCTCCTCGTCGTCTACGTCGACGATTTCAAAATGGCAGGACCAAAGGACAATCTTGCTAAGGGATGGGAGGGGATTGGGAAGGTTTTGGATATGGATCCTTCGGAACCATTTGGGAGATACTTTGGTTGCAATCATCGAGAGCAGAACGGTGTTATGCTTGACCGTAGCGCACATCCTTTTGCTTATGTCTTCGACAAGAAAATTGCAGCACCAGCAGCCGGAGGAAACTCCAGGCCGAGTAGAACAGAAGATTATTGGGAGGTTGATCCGGATGCTGCGCTTGCAATCAGACATCACAGGTACCCCAGAAAGCGTTTGTACGTACCAAGTGAAGACGACATGAGACAGTTTCCCACTCTGGGAACTGAACGCATAACAGAGTTTGAGAATGGAGATCAGATACAGGATGATTCCAATCAGGGGGGCCCTGCTAGGCGAAACGAGTGGTGGACGGGCAAAACAATCTTCTCTATCATGCCAACGACGGCAGACGACTTTAAGCTCGCTGCTGCCGCCCGAAAGGGCAGGCCGATGAGAAGCAAATCAGACGCTAAGCGCGAAGCTAAGCAGTCTAGATTTAAGAGCACTGATACGATCATCAAGGAACCCGTCCCCGCTATGACTAAGCCTGTCAACGTTGTGACGTATGACATGAAGGACTTCCTGGTCTCCTGTGTCGACAAGTATTGTGAATTAGCTAAAGTTTCACGTGATTCCCTGAAGTTTGCAGCTACGCCGTTTCATGAGAACAGAGTAGCCAAACCTGTGGAAGGCAACGAACCCCAGGGGAGGTTGCAACCGATTGCCAGTCGGGTCCTCATGAAGGTGTTGTTTGCAGCAAGAATGGCAAGGTGGGACTTGCTTCGGTGTACCCAGTCGCTGGCTTCTAGGGTCACGAAGTGGTCAAGGGACTGCGATGTCGGTTTACATCGGCTGATCTGCTACATTAATTCGAGCTTGGACATCACGATGCAGGGTTTTATTGGCGATAAGATTTCGGACTGTAAGTTGTGGCTCTTCTGTGACGCCGATTGGGCAGGAGAATTTGATTCCAAATCCACATCAGGATGCGCACTGTTCTTGGTTGGGCCCAACACTTACTACCCGTTGAATGCTTTTTCAAAGAAACAGACCAGCATCACGACGTCTAGCACCGAAAGTGAAGTAGTTTCAGCGAATCACGGCATCAGAGCACAAGGCCTGCCTAGCTTAAGCTTGTGGTGTTACCTTTGGGGAGAGGTTACCGCTAATGCAGCCGGTCGAAAGACCAGGCCGCCGGCGGAATCACCTAAAGTCACGGAAACAATCGTTGCAAGGATTGACCCGGAGCTTGATGAAATCAGGTATGGTGAACTCAGTCATGAAGGACGCTCTGTCGCGGATATTAATGGCTTGGATGTTCATCTTTCTGAAAAGTTTCAGGTTCAGTTCTTAGAAGATAACCAAGCTACAATCACCATCATTGCGAAGGGTGACAGTGAAAAGCTTCGTCACACCGATAGGACGCAACGACTTTCGTTTGCATGGATGAAGCAACAGTTCGAAAAGGGCCATTTCAACATGATTAATGTTGATACCAAAGAACAGGTCGCAGACATCTTCACAAAGCCGTTTGCTGAACGTGGTAAGTGGGAACACGCGCTTAGGCTCATCAACCATGTACCTGATGCGCAGAATGCGAAGCCGGCTGAAAAGCCAGGCCGCTCTCCTACACCACACGAGGTTCAAGGCAAACGTGCTAAAGCAGCTGCTGCCATTCAGGAGGTTGAGATGGTTGCTTCAGAACTTTCCCGCCTGAAGGAGTATGGCTGTGATGCTTTGGAAAGGTTGTGTGAAGAGATTGCATCAAATCATACAGCTAAGAAATCCAAGCGACCTCGCATTGCATCAAAGAAACAAGGCTATTATCAAGTGTACGGAACTTGGACACACGGTGGAATGCAAGGTGTTACCAGAAGCACCACTAGGTATCCCGCAGTTGCCAGGTACTTGAATGAGTTCGTGAAAGCTCATTCTCCTGACTCAGGTTTTACATGGACCTCAGTGGTAATTAGCAAGGACAACATGGCAAAAGTTCATGCTGATTCCCACAACTTAAAGGGTTCTAAGAACCTGATGGTTAGCTTTGGTGACCACAAAGGAGGTGGACTGTGGGTTGAAGATCAGACAGTTTCGGATACTAAGGCGCAGTTCCAGAAAGACGCTCAAGGACGTTCCATCAAAGGGGATGTGCATGACACCCATTGCAAACCTCTTGTCTTTGACCCAGCCAAGAAACACTGCGTGTTGCCTTATACCGGAAAACGTTTTTCGATCACCGCGTATACCTCTCGTGGTTTTCCCAAGCTTTCCACAACTGACCTTGAAACCCTCAACAAACACGGCTTTAGGCTCGGGTCTGCGGCGGCCGCTCCTGCAGACGCCCGGCTCGCGCCGAGGCCGATGGACTTTTGCAGGGTTTTGCTTGACTTTGGGAACGCTAATGAAACCACCTTGTCAGGAAATAATTCCTGTCGTGTTGTCCCTGTCCCGAACAACCTTGAGACTATGAATCCGAAAGCAATGTCAAAAATCGCTAACAATCTTCGTGCCCTCTGCGACGAGGGGGGAAGCACTAAACCGATCCTCTACTTTGCATCGCTGCCGGACCACGAATGGAATAAATGTCTGAAATCGTTGATGTCGTTGTGCCGATTAACCAAACGTCTTAGGCCCCACCTGCTGTTGGAAGCTTCAGCTAACAACGAGATATGGTGTATGCCTGCTGTTGTTAAGTTGGCACACGATTTCGGTCTTGAGAAACACAAGAGTGGGTCGCTGATCTTTGCATCGTCTTTTCGATTGAAGCGGCTGCTGCTCGAAGCTACCCAGGACTGTGGACGACTAAGGACATCGAAAACCAAGGTTTCGGCATTGCATGCTGATTGGCAATTGCATACCACTAAGGATAATGATGGACCTAAGGTACATGAAGGACTGGCATGCGCAGCTTTGTCATCGCTTTACTGTACAACTAAAGCCCAGCTAACGCTGAGGCCGGGTCCTAGTCCCGTGGTAGCAGCTGAGAGTAGAAGAGCGATGGCGACCTACGAAGAGCAGTTGGCCGATTTTTGGGGCCGCCAGCTTTGGGCGGCCGTCATCAGTCACGAGTCGATAGGCTTCCAAGAGTCGATTGACGAAGGAGAGTTGCGAGCACTTTTTCAGTACATGCCGGTGCAAGTGGCTGCTCACAACTGCTTTGAAACGGATCGATATCCAGGGCTCAACCGAGTGGCAGCATTGACGCAGTCTGGCATGTCGCAGCTAAAGCCCGATGAAAATCGAGGCCGAAAGCGGGTGCTCATCCTCCTCTCCGACTCTACGACTGTTTTCGTTGCTGGCAAGAGAACGAGGACAGACCTTTCCTCGGATTTGAAGGCAGCGAGCTCGGGGGTCTATCTGCAGTACAGGGAGATAATTTACGAACCCCTGTGGGGCAAAACATTGTCCGAACTTCGGGAGAGGGCTCAGATCCTCTGTGACCAGACGGCTCTGCGCTACTCTGGCGACCAAGAGTTGCTGGTGGACGTGCAGATTGTCTGGATGGCGAATGAGATCGTCGGCAGATACGGGATATTTTGCAGCCCCGGCGTCCCGACGTGGTGGGACCATCAATCGCCCATAGAGGCCCGCGGAGATTGGCAAAAGATCTGTCGGAGAGTTTGCCAAAATCTTGAAGCGCTTGCAGACCTGCAGCGCCGTTCTCCATATGTGGGGTCCATTGTGATATGCACAGGAGTTCGCAGCTTCGTCTACGGGTTGCCAAAGCAGTTCGATGAATGCATTGCGCGATTCAAAGACGAAGCGGTCCGTAGAGGACTCGCCGCCTGTGACATCCACCCCTTCCTTGGAGATTTGGCGCTCTATAACGACAACGTCCATTTCCGCGAGGACAGTGAATCCCGCCGCAAGATGGTTTCGGGTTTAGCCCACATCATGCAGATCGAGATCGCCGAGCGCTACGCCTCCAGAGCGATAGCGAAAATGGGCGAAGCCGCCTTCCAATCACTGCTTGCTGACAATTATTTTGATTCCCGTGGTCGCTACGCAGTCGATAACCATGTCCTGCAAGCGGCTCTTGCGAGGATGACGAGAAGCAAGCAAGTCAAGGCGGAGCCAACGGAGGAGGATCCGTGGGACGACGCATACTGGGAGGAGAAGCGTGACGAAAGTCACGCCGAACTGCCTGCGCCTGAGGTCCCCGACTTCCTCAAGGAGATGAAGATTCAGAACGTCATCAGCGTCGCACCCGGTGTGTTCGCAACAGAAGAGGAGATCAATTCGCCGGAATGGAACAAAGCCCCACCTAAGGTGGAGGCCGTTACCCCGGCGAGTACTGCAGCTTCGTCTTCTGGCGATATTCGACCGATGCCGATCGACGCATCCATTTATGGTGGAGGCATTCTGTCTGGCGACTCTGGCACCGAGCACGCTGCAAAAAGAGCTCGCCTCGCAAAGGCTGAGGCCGACAAGCAGCGATTGACCAAGCTCGCAGTGCAGGGATCGCGCGGAATGAGGTTCATGAACGACACCTATGACTTCGCCGAGATGACTGGCATTACCCTGTATGACTACTGGAACGAATGCCCCTCGCAAGAGGAGGCCGACCAGTACATCGAAGTGTTCCAAAAGGACATGACGCCAGGCCTACACTACCCGAGATGTGATCACAAAATGGTTACATTCGTCACTGGACTCATCAGAGGAAACTTCGAAAACAAGGGTAATCAATTTAAACTGCGATCGTGGAGCGGGCCATGGGTATTGGCCATGGAAGTGCTTGAGGTTGCCAATCGATGCAGACCTGGAAACAACATTGGTCTGGGAAGCCTCCTCGACATGATCGCTACCGACAACAAACAGCGCCTTATGTTTCGCGGGCCAATGGACAGTGCTGCCGATGCAATTGGGCAACCGGCTTTTCCGGTCTACGTCGGGTGTACGCAAGGCCACTCCAGCAATCTGCAGCTCGACAATGCCTCTATTGCAAAGGCATATCTTACGCTGCAGCGTTCTGAGGAGCTGGCTAATGCCGCCCGAGAGGGCAGGCCGTTGATCCCGATTGACAAGGCGCCGCCCAGGCTCTATCACCGCACAACACATGATGCGGCGTATGCGATTCTGGAAGATCGTTTGTTGCCGGGTTTTGGGGGTTCTGAGAAGGCGCATTGCTACTTTGCGCCGCTGCCGCTCGAGGAGCAGAAGGCACGTTCAGGACTCCGTGCGAGCTCACCGATCGAGATCGTCTTTGACACTCGGGAGGTCCTCGAAGCTGCTTGCGATCTATTCGTCACGGAATCGGACGGCATATTGTGTTCCGAAGCAGTGCCAGGATCAACAATCCTATTCATCAACGATACTCAGCGCGATGTCGTACTCTGGTCCCGTGCAGGGGGCACTGTACCTCCTGACGAAGAGCAGGGAGAAAGCCCAGCTAACGCTGAGGCCGGCATCGACATCGTTCTTGATGAACCCGAGCCCGAGGAGACGACTCAGGACAATTTCGCACCGCCTATTGATGAAGAACATGGTACCCTTCCAGCTGAGGAAACGTCCCTGCCGCCTATTCCAGATGTTGCTGATGTGCTTGAGGGATCGTTGGCTATCACCGATGCCCCTGCAAAGGCTGACGACGATGAAGCCCCTGATGATGAGCAAATGCCCTCCGTAGAGGAGAGGCCGCTTGTTGAACCAGGCACCATCATTGCACAGCCGGGTCCTCCAATCAGGACCGTGTACATCGGTGACGGAATGGCGACAACGGTGACGCTGGATGCTGAGGGTACACCAGTTGAAGCAATCCAGGAGCCGGTGGGAAGGCCAGAACCAGTACTTTATGCTGGTAGTGAGACAAAGCCATCCGCCGCGTTTTTGGAGAAGATCAAATGCTACCACTGCAAAGCTGAGTGTCTTCAAGGCCAAAGGATTTGCTCTCAATGCGGAGGGCCAGTTCGACCAGGTCAATTGAAGGCACAGGGCAGACGGACGCTGTTGGCACGTGGGCGTGAAGCTCTGCTTCAGGAGATGGGTGATGCCGCTGAACGAGTGGGAGTGAGGCCAAGCCTTCAAAGCGCATCGAAAGATGTCGCCGGCCGTGGCATGAACTCCTTAGAAGGCGAGGTTATTCGGAAAGCCAAAGTGGCAAAGCAGAGGGCCGTGAAAAAGGGCTACACTGATTGCGTAGCGAGGTTCAATCATGACAATGAATACGCAATTTCAATGGCCAAAGAGGGATACACGCGCAGGACGATTCGTGCCCTCGACTGCCTCTGCTTCGCCTACCTTCCGAACCCTGGCCGCACTCGATCGCAACGCATGCTGGCTATTGGATCCTCCAGAGCGGCGAGTACCACGCACCAGATCCGCACGGACGAGGTTCCGGAGTGTCGTATCGTTTTCTTTACCGGAGACGATGGCATTGGCGGCAAGTTGTGCGCAGCGGGACTAACGTCCACGCCGGAGGATACGCCAGTAGCATTTACTTGGTACGGAGCCATCCTTTCGTTCCAAGATTTTGCTCACAACATCGCCAGGCAAAAGGGGGGCATCCGTCTACAGACTTTTGGCCACGGCAAGGTGGATCTTCTCAACTACGATCCCGCTGCAGTGGGTGCGGACCTACAGACCGTTTTGGCAAAGGACCTACCCTTCATGGTGGAGACGGTTGATGAGACCATCAAAAAGGCCAATCAAAGTCGTGCTGCCCAGCCGAAGTATGCCCAGCAGCATCCGCCAGGTGGTGGCAAGGGCTCTACGTATGCCCGAGCAGCAGAGAAGGGAAAAGGCAAACGCCCGGCTAACGCCGAGGCCGCCGATCGCACCGACCGCGACTGGGACTGGGATGATCAATCCTGGTGGCAGAATTGGTCTTCGTCATCCTGGGGATCATGGCGCGGCCAGAACTGGGACAACCAGGACTGGCGTGAGTGGCGCAATCGCGGATGGCGTTGGTACTGATAAGCCGACCCAGTAGTCTGATTCTTTCGAGCAAGAGGGATGTTCACCCGGCCTGTGATATTTTTCAAGTGGCTGTGCGGCGAACTCCTATCGTCCTTGCTCCACGCTGAAACCAGCGTCTTGCATTTGAAGAAAAGCTCGTATGCAGTTTTCGCACCCTTCCTCGAGGCACACGATAGTCACATGTACTTTTGCTGATACAACTGATGACGCGGGAGGCAACTCCACGCCGATCGTCGAACTCCGAGCCGAAGCGCTCTTCCACCTGCAGGCGAAGGTATGCTGTGTTTTTGAATGCAGTGACCGTGCCTTTAGGTGAGGGGGGTGTAGTTTTGCATCGCAGCTTGCGTAGGAGTTTGTATGGTCGTGTACAGTCATCATGTTGTGTACTATATACCGCTGACTATTGTGCCCAAGCCCTCTGAGTAAAAGGTTAGCGCGACCGCTCATGGCTTAACGGTTTTGGTGTATTCTATAGCTGTGTCTACTGTAGAGCTTTGCTGACTGTACTGCCAGCGTAGGTTTTCAGCAGCGGATCTAGACAGTTCCGGTTTAGGGGGCTTTGAGGGTTTAGGCTTCACCGTTTGGCTGTTCAGTTGCTTAGGGCAGAGGTATCAGGATCAGATCTGTTTCTTATGGACCGAATCAGGTGAAGCCTTACTGCACAAACGTTGGGCCTGTGCCTTTGAGAATAGCGGGGTGGAGCTTCAGTTGAAGTAGATCTGCATGACAGGTCGGAAAACTGTACGTAGCAATGCCGTCCGTTTATAGTCCCGATACTATGTACTTTGGTTGTGTTACTGTTGATGATATAAATCCTGCATAACCTTAAGGATCCTAAAGTATGAGAACTATGGTATATTCCTTATTATGGGTAATGCAGGATTTATATCATCAACCGTAGTAGTCGTCACCCGACTCTGTCCTCTCGCAAGAGTACTCCGTTTGGCGTCTCGGAGCAAAGGTTCAACGATTAGAGTTTAAGGTTCGTGCATTTAGTGTCAAAGTGTCTTAGGGGTACTTAGAAATATTTTTTATTTTTTGGTTATTCTAATCCCGAAGAAACAGCTACAATTATAATTTCTGCCAGGGTTCTAAGTTCAGTATAGGTGTGGGGTTCAGTGTTTCGGACTCGGGCCCTAGGTTTAGGCTTGTGGCTTCCGTTTCGTCGACACAGTTCACATCCGTTTGTACATGAAGTAGGGCTTATATTACCATTTTGGTGAGTGTAGATAGGGCTCCTTTTGAATTTTGGTGAATGTATGTATTGGGTTTTATTAGGGGGATGCTAGTAATATAGACCATACTCTACATGCTTGCTCATCTTTACCGCAGCCGGTAGACATAAGCTTCGTCCCCTTCCTTGACGCAATGACCCAAGGGATCCAGAAATGGCAGGGTTTAGGGTTTAGGGTTTAGGGGTTTAGGGTTTAGGGTTTAGGTAATATCAAAACCCCTAAACCCTAAACAGTATCGCCTTATCGTCCCAATATGCCAAAGTTCGGGACTCTCGGTCGTAGGTGCTTGGGCCACGGGGGTGGGGCCTACTTGCGTACTCTTCTGCGTTCGTCTTGTCACTTTCAGCAATGATGCCGAGCTCTAACCAAACTCATAAACTAATCCCAACCGCCTAAGGCTTAAATAGAGTACTAAACTCCCCTAGATAGACCCCTAAACTCTAAACCCCAACCCGCTAAACCCTAAATAGACCCCGAAACCCCACATCCGAAGTTGAACATGTAGATCCCGAAACCCTGCACAGCTGCCCCGCCCAAAATCAGCTTGTTGCAGCTTCGGTCCTTTGCAGAATACGATGTGTGTTGTGTGATTCCGCTTTTGGGGTTTAGGCCTTAGCATACAGCAAACTCCACGACTTTGGTGGACCTAAGACTGAGTTCAGTCTCCGAGGGACACTGGTGGCATCTCCCGTCTTGACAACAGCAGAGCAGTTGACGTTGAGCCTGCCCTAGGATCTCCTAGCGTCTGTGGTGTCCTAGTTTGGATGCACCCCCACTGTGCTCCCGTTTTGTTGCTACCCAGCCGGCAGGGACCGGGCCAAAGTGCTTTGCAGCGACAATTTGGTTACGCTAGAAGATCTGGAGATGGACCTCGGCGAATCCAACACCGCATCAGGCAGTTGCAACTTGATCGTCATTCCACTGGCTCAAGAATGTCTTGGCATCTCATGCATGCGAATGGACCGTTTGTGAGTTGTCTTGAAGACTTCCTACGTCATCCTCGTTACCAGAGGAATGCAGGCATACTATCCTTTGTTCACAGCCGCCTCACCCCAAGATCCAATCCTATCTGATTACGTCAACCCCAGGGGCCTCGGGTGAATCATCATGCACGATATAACTCCTTTGCAAAGACCGAGTTGTCGCCGGTCAAATTTATTTTCGGGGGGACGATGGCGACCAGACACGGCCGCGCATGTGTTGACCCACACAAATTTTCTGCTATCTTTCCAAGTTGTTTCGCGCTGTGCGAAGCTTATCGGTGATTGTTTACGTGTTCCCGGCAGCGAAGATTACCCAGAGGTCTTCTGCGTCGCAGGTATTGTCTATAGCAAAAGTGAAGCTGTGCGCAGATATCGCTGGGATTTAGGTGAAAGCTTTTTATGTAAACTTTGCGTTATTGAACAACCTTCGAACCTAACCTGACTATACGACTCCCAAATCCGACGCCTAAACCGGAAGTCGTGAAGCGTGACACCATAAATTTCAGACGAGATGCCAGGAGCTGCTTCACTTGCAGCTAACCAGCAAGACCATGCAGCGGCAAGTCCAGGCTCCACATTCGGGTTGGAGAGCAGCTTAGGGCTCGGCCTTCTATCGCCACAAAGATCCACAGTTGGAGCGTGAAAAGTTGCAAGGGTTCTGTCGGCTCGCATACTTAAACGGACAAGGGGTTGGTCCCTGCCTGGTGCTTACCAAATCGTCTAAGCTGTCCCAGAAAAGCCGGAGTCGGAGCTTGCGGAAGGATGGATGACCCCGACACCTTGCACCCAAAGCCTCGTACCCAATGTCATTGCCGTTACGCCGAAAGTCTCCAATTTTGCAGAGATCTTGAAGAACCTAAGTTACGTTGCAACCTACTATCGCGAACGCAACAGCAGAGTAGCAAAATAGGGTGAAGACAGCGGCAATATTGTTGTCCGAGAGCAGCAAGATGCGGTTTGGGTTGGAGGGTTACATGTTATATTCTTCAGTTCTTAGCACCAAACCCAGGAACCTGGATATGAGCCTTGCGCGGAGGCTGCTGAGAAGGTGGAGAAGCAACTAAAGAAAATGGCCAAGCTCTACAAAGAGACGGACGCGCAGGCTGCGAACCGTAATTAGTTATACGGGCCTTAACAATTAGAGTAGGGTTTTGTGACCCTTTCTACTACTACCATATAACAACTGAGTAGTAGGGATCCCCTTCCGAAATTGTATAGTTAGCTATCAAGGCCGCGAACCGTAGTTCCTAGTTTTCAACTACGCAAGCAAGTCTTAGCCTCAGACCTACATCTTCAACATTCGGGTGCTGCTCTGAAATCATAGACGTTTAGGGTTGCTGGTGAGGGTTTTCGATATTCTACCATAGAAGTTTTTGCAGGTTTTCAAGTTTTGGAAGACCCTAAACCCTAAACCCGAAACCCTAAACCCTAACCAGAAACCAAAGACCCAGGAGTCCCAAACCCCGGTTACACCCAAGAGCTGGCGTATAGAGACTTCGTGTTCAAGGCTTCCAGGCATCATCGCAGGTTTAGGGTTTAGGGTTTGGGGTTCCGTGCCTCGCATAAAGAAGCCGAGACGATAAGAATTGAGCATCCTAGGGCAGGTTGGCTCTGGAGAAAGTCCGTCATCATAGGGGGGTTGTCATAATTAGAGTCCCTTTCTGGGTCCTTAAAGAAAATACGGACCTAATATTTCGCGTACCCAACAAGGGACCATAATTTTGACAACCACCCATAGGATAAAACAAAAAAGAACATGCTTGCACTGTAAATCTTGATCATCCTCTGAAGCCAACACGAAAGAACTTGAGCGGTACAGAGGTCTGAATCAGTAGAAGTAGTCTTACATGGCGCCCGTATAGCAACCCCCCAAAATCATTACCTGAAATGAAAATCTCCAGCTTGCTTGGAGCCCGAGCCCGAAGCCCACAATTCCCCAACCTCACTTGGAGGTTCATGGGTAGTTATAAGGGTTCCTTTAAGGGTCCCTTTAATGGGATCTATAGGGATTCTATAAGGGTATAGGGTTTAGGGCCTACTTGGAGGTTCATGCGTAGTTATAAGTGTGGTTCTAAGTCCCCTAACATGGGTTATTATGACTACCCTACTTATAGCCCCCACTTACAACTGCCCTAATCCCTAAACCCTATAGAACCCGTAAAGAAAGACTGAAAGGAAGCCTAAACCCTTATAGCCCCACTTACAACCACCCCTGAACCTCCGAGCACAGCTCTTAAACTGAGCTCCGGAAGCCCATAGCCATGGCCCCAAACCCCAAAACCGAGTACTAAACCGCCGAAAGCCCGATTAGGGTTTAGGGTTTAGGGTCACCGAGCACTCGAGCACCAAGAACTGAACAACCCGAGCATGCCGTAAACTTCTGGATCCTGTACGCCAGACCCATATGGGTGGTTGTCAAAATTATGGCCCCATTTTTGGGCACCCTAAATACTAGGTGCCGTATCATAATAGGGATCCAAACGGGACCCTAATTTTGACAACCACCCATATGCATCAGGAGACTTGCGAACGCTAAACCCGACACCCTGAAACCCTAAACCCTGAACCTACACCCCCCTAAACCCCAAAACCCTGAAACCCTAAACCCTGAACCCCCCGGTGCCAGGTACAAGCAATGGAGGCAGAAGTGGGTTCTGCCCAGGCCAGGCTGTGAAAGGGTGCTGTTTAAAGGGTTGGGTTTAGGGTTTAGGATCGTGGTTTTAGGGTTTAGGGTTCAGGGGTGAAGGGTTAAGGGTTCAGGGCTGCAACTGTCTAGGGTCCAGAGTTTAGGGCTGAGGGTGCGGATTCATGCCTGTAGGTTTAGAAGGCTCTTGTGGGCGCGTGTGCCTTCACACGAGACCCTAAACCCTCCACTTTTTTACGAAGACAGGCTGCGACCATATCATAGCAAAGCCCTTAGCAAACCCTGCAAAACTCCCTCACATCCTTGTAAAACCGCGGCAGAGGCACCGGAGAAGATCAATTCTGCCTTTGAGCTCAGTGAATTCAAAACTACCCATGTATTGAAACGGATGGTTACAAGCGTGTGTGGGCGCCAAGGTAACAGTATGACTCAGCACAGCGTTTTGGCAGAGGCCGTCGACAGCAAGCAGATGACTGTGGCACAAACGTTGTTAAAATGGCAAAAGAATTGAACCCAAGAGACAAAGTGAACCCCAGAAAGCAACTGTAGCCTGCTGGCCAAGTCCCGAAACCCCACGCCTGAAAGAAGCCCGACGAAGCCCGAAAAGGCGTAGCCCCGCCTCTAAACCCCAAAACCCCAAACCCCCTAAGCCCTACGCCCTAAACTTCAACCCCCGAACCCTCCAAACCCCCTGATGTAGGAACCTGATTAAGAAACCTTAGGCCATTATTAGGGTCCCTTATATGAACCCTACTAATTTGGGGTGAAGGGCCCAGGGCTTCTTAATCAGGTTCCTACATTATTATAAATTATAATACCCTTTTAGATCCCTTATAGTAACCCTTATAGACCCCTTTAAACCCCAGACGCAAGGCCAGTGCAAAGTCCACCGAGACGGCGCGGAGAGGGGCGAGCGAAGCGCTGGAGAGCACTGAGGCCGGTGCCTCTTGTGGAGCTTTTTCGGGGATTCTATAACTTAGAGGTACTTAGAAATAATTTTTACTGTTTGGTTATTATAATCCCTAAGTAGCAGCTAAACTTATAATTTTTCCAGGGTGTTAATAGGGCCTCCATAGCTTTTAGAATGTTTTTTTGAATAGATGAGGGGTTTTGTAGGATTTGAAAAGCAGCAGCAGCAGCAGCAGCAGCAGCAGCAGCAACAAAAGCAAGGAGCCAATAACCGCTGCAAGCTTCAATTTTATACTCCGCATAGACTTGCGTCAAGATTGAAGAGGCTGCTGCGCAACCTGCAGAATGTCACAGCAACGACATGATGAACCAGTTGAACGACGCCGGCAGGATCCCGCCAACAGGCTTCCACTGCTCAATCTCCCCAAACCCAACCAGACCGAAATCCTATCAAATGCACCTGAACTATGCCTGAAACACAAGAAACTCTACAAGGCTTAGGCCCTTGTACTCCGCTTCTTCAACTTGGGTTTGCGAAGCCTCTTGGGTGATTTGCTGGGTTTGTGGTACCAGTATCAGTTAGAAGCTGCCCCCACCCTGTAATAGTGGTATAATAGGAATATAATAGGGCCCCAGTATCATCCTTAGAGTCACTATTACAGGGTGGGGGCAGCTTCTAAAGTATCAGGTACAAAGAAGCCCACAGTATACATTCAACCGCAGCCCGCTGGAGCTATACTATACATCCGCGAAAACACAAGCCTATCAGCCCCTCAAAACCCCTGTAACTGTAACACCCCTGTAAACTCTGCAAAATCCGGTTGAAGTTCTTCCAAAGAAGGTGGTACAAAGCAACTGATGAAGCCTGCTTTACGGTTCATGTCAGGTTCAGACCAGTCACCTCGAGAGGAGGGTTGTGGAGTTGCAGGAGCAGCTTCAGCAGGCATGTTCCTTCTCGCCGCCGTCGGGTAAGTCACACTGGGGTTTTGTAGGGGCTTGCAGTTTTTGCTTGTTATAGGGTTTTGGAGGCTTCTGTACGGTTTTTAAGAGTTTTTTACTAGGGGATCCCATATTCTCCTAGTCCTAGTGCGCCTTTAACTTCCCCTGGGGTTCCCTAGGGTTTCCGAGTACCCTACCCACTCGAACCTCTTGCCTCCCGTAAGGATCGTCAAGTGCGCAACGGTTAACTTGTTTGGGTAATATATCCGTTTCATTTTCCCAAAGCTTAAGTTAGATGGTTGTGAAAATTATGGTCCCTTTTTGGGTCCCTATCATAGTACGGCACCTATTATTTGAGGTGCCCAAAAAGGGACCCTAATTTTGACAACTACCCAGTTAGCTTTTCAGTGCCAGGGGCAGAGGCAGCAGTGCTTCCCTGGGTCAAAGGGTGGAGGCTTCAAGTTCGGGCTTAGGGTTTAGGCTTCCAGGAGTTTAAGGATTCAGGCTTAGGGGGTTTAGGGTTTCGGGTTTAGGGTTTAGGGGTTTAGGGTTTGGGGTTTCGGGTTTAAGGTTTAGGGGTTTAGGGTTTAGGGTTTCGGGTTTAGGGTTTCGGGTTTAAGGTTTAGGGGTTTCGGGTTTAGGGTTTAGGGCTTTAATTTAAGGGCTTTGGGGTTTCAGCTTGGCAGGATTCGGGTTCAGACCCTCACACACGAAAGCTGTTGCATCAAGCCTCATCTAGACCCTTGTTGAACCCCTGCTAAACCCTCACATGACCTGTATAGCTATACTAGACTATAGCACACTATCTTGTAGTTTCTAGCGCCGTTTCGTATGCGCAACCCTGCTGCAGTCCTGAATTTCGCATCAATCTCGAAGCTGATCCTGGGAGGTCAAGAAAGGTGGCAGTGAGCTGGAGGTGCTAGCCGCTCAGAACGAGATGCAGCTGAAGGACCGGACGGTTTGGGGGTCGAGGGTGCAGGGTTGATACTTAAAGGATAAAGGGACTTAGTAACTAAGGTTATAACTGGGGTAACTATACTCATAACCCCAGTTAAGGTACCTATAACCTGACTTACTAAGTCCCATGATCCTCCAAGTAAGGTCTTGTGGGTTGAGGTGGCTCTCCTTCAGGGAGTTGCGGTTGCGCCGACAGCGAGAGAAGGAAAGGTGTGGCGGGTTCCTACAGCACCAAACTGTACCGACGATGTGCGCACTTTCACGCTGCGATGATACTCACGGGCATCCTGGCAAGTCGCATTTTTGGCCAAAACAACCGGCTCTCTGGACGCCTCTTCATGTGTTTTTAGACATGTCTTCACTTCTCTGTCGTACACATACCCGAAACCCTAAACTCTGAACCGGTCAGCGAAGTTGTTCGGTTGTGTTCGACAGCGAGATGCAGACAGAAACCTACTTGTTCAAGGAAACTGGCGACATGTCGAGTCAAGCTCGTTGGTGTGTGCCTGCGATTGCAAGATGTGGCTGACTGCCAGCCTGAGGGGGTTGTGATGCTGCCGCTACCGTGTCGTTGCGAGTGAGCAGTTCCTTTTTCAACTTCAGCTCTGGTGATTGATGGCAGTGAGCCCATTGCTACTTCCTCCTTCGTTAGAGCTACCAGCACCAGAGCATCAGCAGCATCATCAGCCGCGCAATTCCGCTTACAACCACCCAACGTCGTTGCCTTAATCCTCATGCTTGGAGGATCATGGGACTTAGTAAGTAAGATTATAAGTACCTTAATTGGGGTTATATGTATAGTTACCCTAATTATAACCCTAGTTACTAAGTCCAATGACGCTTTAAGTAGACCCTATAATAGAACCCCTATAGATCCCCTTTAAAGGAACCCTTTAAGTGGGTCCGATCCTGATCTTCATGCTCTTCCTGGTCCTTGTCAGCATCCTCGGCCTTGCCACTGTCACCCATTCGTCCCTCCGCATCCCCAACCTACCCAGAGAGCCTAATACCCCTTAATTAAGGAATATAGCTTAAATCATATAGGGCTTCATATTATGATTTAAGCTATATTCCTTAATTAAGGGGTATTGGGCTCTCTGGGTACTGCCCAGCAGATGACCAGGACCTCAAGCGTCTTGAAGATGAGAAGGGCCAGCTCAACAAGCAGTTGGAGGCCAGTAATCTGCAATCCTTCCGCGCACTGCCACTCCTGAATGTCTGCCTGATGTTGGAGTTGTCCGGCAATGCATGGGTAGGCGAAGCCTTTACTAGTCCACCAGCCGGATATTCGGTGTACCTGAATCTCCAATAGTCCTTACGCATATTCTCGAAGCTTCGGCACGAGAACATTACATTGACTGAACGCATTCCTTCATCAAGGACTTTTGGAGGTGATCGGGCCCTTGTGCTCTTTCCGGCGGTGTACCTGCTGTCAGTGAGTGTGGAGCAGCTGCAAACAATCCAAGTTGCCGTGCAAGCGGCGACGATTGTGCAAAATGTGGCTGTGGCTGCAGCTACTGGTACTAGTACTTGTAGTAGTAGTCGTAGTACTACTACGACTACTACTACTACTACTACTACTACTCCTCCTGCTACTGCTGCTACTCCTGCTACTCCTGGTACCCCTGCTTCTCCTGCTACTTCGGCTGCTCCTGCTGCTCCTGCTACTCCTGCTACTCCGGCTGCTGCTGCTACTACTGCTACTACTGCTATTCCTGCTGCTATATACTTCTACTACAACGCTGCCCCCCAAAACGGCATTCATAAAGCCCCCCCAGGAAAACTCCCCAGCCCTAAAGCCCTTGTAAACTCCGACCTCAAAAAGTGGAGGCAGTGGCTGCCGACACGAAAGCTGCTGAGGCCAGGCCCTCATCTGCCTTTCGCTAGAGCTTTCTTAGGGGTACTTAGAAATAATTTTTAATTTTTGGTTATTATAATCCCTAAGAATCAGCTAAGATCATAATTTTTGCTAGGGTTCTAAGTTCAGTATCGTTTTAACGTTTAAAGGTTTAAGGTTTCGGGTCTAAGGTTCGGGGTTGAGGATTTTCGGGTCAGTTGGTTGTAAAGGTCTCTTACAGGTTTCTAGACTTGTGGATAGATTTTGTGGGTTTTCTATACCTAAACCCTAAACCCCAAACCCTAAACCTTCAGAACGGAGCTCGACGGTTCTTGAGGGGTCTCTAGAGCTCCGTAGATCCTACTCCACTCGTTGTGGGCTTTTGTAGGTTTTCCCACAGGTCTTTCAGAAGGTTCGTAGATGGAGTCTCTTTTGAGGATTTGTTTTGCAGCATTTTGGGCCTGGGGTTAGGAAGTTAAACAGCTTTCACGTGGCTTTGCGGGTCATATAAGAGCTGTTATTGGAAGTGCAGGGGTTCAAGGTTTCAGAGCTCCATGTGCAGGGTTTACATCCCGGGCGGGTAGAAGGGTTTGAAACCTATTGCCAAAAGATTGAAACCATGGTGAACCTGGCAACATGATAAAGATGTTTTGGCTGTTACACGAGTAAGCTTACAAGTTTATAGTAGCAACCCTATAGTAGCAATCTCATGGTGGTAACCCAGCAGCAGTAGGTAACTTAGCAGTGTTTCACCGGCTTTCATGGTTTGTTCAAGAGCGAAGGGCGTATAATAGAATCTTTGTGCAGCCCCATGTCACCCCGATGGGTAAACCTTTGACAACCCGTTTCAAACCTAAACCGGAAGCCCTGCAGTAAGCCTAAACCCGCAAACTCCAAAACCCTCGACCCTAAATCCTAAACCCTAAACCCTAAACCCCTAAACCCCTCAACCCTAAATCCTAAACCCCCAAAACCCTTAACCCACACTGTCGGTTACCCTGTGGCTGATGACTGAAAGGCACGTTGTCAAGCAGCCGAAGCGAAGGCCCAACCGTGGGGAGCGTTTTCTTAGGGGTACTGAGAAATATATTTTATTTTTGGTTATTATAATCCTGAAGAAACAGCTAAAATCATAATTTTTGCTAGGGTTCTAAGTTCAGTATAGTTTTAAGGTCTGGGGTTTAAGGTTTAGGCATTTAGAGTTGAGGGTTGTGCGGTGTACCTGACCCCCCAGAAAACTTACTTGCTTCAGGAGGGAATCAGTATAAGGTATAAGGGAGTTTCAGAAAATAGGGGACCCTAACATGGTACCCTAAATAGTAGGATCCTTATTATAAGGACTGCAAAATATGGTACCCCTATTTTCGGAAACTCCCATAAGGACCCCAATACAGGCGGTTAAAGAGGGCTTGGGGTGCTCGAAAGGTTTCTCGCCGGGTTTGTATTGGCTTTTGTAGGCTTTCCGTAGGGTTTTGCGCTGTAACTAGCTGCTACTTTACGGTTCCCTTCAGGATTCCTGTGGTGGTCCGTCTGAGCGTTCACAATGTCAAGGTTCCATTTCGGCTTTAGGGCTTGTTTTAGGGTTGTTGTAAGAGCGCGGGAGAATTGATCGGCGGCTTAGGGTTTGGGGTTTTGGGGCTTAAGGGTTTAGGCTCAAGTGTTGAGGGTTCACGGCTTAAGGGTCGAGAACCTTCAAAATTGTTGTTCTCAGACTTTAGATGATATGTAGGCCTCGGTGAAAATTTCAAACGAAAGGATGCGCAGAAGGTTTTTTTTGGTCTAGGGTTTCGGATATGTGGTTTTCAGCACAGAAGCCACTGTTGCCGGAAAGTGGTTTTCACAATCGTACCATCACCAGCAACAAGGAAAACGACCGTCACAGCATCAACGGTCGGAGTAACCATCCTCATGGATGAAGTAGCATGCCTCGAGTGATAGTGGGGTCCGACGACAAGATATGAGTTTTTGTCCAGGAGTCGTTCTGGTTGATTTATCTTCATCCAGTCATCGTTCGACCGGGATTGTCATGGCAATCATCGTCGCGCCCTTTACCCTCATCTTCAAGATCCTGATCCATGGCCACCAGCCCTGAAAAAAAAAAACCCTGAAGCCTAAACCCTAAGCCCCGAACCCTGAAACCCTACACCCCAAACCTCAACCCTCAAACCCCAAACCTGATTCCCAGAGCACCTAAAACCCTTAAAGCATCCCCAAAGGCTTTAAGATCATCACTGAAAGCCAACAAAAAACATCCCCAAAGGCCTCTGAAACCATCCCTACAACCCCTAAAACATCCTTAAAAGCCTGCAAACATCACATAAAACCCTAAACCCTAAACCCTAAACCCACAGAAAAAAAAAAACAAAATTCCTATTCCCACGCCATTTCGTCAACCCTCGAACCCAGGTAAAAGCAGCCGGCTCGGCCTCGAAGTTCTTCGGCTTTAAAAAAAAAGGGGGAAACGGGGGGGGGGGGTGGGTTTAAGGTTTAGGGTTTTTGGGGGTTTGTGGGGTTTTGGGGGTTTAGTGGTTTAGGGTTTAGAGGTTTAGGTTTTAGGGGTTTTAGGGTGTTAGGGTTTAGGGTTTAGGGGTTTCGGGTGTTAGGGTTTAGGGTTTTAGGGTTTTAGGGTTTTAGGGTTTAGGGTTTAGGGGTTTATTGCGTTAGGGTGTAGGGTTTAGAGTTCAGGGTTTGAGGTTTAAGCTTTAGGGGTCAAGATCTAGGGTTTAAGGTTGGCTGGATGGGGGGTGGGGGGGGGGGGGGCCGGGGGTTAGGGTTTTAGGGGGTTTAGGGTTATGCCCTCAATTCATAAATCCCGCGCGGGAGTTGGGATTATCATCGGATCCGAATAGTAAGGCCTGTCGAGAAAAGGGGCCTAGTCATCAGGGCTTTGCACTACTCTACAATGTCATGTTTAGAAGGTGTACAGACTCCTTTCCTTGGAGTGAGTTATTTTGCGTGGATTCCTGGTGTTCTTGTCTGGGTTTCTGTGTTCGGGGTTGTGTTCATCAGATTCTGCGAGCTTCTGCCACTGTGTTTGGAGGATGCTTTCTGGTGGGCAGAAGGGTTTTGCAATGCTTTATCGGGTTCTATCAGGGTCTCGTTCAATTTTTTTTTGTTATTTCGCGGGTTTGTGGGGCTTTCCGAGTTTGAAATTGCGGGTTCTGGGAGCTTCGGGACTCTGGAGTTCGGGTCAGGTTTTGCGGCTGCAGGGCTGACGGCGCAAGGTAGTGGTCCCAACACGTCGCAATCGTGTCCCTTATGGTCCCCGGCTATCAAATCATATACTCCGCCGCTGTTCCATGTTGAAGGCCGTATACCAAAACCCTATGAAACTCCGTGAAGCATATGAGAACCTGTAAGCCTGTAAGCACTGCATGAAACTCCATAGGACCTTTTTCCCGCGAACCGAAACCTGACACTTCCCTGAAACCCCGAATGCGCATCCCAATAGACTGTATTAACACCCCTCAAGCCCTACAGTAACCTGTAGCAAACCTTCGTCCAAGTACACACCCTTACAAAATACCTGTCAAGCTATAAAGCCCTTCTAGAAGCCCAGCTATAGCCCAACACCCTAAATATAACCTGAAACAAAAATCTGTACCGGTCAACCTTGAGACGACAACCTCAAGCCCTAAACCCTAAAACCCCCTTAAGCCTTAACGCCTCACCCACCCCCAGCGCCATCAAATCCCCTCAAAAACCTCAACCCCCCTTGAAGCACCCATTAAACCCCATAGACTCTACACCCGTAACCTTCAACCCTTAGCCCCAAACTCTAAGCCCTAACCCCTAAAAACCCTAAACCCTAAACCCTAAAATCCGAAACCCTTAAACCCGAAACCCTAAGCCTTAAGCCCCAAACCCTCAAGCTCTCCTAAACCCTATAAACCCTAAACCTGAAACCCTAAAACCCTAAACCCTAAAACCCTAAAACCCTTAAGCCCTAAGCCTAAACCCTCAAGCCCTCCGTCTATAGTTGGCGAAGGCGCCAGGGCGACTTCCTTTGCAAGCTTCGGGATCAGCTGAGCGGTCTGAAGGTGCGCGGTTTGGGGCTCAGGGTTTAGGGTTTTAGGGCTTCTTAGGGGTTTAGGGTTTTAGGGTTTTAGGGTTTAGGGTTCCAGGGCTTTAGGGTTTAGGGTTTAGGATTTTAAAGTTTAAGGGTTTGGGGGTTTAGGGCTTAGGGTTTTAGGGTTTTAGGGCTTCTTAGGGTTTAGGGTTTCAGGGCTTTAGGGTTTCGGGTCGGAGAGTTCTGAACTTTGGGGTCTGGGCCTCTCATAGGGCCTTGGGAGCAGTTAACAGGATGCCCTACTTGGAGGGTCGGGGGACTTAGTAAGTAGGTAGTAAGTAGACTTATAAGTACCCTAAAAGGGACCCTAATTGGGGTTGTGGTACTTATAAGTCCCTAAAATAACCAGTTACTAAGTCTCCCGACCCTCCAAGTAAGGGCTTTTTAGTGAACTAAGTCGGCTATGGTATACCCCCGAGCCCTATCAGGGCCGAGTGTATGGCCTGGGGTCGAAGGTGTTACGGGGCCGGTGTTCGCGGTGACGTGTCATGACGCGACATGCATTGTGGTTTCAGGGAGGATGATGCACTTGTCAAGCTTCGAGACTTAGGCTGATGCTATGATCTCCTTAGGAATTATTCACGAATTATTTGTAAATTTTTGTTGACATAAAACCCAACAGAATATCAAACATGCTATTTTCATTATGGTTCTACGGGGGTATACGATGCGGGTCAGGGACCGACAGGTCACTGTTGTGCTTAGAGTTTTTTTCAGGCTTCGGAGCTTCGGCCTAAAGCCAAGACACCCTAAACCCCAAACTTAAATCCTAAACCCTAAACCTTAAACCCCAAACCCTCAACGATAGCCATTAAAGCCTTAAGTAATTGAGGGAAACCACAAGAAACCTGTTGTTAGGGCTTTGGGGAGTATATTATACTGCAGCTATGGAAACCCCATCAACCGTGTTGGTAGGGTTTCGGGGTATATTGGAAGATAAGCATGTTTAGAAGCCTCATTCTACTTGCTGGTTACTGCTAGGGAGTGGTTGGGACAGTGACTGCTAGAGATATTTTTTTATCAGTTTCGTTCTTACTTTCTGCCGCGATTCTTGCCATGCGTATGCTTTGCTAGTGTCACTGTTTCTCTGCATACTACGATCATGGCTGCCATCTGTTACTACCATGTGGTTACGACTTTTGTTGTTTCCGACATGGTGTTTTTTTTTGCACGCTTCCCGTTGTTTCTCGTCGCTAGACCGTACAACGTTTTGCTGGTGGTTTTGCAGGATTCTCGGCGTCGGAGAGTCGGAGACCTGCTGTGCATGATGTAAGCTTCGGGCTGCATGGGACCCTGTCTGTCGCGGTTTGAACATCCCAAGCATCTGACAGGTCAGATCGAGATTTGCAGAACCGCCTTTGTGCACACATAGAATCGATCGCAGTAGTCCATTAACTTTAGGTCTTTTTTTGCCAACGGTTGGTTCTTCTGTTCGGAAAGATACCTCTCTGATCTTTGCAGCCGCGTCCGTCGCCATGGGGCAGCAATGCTGTGGAAGTGGAAATCCCACCGGCTTCAGCGGCGCGAGTCATGAAGAGATGCTCAAGGCCTTCCGGGGTCCAGGGATACGACGGGTGATCAGGAACATCTCAACCGTGTAACCCAACCCTAAACCCTGAACAGCAGAGGCAAAGCAACAAGGAAATTGCACCAAGGCCGAAGATCCGATCCGAAAACATGATTATGCCACAGACTCCCCCTGAATCACTACTTCTGCTTCTCTCGAACCCTGCACGTCCAAGCCCGAATGCTTCAACGCCTGAAACGAGAAAGCCAATGGCCTCTGAAGCTTTAAGCCGTAGACCACCCCACAGGCCTTGACCTTGAATCCTCATCGATCCTGAAAGGCACCCGAGGAGGATCTCAAGCCCCGTGATCCAAGATAGAAATGCTTGTGAACTCGTAAGCCATAAACTCACCGAAATCCCGTCTCTTTGCAGCAATTCGGCGACCTGAGCGACGATGCGGCGATGGCCGCAGTCGTTGCCAGTCTCGCTCAGATAACAGAGGAGCACCCTTACTTGAGCCTTGCAGTGTATAGATTTTAGTCTTTTGGGTTCAGGGTCTCGGAGAAGTTGAGTTGATTTTGGAGGGGCGCTTTGGGCTCCGCAGCGTTTGGGATGTGGGAGTTCGGGTTCCATCAGGGTGTGGGTTGTAGTGGCGAGTGTGCCTCCCGAGAGTGAGACCGAAAAATGCACAGCTGTGAGAGACTATGGGGGTTGTGCATGCGCGGCTTAAGCGTTTCAGTTTTTTCGGCGAAGTGGAGTTTTCCACGGTTGGTCATTGCTCTAGGTCTCTGGGAATCGGGTTAGTTTCGTGAGGAGCAGGGCTTAAGCTTATTCAAGGTTAGTTGTAGTCCGCCTTTAAAGGCCCCGGAGCCCCGAACAGTTTAATCATGCGGCATGAACTCAGAATCCCAGCTGCGTTCGTTCCGGCAGGCTTCTTTGTCCAAGGCCCTTGAACCACCTGCCTACAGGCAGAGCAGGTTTGAATTTGAGATAGTTTAGGGTGTTTTGGGCTTTAGGGTGTAGGGTGTATGGTGTAGGCTGTGACGTTTTACGGTTTTGAGTCTGCTGTAACCCCGTGATGCCACACCTCTTTGAGAATTGCAGAAGGACGGTGACAGCATACAGGCCTGAATGATGAGCAATATCAATAACATCCCCTTACAGTCCCATTGTAGCTATATTGCAGTGTACTCCGCCACCCCAGATCAACTATTGTTAAAAGGCTCCTACAATACGGTGATGTTCATCCTCGTAACCTTCCGAAAGTGCACATTCGAGGATTCAAATCAAAGGAGACACAGATAATCACAGCCATGCTCCCTCCGAAAGTGTCACCAGCGTCAGACGCCTCCGGAAAAAGAAAGGAAGTCAGAGACAAGAATGATCAAAGGCCCTAGGCTCTAGCCCGCTTGGATCCGCGTCCACTTGTAGAGCAGTTATATGAGGATGCGGGTGCACTTGTGCTAAACGGTGCTGGCGGGAATGACATTTTTTTACGCAATTAGGGAAATCTCCAAATTAAGTGAGCTCCCTAAACCTAAACCCTAGTCCTTAAACCCTAAGCCCTAAACCCAGAGCCCTAATCAAGTGAGCTCCCCACGTAAGAAAAACCAAGGAAGCCGATGGGTACCGAGCCCATGCCCCACCAGCTGCTATACTGGGTGAGGAGGCTCGGAGTTTTCGTTAAGGGTTCCTTTAAAAGGATCTACAGGGTTTAGGGAGTTTAGGGGGTCCCTTTAAGGGATCCGTAAGGGTTCCTTTAAAGGGATCCATGGGGCTTTGGGGTTCCTTTTAAGGGTTCCCTTTAAAAGGGCCTGCAAGGGGTGCATTCCTTCACAATTAAAGTTTTGGGTATCAGATGGGGCTTGAATAAGATGTTCTAGGCCTAAATACAAGCCGCGTGCTACTCAGAATAAGGCGTTGAAGTATATTGCAGTCAAGCTCTATTGTTGCTCAGTACCCAGATCTCTATCTTAGGGCGTATGGGTTTGTATCTCATAGGTCTCCATGGCGTGCGGTACAGTATGGGGGTTGTGGGTGTAGGGGCTTAAGATTGTAGGTGAGGGCTTCTGGGTTTAGGAGTTGTACCTTTAGCATCTAGACCCGAGGCTCATAGAGCTCGGGGTGATCTAGGAGTGTAGAGGTCTTACTTAAAGGGTCATGGGACTTAGTAACTAAGGTTAGAATTAGGGTAACTAAACTTATTACCCCAGTTAAGGTACATATAGCCTGACTTACTAAGTCCCATGATCCTGCAAGTATGGGTGTTCGTACACGCCCTCTGTGGGGCTTCTTAGGGTTACACAGGGAGTTACAGCGTTTGCATCGGAATGTTTGAGAGATTCGTAAGGTTCGGCGCTCGCATCGGGGCTTGTTTGGGGTTCGGGGACTTTGGGATGAACCTGATGCTATGCACAAACCTGGAGAAAACTGCCCGAAGACCCCAAAGACTAAGTGTGTAAACCCTAAACGACCAACTCTCAACCCCATACCATGAGGCCTGAAGCACTACGGTTGATGATATAAATCCTGCATTACCCAGAACAAGGAATATACAGTAATTCCCCATAGTTTTGGGTCCTTAAGGTAATGCAGGTTTTATATCATCCACAATAACATGCCCAAGGATGCCTTGAATCCGAGGCTGTGTCCCCCCCCCCCAGTTTGCAAAGTAACATTAGGGTTTAGGGTTTAGGGCATCAGAGGTCTCTGGGCGATTCCCAAACCCGAAGCGCACAACTCAAAGCTGTAACAATCCCTCAAGCTCTGAAGCTGCAGAAGTCACAGCCACTTAACTCCCATACCCTAGGCTCCCCTGTCATTCGTACCAGTATCTTAGGGGTACTGAGACATTTTTTAAATCTTTGGTTCCTTTAATCCCTAAGAAGCAGCTAAACCTATCATTTTTGCTAGGGGTCTAAGTTCAGTAGAGGTGGTAACGTAGGGGCCTTAATAAGAATAGGATTTGGGGGTATGTCATATGATAAAATCGTAAGGACTATCGGGCCTCTCCCTATATTACCGCTTGGAGGATCATGGGACTTAGTAAGTAAAATTTAGGGTCCCTTTTCAGGGTCCTATAGGGTTCTATAATAGGCTTCCTTGAAGGGATCTATAAGGGGTCTATAATGGCAGGTTCATGGGACTAAGTAAGTAAGGTTATAAGTACCTTAATTGGGGTTATAAGTATAGGTTACCCTAATTATAACCCAAGTCCAATGATCCGTTAAGCAGCATTCACTGTAGGTCCCTACTGCACCCAAGCTCTCCCATATCTCCCAGAGCCCCAAGCAGCGGCCCGAATCCCACATCCCGATGCCCAAAGGCCGGCGAAACCAAAAGAAACCCCGTAAAGTTGGAAACCGGATTGAGGCCAAATAGTGCTGGGATTCCCTATACATTACTCTTAAGGATTGAGGTCATTGGGTTTCCAACTTTTGGGCTTCTATTGTAAACCAAAAGAAACTCCAAAACCCCAAAGCCCACGCCCTGTTCGATACAGAAAAGCCCAAACGGAGTTCGCACTCCCCCTGAGCAGTCGAAGCAGGTGCATGGCTCCTAAATCCCAGAAACTCCGCCCTGAACCGTTGCATCCCCAAACCCCCAGGTGCTGACACAGTCATGTAGCCGAAGATCGCGTAACGTTGTCTAATGCAGCTCTTTCGGAAATCCTATAAGGGCCCCATTCTTAGCCCTAGAAGCTCAGACGCAAAGCCGCAAAACCCTAAAACATGAAGCACACCCTAGAAGGGTGCCGGCCCTTCCACAGCTACTAGAAAGCCTTATGAAACCCTATAAATCCTCCAACTTAATGCCGTGAAGCAGGTACCATTCTATGACTCTATGTTAATCCCCAGGCCTCAAACCATCAAAGCCAAAGTCCCGAAGCGCATGAAGCCCTGTAAACACGTTTACGGAAACCTACAAGAACGCTAAAAGGCCTTTCAGCCAGTTTAAAGCAGGTGCCGGACCTGAAAAGCCCTTCGCAAGCCATCATAAAGCCGTATAGCACACCGTAAAAGCCTCCAGACAACATAAGCCTTGAAACAGGTTCCACTCGAGATGAACCCTACGCCCTAAGTTCTTCAGCCCAAAGCCCCCCCAGTGAATTCTGAGCCTCAAGCCAGCAGGTGCCCTGATCCGAAAGAACCCTTCCAACGCCGTTAGAAACCCCATAATGTCCCCTAAACCCTAAACCCCTAAACCCTAAACCCCTAAACCCTAAACCCTAATGTCCTGTAAATCCTTTCGAGTTAAAGCCTTGAAGCAGAAAGCAGGTGCCGGGAGTGCATCATCATCAGGAACTCCACGGAGGCCATGAGCTGCGTGGAGCGGATCCAGCGAAGCAGCGCGGATGCATCTGGTTTTTGACGGAGTTCTCCGGGCTCTTACAGGGTCTTAAGGGTTCAGAGTTTAGGGTCTGAAGCATTTTGATGAATTGATGTACAGGGCGTCTATCGGCTTTGACTTTGGTTTTGTTCTTCAATGGTCGGATTTTTATGGAAAGTTGAAGGCTTTTGGAGGGCTTTCCTTGGTTTTGGCAGGTATAAGGATGCAAGGGCCTTTTTGGGTTTTTGCTGAGGCTCCTTAAAGGTAAGGGTTCGATGCGGGTTTAGGTTTGAGGCTTTAGGGTTGTCGCAGTTTTGAGTGTTTGTTTTTTTGAGGTGTTCAACTTCAGCGTTTAGATGAAAGCGTTCTGCCTGTGAAATCGCTGTATACTTGTAGAACCCTATACTATACCCAGACAGAGCTATCAAAACCACAAACCCCAGACCTGCAAGCCCAAATAAGCCCTAAACAACCCTTCAACCCTAAACCCAAAGCCCTAAAGCCTTAAACCCGACAACCCTAAACCTTAAGCCCTACAACCTTAAACCCTAAGTTCTACACCCCTAAACCCTCAAAGCCCAAACCCTAAATATGAAACCCTGAACTGTAGAACCCTAAACCTCAAGCGGCTTTACGAATTCTTATCGTTTGAGCTTCAATTTTCTTATTCTATGAAGAAGTTATCCTATTTTAAGTAGCTCACAAGCTAGTTGTCTCTCAACAAAGTCTGCTATGGATGACTCCATCGGAGACTCCTAAGGCGTACAGGCCTCAGAGTGAAACGCCGAGCCCCAACACTCGGAGGTCTGAACTATGAGATGGCTCAGATCAAGGATGCCTTCCGGCGGTGCCTGGGAAAGGGGGGTGGGGGGTAAAGGGTTTTTGGGAATTTAGGATTGTTAGGTTTAGGATTTCAGGGCTGAGGGTTTAAGAGGTTAGGGATTAGGGCTCCAGGATAGGTGGAAAAGCCGTGGCAAGCTTTGGTTCGCTTTGCGTGCTTTTGTCGATCGGTATAATAGGGTTCGGTTGTTTTGTGGTGCTTGCAGGTTCGTTGCGGAGGATTTCCGTGAGTCTTCGTTGTTCGGGTTTGGACAGGTCCTGTGGCGATCACGGGTAGTTGTACGCTAAGCGATGAGTGCATTGATGGCCCTGAGCCCCAAACTTAAAGCTATTCCTAATAGTGGAGTAGGTGACCTTTAACCCTTTTTGGGTAGTATAGTCCCTATCTAATCCCTATATAACCAAAAAGGTTAACCTTTAGTTCTTCATGATACCCGACCAGTAGGTATTGGTTACGCTTCATGCTTGCTTCGCATATGGGGTTTCCGAAAATGGGGGACCCTAATATAATACCCCAAATAGTAGGATCCTTATTATAAGGATCCCACAATAAGGTACCCCCTAATTTTCGGAAACTCCCATATAACTTGACTTGACCGTCCCTGATCCTCCCAGTTTAGTGTTGAAGGTGTCGGGCAGGGCAGAGGGACGAGGGTCAAGTTGTTCCTGGCTTTAGGGGCTTCGGGGTATATAGTAAACTCCATAAAGTTGGAAACCGGATTAAGGCCAAAGAGTGCTGGGATTCCCTATACATTGCTCTTAGGGATTGAGGCTACGGGGTTTCCAACTTTTGGGCTTCTACTGTAGGGTGTCCGCCAAAGTCCTTCAGGCTGGTTCGAGGTCTTTGATGAGGATTTCGGTGACGTTAGAAAACCAATAGAAAATCAATAAAAACCAATAGAAAATCAGTAAAAACCAATAAAAACCAATAGAACACCAATAGAAAACCGTTCAGGGGTTGCGACGTTCAGCTTTTATGTCAGCGGCTTTGAGTCTTAGGTGCCCCTTCTGAGCGTCTGAAGCTTGCCAATGGTAGACTGCAGATCGCGACCCAGAGAGCCCAATACCCCTTAACTAAGGAATATGGCTTAAATTATATAGGGCTTCATATTATGATTTAAACTATATTCCTTAATTAAGGGGTATTGGGCTCTCTGGGGAGCGCGAACACAACAATTGAACCAGTTCAGCCGGCAACGCAGTGTGGAACGGTGTAGAACGCGTAAACCTGCACAGCGTTTCTGTTGTGCACAAGATGCCTTAGTCCAATTGGCAGGTCATCAGCATGAGTTTATGATTCGAGCAACTTTCACAAGTTCAAAACATGACACATCACGCCACTTTCAGATTCGAAACGATGGGTGCCTGAGCTGCGCATTCTTCGTCTGGCATGGCCCATATGCTCCATTGTCAAACCTCACAGCTTTGCTTAAGGCGGTGTTGCATCATCGCAAAAACGGAGAAAAGCGGAATAATTACTCACCAACGCCTGAAAGCAGTCCTCCCCAAAAAGCTTGCATACCAGACAAAATTGTACGAAGTCCTTCCTGGAGGTTTGATGCAGACAGCTCTGGGCACTTGGACCAGAACGAGTTTAAATACCTCTGCGCCTACATCGGCACCTGCACCTGCAGACAGCCCTCCCCAAGCCCCAAAGGAACCCTTGGTTTCCTGAAGCCGGGAGTCCACATGAAGCCTACACCCTGGACTCTAAGACCTTCGGTGCCTTGAGACTAAAGCTCCGCAGCCCGGGAGAAGAGGGGCTTTCAACCCGAAAATCCTGAACATCCCTATGCGAGCTCCTATCAACGTAGAAGCCCGAATCATTAACATTAGTAATACCATTCCTTACCGAAGTATACTCTAATCTAACCTGCCAGAACGGCATTGTACTTGTGAAGGCCCCTTGACTGAACCCTTGCGGATCGATAGGCAATGTTTTTGCAATCTTGTAGTCGGACAGCAAATCACATAGCACCCCGGGGTAAAACCTTCAAAACCCTTTGAGAGCATTTGAAGGAAGGACGCCTGTATGAAAGGCCTTTTCCTAATTGTTCGGGCCCCTGCATTGATACTTAAAGGATCATGGGACTTCGTAACTGGGTTATAATTAGGGTAACTATACTTATAACCCAAATTAAGGTACTCATAGCCTTACTTACTAAGTCCCATGATCCTTCCATTATAGACCCCTTATAGGTCCCTTTACGGAACCCTATTATAGAACCCTATAGTACCCTAAAAAGGGACCCTAAACATTACTTACCAAGTCCCATGATCCTCCAAGTACACTTCTAAGGAACCCTACCCTAAACCCTAAACCCTAAACCCTAAACCCTAAACTCATGGCCTAGGCCGCCCACCTTCGATGGTGGGCGGCCCCTCGACATCGATGGCGCAGGTCGATCCAGGACGCTCGCTCGCGTCACCTGGAGGCCGCTGGAGGTGCTGAGCTGGTTTGACCACCCCCCCGCCCGGGGGGCTTGGAAGCTCCAGCGAGCAGTTCCAGGACCTAGGGGCCTCCTGGCCCCCCTGACCCGCCCCAGCCCGCCCCTTGCCACCATGGCCCCCTGGCCCCCCTGACCCCCCCTGACCCCGCCGGCGCTTACCTCCTGCCGTACTCTGCCCTACTCTGCCCTGCCTTTTCGGAGCACACACTTGGCTTTGTTAACCAACATGGACCTAACAGAGTTTAGGTCCTAAGCCCTAAAAGGTATAGGTTTGGGTGGTTTGCCGCCTGGGACGGCGTGGGGTGGGTGAGTTATGTGATGGCCCGCCACAGTCGGGCCATGGCTGCGATTCGCAGACAAAACCGCTGATAAATCCTGCAATCCCTGTTGCACTACCGCTACGCAATCTTGCAGCAAACCCTAAACCCTAAACCCTAAACCCTAAACCCTAAACCCTAAGCCCTACGCCCTAAACCCTAAACCCTAAACCCTAAGCGAGCGTGCTCTCCAGGCTGGGGGGAGGAGGAGGCCCAGGCCATGATCATGGACCTGGATCAGGACCAGAAGGTCTCCTACGAGGAGACCCAGAGAGCCCAATACCCCTTAATTAAGGAATATGGCTTAAAATATATAAGGCTTCATATTATGATTTAAGCTATATTCCTTAATTAAGGACCAGAAGGTGTCCTACGAGGAGACGGCTTTCGCTGGAGTGTTGTCGGACTTTTTCTTACCCTAAACCCTGGAAACTAAACCCTAAACATTAAAACCCTAAACCCTAAAACCCTGAACCTTAAAACCCTAAATCCTAAACCCTAAACCCTAAAAACTAAACCCTAAACCTTAAAACCCTAAACCCTAAAACCCTAAACCCTAATTACATGGAGTGTTCTAAGGCCAAGAAGGTCCCCTGTTTACAAGGTGGCTTGGGCTCGTGAATTATTTTGTCTTAGTGCTGTTTGGAGAGTGTTTTGTGACTTTTATAGGGTTTGCCATTGTGGCTTCGAGTCTAGTCGCCATAGAGCTGTTTGTTGGAAATTCATTTGGGGATCCTTATAAGCAAGATTCGATGAATCCGGCCTGTATGAGGGTCCGGTATGATCTGAGATGCCCATGTTCGTTTCAAGGTCTCTCTAAAGCTCGCCACAAAGTTTTCAGTAGAGTGTTTGATATCCGGATTGTGAAGGCTTAAACGCTAAACTCTGGTCTTTTGTTTGCTTATGTTTTGGGCCCAGGGTGTAGGTTTTGGCGGTTCGAGGGGTCCTTGCCGGACCAGTGCTAGGTAGATACTTGACAGCAGAGCCCCTCAAACCCTTACCTAAGTAAGCCCCTCAAAACCGCGCGAACCTGCAGGTGCCATCCTCAACCCGACACTTTAGGGTTTAGGGTTTAGGGTTTAGGGTAAACGATGTACCCTACAACTGTGTCAATTGAGATGGTCGAGTGTGGAAGGAGTTTCAGCTCTTCGTCGGCCACATGGGTCCAGGTCTCAGTTTGTTGTGTCTGTCTGCTTAGGGTACGGGGTTTGAGGTTTTTCGCGCACCCTCCCAAAAGTCTTGCAGATTTCGGCAACTTCCGAGGTGGCCTACAAGCGCTTTTCGAAAACCGCCGGAAGCGCGTGGCCAACAAGAACTGGGGCATCTGGGCTTTTCTGTGAAAGTCATCCGGTGCTAGAGGCTTCGGGCAACAGAGCTTTGGGTTCGCGTGCGTAGGGTTTTAGGGTTTAGGATTATACATAGGCTATAGCTTTTTTTTTGGTTTAGGGTGTAGGGATATGTAGGATGAAGTGTTTATTGGTTTTAGGGTTTAGGGCTATTTTGGGTATAAGGTTTGGCTCCCTGAACCTTACACCTCAAACCCTGAGCCTAAACCTTAAACGAAACGCACCTCAAACCTTAAAGGAGCCTTTGAACCCAAAGCCCATTGAGCCTTGGTCCCCAGAGACTCCAATATCCCCTCACTGAGGAATATACCTTAAATCATATTAAGGATCCTACTATAATTGAAGGTATATTCCTTAATTTAAGGATATTGGAGTCTCTGGGTCCCGACCAAAAAAAGGAGAGGATCCGCCTGCCGTGATCGAAGTCGGAGCTCGAATCCGCGCTTTTTACTACACTCCGGAGCGGCCCTCAGTAGTTGCAGGTTTTGACCCTAAACCCTAATCCTAAACCCTGAACCCTAAACCCTAAACCCTAAACCCGGGGAAGGGCTTTAGGGTTTGGGGCTTCAGTTTTTGAAAGAGGGCTTGAGGGTTGCGACTTTAGGGTTAAAGGGCTTTAGGGTTCCGGCTTAGAGTCGGTTTAGGGTTTGGGGTCCTGGGTTTTGGGCGCTTAAACAAGCTTTAAACTTCAAGTACCAAGAGATTTGGAGAGCCTCAAGGAACTGCACGCCTCGCGAGTGGCGCGCGACTCAGATCGCCCGATTTACAGGCACTGGAACCGCCGGAGGCGGTCCAGCTCATCCTGCAGGTGGACTTCTGGCAATTGGATCCCTGGAGCATGCCCCGGCCAACACAAGTCGACGTGCGAAATTTCTCAGATTCCCGTGTTTACCAGGACAAATCAGGTGTCAAAGGAAGAGTTCTGGGGATGCCGACGGTTTCAGTTTCTGTCGTGCAATACGACACTTCCCATGACATAGGGGGACAGGCACGTGCAGGACGTCAGGGAAATGAATGACAAGGAGAAGTACACCCCTTCAAACACCAACCCTCGAAACCTTAAGCTCGCAAGCCCTCCCTAAACCCTAAACCCTCAACCCTAAACCCTAAACACGTATTCAAACCCCTGAACCCCGCACAGCCCCATCCCCAAACAGTCAAACCACAGCCCCCACACCCCAAAAAAACTAGCAAACCAAGTCGCGTCCTACGGTTGATGGTTTGAATCCTGCATTACCCATAAGAAGGAATATACCGTTTACCATAATTCCCATAGTTTAGGGTCCTTAAGGTCATGCAGGATTTATATCATCAACAGTACGTCCCTGGAGCCGCCTTAAACCCTAATCGAGCCATTGGCCCTCATTCAACCCCGGATCACTCAAGCCCCCACTGACCCTGCTTAAAGGCCCAGGAGGCTTGGTAGGTAGGGTGATGAGTACCGCATGCCTAGCCGTAAGTTTGAGTATGCTACTTGAAACCCGTGCTTTCTAAGTCGGTCCCTTAAGCCCCTTTGTTTCCGAGGAAGGGAAGAAGTCGACTTCGTGGAGGGAAGCGCAGGCACAGCGGGGTCGAACGCCCTCAGCCTCGGTCCCCGTTGGGAAATTTAAGAGCAGGGATTTTTTGCATTAAGACCCTTGACAATGGACCAACACTAAAGCCTAAAAAGCCCAAACCCCTGAAAACTTCAGGCGGCGTGTACTAGAATTACATACTTGGCGATTCTGACAGAAACCCCCAAGACGTGAAACCTAGTCGCCTAAACCGCTTGACCCCACGCCTAGTTCCCTAACGCTCGCAAGACCGGCCATACCCCCCCAAGCTCTGCAGTTTGAAAGGCCCAGACCTCGAAGCCTAAAAATTCAAAGCCCATTCAACTAGAGCCCGTAGAAGCCGTTAAGGCAGAAGCAACTGAACGCCTAAATCCAGAAACCTCTGAGCCCTGCCAAGGCTTCGCAAGGAAAAGCATTGAGCAAGACTGCTTGGCTTACCATGATTTCAATGTATGGTCGCACGCCAGTTGTTGTCTTGGTTATTGTAACTTACTTGCATTATACAGATTCCTAAGCGAAAACTAAAAGCTTGAAATAACCCTACACACTTCCGGAAATGCTTCTATTCCCCAGACAAACCCACGCCCCCTGAGTCAGATCTATATGTCGCTAAATTGAAAGTAAAGCACAGGCTGAAGAAGCCTAAAACCTAAACCCTTAACCCAAACCCCTTGCTGTAATCCATAGACTCTGCATCCCCAAAACCCTACTGCAGACCATCAACGTCGTTCAACTTCAGACCGTAAGCCCGAAGGTTTTGGAGATGAACGTGATGCCGGAGAACGGGGTCAGGCGTTCCAAGGGTTCTAGGGCTTGTAAGGTTTATGGTTAAACACTAAACCCTAAACCCCTAAACCCTAAACCCTAAACCATAAGCCCTAAACCCTAAACCGGGTTTAGGGCTCAGGGCTTACAGTCCCAGGGTTCTACGGAGATCTCTGGTCCTGTCGTTGCAACTCTTCAGCTACGGGCATGTGGGTCTCGTAGTAGTAGTGAGGGCTACATGGCTCGAGGGCGTCGTTGGACACCGATGACGATGGTGACGACACGGAGAATGTGAGGATGATGGTGCGGAAGATTGCGGTGATGAGAATCATGTTGATGGTGTGGAAACTGGATGTTAAATTGCACGAACAGTAATAGTTGCTCTTAAGATGCAGGCTCATCGGCTTTTGCTATTGCCTCTAGAGGTCTACTGCTCTTGAAAGCCTTCCACGATCACGGTAGTGGATGGCGTCGTCATGCGGGTCGGTGCAGCTACGACTTCTACTTGCAACAGGCTGTAAGTTTTAGCCGTACAGAACTCCTGCGACACATGCATACACAGGGATGCATTCATTTAGTCCTTCCATCCTTCCGTCCTTTCTGCCTTCATTCATTCGATCGTTACATTATTTATGTGAATATGTACATGTGAATGAATCGCAGTACAAAATGTTCCCAGCCTTTTTCTCAATTTTATAACCCTACACGCCACAGCCCTGAACCGCTAAACCCCTAAACCTCTGAATCCCTGAACCCTCAAGCCCTGCACCTTTAACCCCAAACCCTAAGCCCAATAAGTTGGGTACTGCCCCCACTCAGTAACAGTTGGATAATAAATATAGATATATTAGGCCCTTTATAGTAGCCCTATTTTAGACCGTTACTGCATGGAGGGCAGTGTACAACCTACAAGCTCTAACCCGAAAGCCTCGAACCCACAACCCTAGACCCTGAGCCCCACGCACAGGTGATGAAGCTATCATATAGCAATTTGCATGGTCATCGTCATAACATTGGTTCTCGTAATATTAAAACGTGGCTTGGAAGAACAATGCTAGTAAGAGTGATGGTAATAAGAACTTTGATGACAATATTGATAATGCTCATGACTACTATCACTGCTACTACGGTCTTTATCATTATCATTATCATGATCATCAGGTTGACATATACACACCAGGTGAGGGTTTAGGGTTTTTAAAGTTTAGTGATGCATGCAGCTGCTTAGTTCGTGGAGCCTTGGCTTGCAGCACGCCCCCTTACAACGCCCTTCCCTGACCCAATGACACTTGGAGGTTCATGGGTAGTTTTAATGGGTAGTTTTAAGTTGGGTTTTAAGTAAGGTAGCCATAATGATAACCCATAGAAGGGGACTTTTAACCCCACTTACAACTACCCATGAGCCTCCAAGCACCCCAAATCACCTCCTTTTGCACTCCCACCCTCATTCGAAGGCTCCTTTTCGGCTTCGGGGAGGACAAGTCGGAGCGACAGGCGCGTGATATAGGGGCCTTCATAATCACTTATGCTATGTTGGGGGTTCCTTATTATGATTATAGTATAATGTACCCCCGAACCCCATTCTATCTATTGAGGACCCTATACTTGAAGGATCATGGGACTTAGTAAGTAAGGTTATGAGTACCTTACTTGGGGTTATAAGTATAGTTACCCTAATTATAACCCTAGTTACTAAGTCCCATGATACTTTAAGTATACTGAGCTGCGCTTTAAGACAGAGCCCACCTGGAGCTCGGGGTTCGGGGCTTGAAACTTCCCTCCTTGCAGCGGAGTGGGACGAGCAAGCGTGACTATATCTACACATACATACATATATATATATATATATTATGTATATGTATGTATATATATATATATATACACATCTGTATACATACAGTAGCTGGTAGCATCCTGGGCATGCCTGGAGGATTTGGGAACACAACGCTTGAACCCTAAGCCCGAAACCTGATAGAAACAGCAGTCAACAACCAGTCTGATAAAAACCCTAAACCCTAAACCCTAAACCCAAGCCATACCAGCCTTTAGCAGCTCCAGGCACCCAGCCTTATCCTCATGCCCTTAAAGTAAAGTATAAGGGATCCTAGCACTAATCCTCCTAAATCCATGTTCCAACTTTCTGGCTTCTACTTTAGCAGTTAGGGTTTAGGGTTTAGGGTTTAGGGTTTAGGGGTTTAGGGTTTAGGGTTTAGGGTTTAGGGTAGAATCTTTATGAAACACCAAAAACACTCTTGTAATGCACAGGGAGTCCTGAGTGAGTAAGTTAGGGGCTTGAACAGCTAGTAGTGGCACACCCGCAGAGTCCGTATATGATTATGCTTACACCCAACTACATCCCAAACCCTGTCCTAATGATGAAGGCCCCTAAATTAAATGAACCCTAGCAGCCCTGTACATCCCTGGTAGCAACCCTGAGAGGAGTTGGACCCTGTATACACACCTTAAAGAGGAACCCTATTATAAAACCCTTACAGGAACTCTACATTACATAGAAAGCCTCAAAGGAACCCTATAGTACCCAGTGAAGGAGCCCGGTCCACCCCGCATAGAAAGCCCGTGTACTAGAACCTGTACAGTAACCCTATGGTATAACCCCTATAAGATACCTTTACAGGAACCCTTTAAGGGAACCCTGTAAAGGAACCCTTTCAAGGAACCCTTTACAGGAACCCTTTAAGGGAACCCTTCAAAGGAACCCTTTAAGGGTTCCTTCAAGGGATCTTTCGGGGTTCCTTTAAGGCAGGTATGGGGGTTCCTGTAAGGGATCTATAGGGGTTCCTTTTAAAGGACTCCAATGTTATCCTCGAGGTGGTCCCCCCGAGCTGGATCTTCTATGACAGCCGCGACAGCGAAGTGGTCGCGGCCCTCCGGGAGGCGGGTTTGGTTTCAACTCGTGCAATGTCCTAACCCTTAAATGCAAAGCCCTAAGCCACCCTTAACCCCCGAATTACAGAGTTCGTGATATGGTTTTAGGGTTTTGAAGGGATGCCTTCAGAGGTTTCACAGCGAATTTTCCAGGGGTTTCCGAGGTTCTCTCCATGGCGGAACCGGTGGGGCTTTCTTGTTTGGGGGCTTGAAGGGCACAGGCTTTAAGGGGTTGGGGTTTGGGTCTGGGATTTCATTTTTTCGGGTAGATGGTCTAGGGACTTCAGGATTCAGTTTGCAGACTTGTAGGGTTTAGGGTTTAGGGTTTAGGGGTTTAGGGGTTTAGGGGTTTAGGGTTTAGGGTTGAAAAGGCTTTTGCGGTCAAGGGTTCACGGTATTCTTTGCACTGTCCTTCGATTAGGTTTCAGGGCTTCGGCTTGAGCTTTCAGTGCCGCGAAGTTGGGCGACGCTGATTCCCTGAACAACTTTTCTCGGGGCCTTGTTGACACCCCCCAAATCCCTTCAGCAGACACATGAACAAATAAACACTCCTTCAGTAGACAAATGAACAAACCAAAAATCCTCCAAACCCCAGACTAACTTTTCAGGTCCCTGCCTTAAACTCCAGGGATTAGGGTTTAGGGAGTTTGGGTTTAGGATTTAGGGCCCACTTCAGGTCGGAATCCTCGAAGAGCAGCAAGCCTTCTGGGCATCGATCTTTCCCCAGTCAGAGATGCGCGCGGTGGGGGGACCTGGCTGTTCGTTGTACTTACAAAAGGATCATGGGACTTAGTAGTTAGCGATGTAATTTGGGTAACTATATTTATAATCCCAATTACGGTGCTTTTATACGGCTTCGGAGCGTTATAACCTTAATTACTTACTAAGTCCCGTGATCCTCGAAGTAGGGACCAGGATCTCGGTCTCCCAGACATAACCTTTGGCCCTGGGTACGTTCGTTCGTTCATAGGGTCCGTCTATCCATCTCCGTCTCCATGTCCATGTCCATCTCGATCTCTGTCTCTCTCTCTCTCTCGATTTCTTTCTGTCTCTCTCTCTCTCTCTCTGTCTATATCTATACCGTCTATACCTATAACAACTGTATCAAATATCTATACCTGCATCTATATATGGGTATCTGTATCAATAGCTCTGTTTGTATCTGTATCTATGTCTATACCTCCGCCTATATCTGTACCTGTATCTATATCTGTTTCTATGTCTGTACCTGCATCTTTTGATCTGTATATATATATATATATTTCTGGAGTCCGGGGGGCTGTGGGAGTGCACCTTTTTCCACAAAATCTAAGTATCGCATTGTCGAGCCACCTAATGAACCACCTGCGAGAATAGGATACAGGCAGACGCACACATACTTAAACGAGCATTCATTCAACTTTTTTTACACACATGTATACCAAGGTATGAGTACACAACCGACATTCTTTCTTTCTCGTTCGCAAGCTGTTATATCGTTGCCACGGAAGCTCAAACAGTCTTTCTTGGTTTTCTCGTTTCGTATTGGATTACCAGCAACAAATGCGTTGTAAAGTGGCACATACATGTATTTAGCATATTTTATTTATAGTCATATTCAGAAGAATAATCGAAATATAGAAAGCATATTGATATGTGGACAAGCTAAACATATAAATCAATGAACAAATCCTCTAACACGAAAGAAATATAATTTAACATACAAGCATAATATGTTCTTTAAGCTTATAAAGTTGTTGGCCAATACAATATATAGATATGCACCCATTTAGGAAAGCCTACGTCTTCCAAATAATTGACTTCATATAGAGATTTATATACAATAAGATAACATATAATCAAGATTATGAACATCGACAATAACGAACCAGTATCGTAATAACGAACATGAGATTAAAGATAAAACTTCTATTAGTATCCAATGACAATATTCAAAATTAGCAAATATTTTTCTTATACAATAACGTTATGATAAACAAATAAATATTCATACAAACAAATGAAATAAGCTAGATTCACTAATTATGCCTTCAGTTTTTACTTACGAAAGAAAACAAGGTTTCGCATAGAACAGTACTCGTACTTTATTTTTTATATCAACACAGTTTACACATGCATTTCAAAAATAGGTACTCATACATATTCACGTATATATACATATATATAGCACACATGCATACTTACATATTTCCCACGCACAGGTATCGATACACATCCAAGTTTTCTAGTATACTAAGAAGAGCCTATGTGAGATTATAATAAGATTGAATAACTATACCAATTTACAACAATATAACCACCAGTACTATACACTTTGTTTTGTTAGAAAAATATTCACAAAAAGTATCGACGAATCGGTATCTACCTATATATTTCAGAGACCCATTTAATAGTCCTCGTATTAACACTAAAAATGGTAGTTACTGTAAAACAAGCGGAGTTCGACAGATAATTGATCGCTATATCACGCAGGCCCGAGTAGCCTACAAGAGTGACGAAGGCATAATTAATGAATCTAGCTTATTTCATTTGTTTGTATAAGTGTTTATTTGCTTATCATAACGTTATTGTATAAGAAAAATATTTGCTAAATTTGAATATTGTCATTGGATACTAATAGAAGTTTTATCTTTAATCTCATGTTCGTTATTACGATACTGGTTCGTTATTGTCGATGTTCATAACCTTGACTATATGTTATCTTATTGTATATAAGTCTCTATATGAAGTCAAGCAGGGATACCCAAATAGCAATCCATATAGAACTATGTAGTGTTTGCTTGTGTGTGTACGATATGAAGTCTGCACTCAAGGTGACGTCGCTGTAGTTCTGATGCGCCTCGCATACTCACAAAGCTTCTCATCATCCTGAGAACAAAAAGTGCTGATGTGCAAGTGTGGTATTTCGCACTGCTATCTAGTCGTATACGTTGGCCATGCTACGTTATGTCCCTGGGAGTGCGCATCTGCCGTGATTTACGCGCGAGTCTTTCGAAAAAGCAAAAAAAACACAAAAAACAAAAGAAACCAAAAAAAACAATTATCAGAGACTCCTGGACTGAGGTGTCCATGGCCGGAGAGTGTCAGATCTTTGGTTTTTTTGGTTTTTATGGTTTTTTTGTTTTTATGGTTTTTTGGTTTTTATGTTTTTTTGGTTTTTATGGTTTTTTTGGTTTTTATAGTTTTTTTGGTTTTATGGTTTGTTGAATTGTTTTTGAAAGACGCGCGCGTAAATCACGGCAGAGGCGCACTCCCAGGGTCCCCCGTTCTGTATATATATATATATATGCTTGTATAAAGTATACTTATGAATGTCTATTGAAGACACAGAATAGTCAGATAGATAGGCAGATAGAGAAATATCAGTGTAAGAAAAACTGTACGACTTTCAAACCATAGGACAACCACGGATATGAACAGCAGTTAACACAGATATACATATAAATAGGAAGAAAACACAAATACATGGGAATGAGTAGGCGTATAAATGTTAACAAAGATATGTTGCCTGTGGTTGCATTCTGTCTCTAGTGCTTGTTGAGCTATGTGGACCCAGCCATAGCTGCTGCCAAACTCGTGGAAATGCAATCTCCTCAATGGTAAAAAGTAAAAGCTAGGGCATTCCAGCGCTAATCATCCTTCCACTTTCCATCTCTTTGAGCTTACTCTAGTAAGTTGAGGGGCTTGGGGGTTAAAGGCTTTATGGGCATATCAGGCAGTAAGGTTCAGAGCACTCGCTTCAGGATTCGAAGTTTCTTATTTAAGGTATTTTGGGGACCCTTCCAGACCCTTGTAGCAGGAATCCCGAAAGGACCCCCATTCTAATTTTCCAGGCCCCTCGATGAATCCCCGTCTTACCACTCTTTTCATTTCGTGCTAGCCCTAAACCCGAACCCGAAAACCCCCGATCCCAAGCCCCCTGGCATTAGCCTCTAAACCCCAAACCCTAAACCTATACTACAGGGGCCTTAATGATCACTACAAACCCATAACCCTAAACCCCTAACTCCCAAACCCCAAACCCTAAACCTCAACCCCGAAACCCTTAACCCCTACAATCCTAAGCCCCCCTTAAGGAGCCCTTCTAGAACCCTATAATCCCCTTAAAGAACCCTGTTCTTTCTCAGGTCGCCAAGCTGGTGCCCTGCCAGCGGCAGGCCCTGGCGCACGTGCGCGCGAACGCCTCGGTGAACCACGACAAGGCCGGGGGGCTGAACGGGGGGGCCCCTTTTAAAGGGTTGCAGGTTTAACATTTTAAATATGCTGTAAGGGCTTTCCGGTGTATTTTTTAACAATATGTTTTAAGGTTTCCAGGTTTAGTATTTTAATATAGAAGGGTTTCAGGTGAAGTGATATCTAAATAAGTCTGTTATCATTATGATTCTTCTTATGGTGTGTTAGCTTTTCTCCTGCACGGCGCTCATTTCTAAAAGGGTTAAAGATTTTCGGCCTAAGGTCTCCTTTGAGGGCTCCTGTAAAGGGTTCCATGAAGGGCTCCCTTATGGCTTTGTTGTTTTCGTTGCTATTTGTTACTAGTGTTGTGGCTATCAGGATAAATTCGATCTTAGTTTTCCTTTACGAGCTGCTTTAAGGGTTGCTTTGAGGATCTATTCTTTTTCGGTCGGGGGTTGCACTTGGGCACCATTTTAAGATCGTTTTTTATTGAGAGCAAACAAAACTCAGTTGCAACCTTGACACGCTCCACACCTCGTAAGGCCCGCCTCGAGCTTCAAGCTAAGCTTTCATACTTTAAACCTGTCCCAACTCATTGAAATCCTAGAGGCTTTGGGTGTTCCCTAAATGCTACACCGCCCGTCAACCCCGAAATCCCAGCCCTCGGCACACCAAATCTCCAATCCTTCCTTGGTCGGCCGGCGAACTTACCCTAAACGCTCAACCTGTGGTAAGAAGTGATACTCGCATAAATGCCTTGCTTGGGTTTTCCAGTATTTACCTTACGGTTGTCTTCCTCAGCTCCCTGATGCTTCAGCGATAGGCTTCCTGTGATCTCTATAGGCTTATAGAGATCAACATATCACCCAACACGTAATTAAGGCGCCGATACTGCAACCATAAACCCTTACACCCCTTGCTGGTACAAACCCGTCAATGTGAACCCTCGAAGGAACTCGTTTCGACTTGCTGAGGCCCTAGTCGGGGTCCGGCAGCGCTTTGCGGAGCTCGGCTACGGCGAGGAGCAGCTGCAGGCAGTACCGTCAAGATCGGAAAGGGGCGTGTCTTCAGGAAGATTTTGGGTTTTGGAGCTAGGGTTTAAAAGAGCTGACATAGGGTGGGTGCTCCGTGCTGCGCCGTGAGCCCTAAGTCCCAAGCGGTGCGACCCGAATTTAGAGCCCAGGCTGGGCACAACAGTGGCTTTGCGATTTTGTGTGGGGATGTGGGGCTGTTGAGTGCGAGAGCTGATGATTTAGCCCTGCAACCTAACCCCTACTTGGAGGATCATGAGACTTAGTAAGCACGGTTATAAGTACCTTAATTGGGGTTAGAAGTATAGTTACCCTAATTATAACCCTAGTTACTAAGTCCCATGATCCTTTAAGTAGTCCCCTCACTCCCAAGTGCTCAGAGAACATCAGCTCGACTCCTCTCAGGCTGTGCTGGGCTGGATTCAGGACTCCGGCGGCAGGGATCAGATTCGGGTTCAAGGGCATTTCCCAAAGCGAAGCCACAAAGCCCTCAAAGCTAAACCGGGGTCAGGGTCAAGAGTCGTTTAGACTCTAGGTTCCTGACAGCCATGTCAGGGCGCTGCTACGAGGAAGGAAATGCGTACAGGTGGGGTTTTATTTGTGAGGCTCTGTTGGCTCTGTTGAGTGACGAGTGACTTGCAAGCCTGCCTAGGTCATTTCATACTTAAAGTAGTAACACGGCCAATGTTACACCACAGCGAATAGAACAGCAATGACGCAACCGTGACAATGGCAGCCATCATGAGAAAGACAACGACAGTGGCCACACGAGCATCAGCCTCAAACCGTAAAGAAAACTCCTTTTTTACATCCTTACAAGACCCTATGAAGCTTTATTACAAGCCCTGCAAAACCACATCACACCCTAAGTCCTGAAATCCTCATCCCCTCGAGGATCTGGCGCCGATGTGCATCCATGTCCACATCGACACAGTCGGCCGATTTTTGGAGACGGCGCGCGCTCTTGGTGGGTAGGGGGTGCCGTTGGATCAAGTTTACAGTAAACCCCATAAAGTTGGAAACCGGATTAAGGCCAAATAGTGTTGGGATTCCCTACACATTACTGATTGAGGCTATGAGGTTTCCAACTTTTGGGCTTCTACTGTAGGGGTGTGGGGTTTCCGACCCTGTTCTCGGATTTTGCAGGGAGTTTGCAGGGTAATATATCCTGTACTTGTAGTATCATATACCAGAAGTCTGTATTCGATTTGTCAAGGCCTTGTATTTGGGTTTAGGGTAGAGCTCAAGGTAGTGAGGCTCGGAGGGTTTGTCGGCACGGAGTCCGAGTTTCGGCACAAAGGAGCGTAGTTTCAGAACGAAGGGCGCTTGTTTGATCCCCAGACCAACAAGCCCGAACCCCAAAATCCACGAAAACCTTATAATTCCTGTATGAAGCCTCGAAGAGACCCATCAAGCCCTCATAACTCAGACCAAAACCTGTAAACAACCCTTATAGCATCCAAACCCCTAAACTCGGCATTGGCCTGACCAGGACGAGTTCTACCGAAATCAGTTCGAGACGGGCACCTCTTGCGGCGCGCTCGACGACGGCAACATCATCCGAAAGGCTTGGGGCTCATATAGGGTGTTAAGCTTTAGGGTTTAGGGGTTTAGGGTGTAGGGATTTAGGGCATGGGAGTTTCCGAACATTAGGGGTACCTTAGTTTGGGGGTCCTTGTAATAAGGATCCTACTATTTAGGGTACTAGATTAATTGGGGTCCCCCATTTTCGGAAATTCCCATATAGGGTTTCTAGGGTTCTTTTCCTCCTTGTTTCTGAAGCTTCTTTTGCAAGGTTTCACGCGTTGTTGGAGAGTGCCTGAGGTTTCGGGTTTCAGGGCGTGCAGGGATGCAGGGTATAGGGGCGTGCTTGTGTTTAGGGGCTTGAACCTAAGGTTCAGGGACTCCGGGTTGAAAAGGTATCCCAGATTCGCAATAATTTTGTGCTAGGGTTGGGTTGAGGGTTTAGGGTTGGGATGATTGGGAGATCTAGGTGGGTGGTTGTCTCCTTTAGGGTCCCTTTTTGGGTCCCTAATACAATACGGCACCCAAAAAGGGACCCTAATTTTGACAACCACCCAGGTGGAGAATCTGGGGCATTCAGGTGGCAAGGAGGATACGGAGGTTCTTACTTGGGGAGCAAGGGTGCAGAGACTCCAAAGACTCTAAAACTCTGAATCCTCAATCCTAAACACTAAGAACCCGAAACCCTTAACCCTGAACCTTCAACCCTAAATCCTAAACCCTAGAACCCTAAACTCCTAAAGCCCTAAACCCCAAACCTCGAACCCTAAACCCTGAAGCCCTAAACCACTAAACTCTGAACACACCCTGATGAGGTTTGGAGCTATCGGGGCCCTGCTAGCAAGACTTAGGGTTGAGGGTTGAGGGGTTTAGGGGTCTAGGGTTTAGGGGTTTAGGGGTGTAGGGCTTGGGGGTTTAAAGGTTTGGGTTTTAGGTTTTTAGTGGTTTAGGGGTCTAGGTTTAGGGCTTAGCTTTTTCGGGGGCATGTTAACGCAGAAATATTTCGCGGTTCCATATGGGTATTCTTGCTAGATATTCCTAGGTCTACATTGATGAAAGCTTTCCTACATAACAAAGCTGGCCACCTGGCTTTTGAAACCTGTGTGGTTCCACGCTACTGGAGGGGGGAGCGACAGACTCAAGGCACCGACATCCTCAGCCCAAAGCCCACCACCCAAAACTTTCCGCTCCGACCTACAAGCACTAAAAGGCCTAAACCCCGAAATCCAAGTCCACACCCGAAGCCCGAAAGCCCAAACCGTGCCAAATCCCCCAAGCCAAACAAACATCGCCCCAAGCCCCAAACCCCCAACACACTGGCTGTCCCCGACAGGGCTGGGAGAAAGAGCTTTTCGGCGGTAACTACGACGAGGCAAAGCCCTTCGAACGCTGCAAGCAGCCTGGTAGCACAGGGGAGAAGGCTCCTGAGGGCCTCCTGGAGTTCCCCTGAGCAATGAACCTCAAACCCTCAACTTTAAACCCTAAACCCTTTAAATCCTGAGCCTAAAGGAACCCTAGGGTTTCATGTAGGAACCTGATTAAGAAACCTTGGGCCTATAACCCCTAAAGTAGGATAAGGAACCCTAATACAGGCCCAAGGTTTCTTAATCAGGTTCCTGCATTAGGGCTCTGGGGAGCCTCAACTGTAAACTCATAGCTCCACGAGCCGAAGAGCTCTTCATCATATCGTGGATCGGTCACATGACCTATATGGGAGTTTCCGAAAATTAGGGGGTACCTTACTTCGGGGTCCTTAAAATAAGATCCTACTGTTTAGGGTACTAGATTAGGATCTCCCATGTTCGGTACACTCCCATATAGAGCGAGATCTAGTCTAGGTGCATGTAATCGGAATGGGAAACGGGGTGGTGGTTGGGTCCAGCAGCATCTTAAATGGCCCACAACCCTTAAGAGACAACCCTAAACCTTCAACCCGAAACGGCTTCCAATCTGTGCTGCTGAGCCGAGACGGCCCCACAGAAACATGAGGACCCCAAACTTCCTCAAAAGGGTGCGTGCAGTCCGAGCAATGGTTCCTTGCATCTACACTTACGTCTGGACACTCAGCACTAAAAGCAACATGTCACCGCTGTAGAACCTTCAAATTAACACCTGAAGGACGCCAAGGTAGGACTCCCATCAACAAACCCTTCCAAAGGCCTTCACATAGCATTCCTGCATAGCAGTTCATTATCTTGAGTACGTATGTCATATAGTAACCCCTCATAGCAAGCCGAATAGTCGCCCCTATCGACCTCTGGGAAACGGAGCCCCTTGAAGGAACCCTTTAAAGGAGCCTTTAAAAGATCCCTTAAAGGAGCCCTTAAAGGAAACCTAGTCTAATTATGACCGAACCACCTCAACAGGAGTTTTTCATTCGGCCCATGAGAACTGGGTTCTGGCTAAGGAATGCAATTTAAGCCAGAAAGAAAGACACCCTGCTCACAAGGTACGGCGCGCTGAGCGTTGGGATCTCAGCTTTTCCGCGTGAAGCGCTGGGAGGTTTTATAGGGTTTACAGGGGTTCCATTCGGGTTAAGGGTTTTGTAGGGAGTTCTAATGGTTCTATTGAGGGTGTATTTTTTTTTTTATGGGGTTTCAGGGTTTTACCACGATTTTAGTAAGAAACGGTCGAAATTCATAAGAAGACATGTAGAGCCATTTAAAATGACACTGGCCAAGATCAAAGTATCTAAATACATCATAGGTTAGGACTTCCGTAATTTCGGTTCGTGTAGCCGGTAGTCCAGCAGAAAGTTAAGGTACGATCCATACATGGAAAGATATTGCAAGGCCCTGAACCCTAAACCCCAAACCCTAAGCCCTAAACCCTAGACCCTAAGCCCTTATCCCTACGCCCTAAGGCTTACCCGGCAGAGCCTTGGCCCTTGGACGAGTGCTGGCATTTGGTCTTTTCTTTGATTGGCTCCGAACGCGGCGCCGGCTTTAAGACAAACTAGGTGCAACCGCGCAGGAACTTTGATGTGTCCTTTAACAGTGTCTTTCTTCATGGTTTGGCTTTCAAGACCATGAACAAAGCAGTCCTGTTGAAATGTTTAGGCCGGAGGAGCGCGTCTGTATCGAATCTCATCTGCAGCAGTTGTTTGTGGCTTCAGCTGTCCTTTCCGCTCGCCATGGACAACGGCAACGAAGCTCTCGTCGACGGCGTTGAGCGCTTGAAGTGAGAGAGGAAGTAGATCAGCCTCACGAAGAAGCAAGCAACGAAAGAGCTGCAGCGAGAGACACGCACCCAAAATCATAGTGGTAGTAGAAGCTTTGCTTTAAACCCCTGAGAAGTTTTGAAATCTGCAGGAAAACGCTTTGGTGTGTTTCTCGGACGTTTCTCTTAAAGTCTTGTGAAGCAATGGTTTTGGCAGGAGTAGCAGTTGGGGCAGAAGTCATAGTAGCAGCAGCAGAAAAAATCGTAGTTGCAGAAGTTAATAGCAGCAGTGGCAGCAAGAAGTCGTAGCAGCAGCAATAGCAGTAGCAGTAGCAGCAGCAATAGCAGTCGCAGTAGCAGCAGCGGTAGCAGTAGCAGTAGCAGTAGCAGTAGCAGTAGCAGTGGCAGTAGCAGTAGCAGTAGCAGTAGCAGTAGCAGTAGCAGTAGCAGTAGCAGTAGCAGTAGCAGTTGTAGTAATAGGAGTAGTAGAAGTAGTAGTAGTTGTAGCAGAAGTATTAGTAGTAGCAGTAGTAGTAGTAGTAGTAGTAGTAGTAGTAGTCGTAGTGGTCGTAGTAGTAGTGGTAGTAGTGGTAGCGGGATGAAGTAGTAGTAGTAGTAGTAGTAGTAGTAGTAGTAGTAGTAGTAGTAGTAGTACTAGTAGTAGTACTAGTACTAGTTTTAGAAGTACTAGTACAAGTACTAGTAGTAGCAGCAGAGTGGGGGTAGGAGAAGGTAGCAGTAGGGGTGGGAGTCGGAGTCAGAGTGGGAGTAGGAGTAGGAGGAGGAGGAGGAGTAGGAGGAGGGGTAGGAGTCGGGACGGCGTTAGACAGAAAAACAGCATCTTTTTTACCTGGGTGTTCGTAGTTTTCATCATAATAAGAATAGTAATCGTAGCATTTGCATTGACGAGAAACGTCATAATCGCAAAAGTTTTAATGATAATGAAGGCAACTATAGCAAAAATAGCAAAAATCGTAAGCCAAGAAAGAGAACGACGCACCAGTAGAAATAATGACGGTGATAGTGATAGTGATTACAACCAAAGTAGAAATCACCATAATGTAAGTAGTGCTATGAATATATGTATTGTTTTCAGTAGCAGTACTATTGAACATTTGAATAGTGAAAATAGTGCTAACAATATAGTAGCAGTAGTACTAATGAACTAATGATTATAATAGCAACAGCCATAGTACAAACAATACAAGCAAGAAAACCAATAAAGGTGCTAATGCTGAAAGTCAAAAACATAATAATGGTAACAATACGAGGAGTAATGGCAACAATAGCAACCATAGCACAAACAGCAACAGTAGAACCACTGGTAATTGCACTAAAAACACAAACTTCGTAATAACAACAGTGATGCTAGGATACATAGTCTTTGATAACTATGTAGTATTTAAAATAATAACTTGAATAGTAACTACAACCGTCACAACATCAGTAGTAATAGTAATAGTAGCATTGGAAATAGAATACTAATAGCAACGTCAGTAATAACAGTACGAGCAGCAAACAAGCCAGACTAGCAGTTGTAACAATGTAGATGCCCAAAACTACCATAAGAGCAATAGTAGTGACAAGAAAAGACAGTAATATTCGCAACTTTGGGCATATATAGTTGTCAGAATGGTGATATCATTTCATGCTAGCCACAATCGCCAAGAATAGTCATGTCCACAATCAGCAGTAATAAGTATTTGTGGTCATAGAAATGATGATAGCAATCAGGGTATTGCTACATGCAACGCAAGACCGGGCCTTGCAAGATGTTGCGGCAAGGAGAAGCAGCTCTGGATCTCCCAAGCTTGCCTAGACATTGAGGCAACTCAGAGCTGGCCCTGACTCTTCAGGGGCACACCGCACGGCAGGATTGCGATCAACCTCCCTGACGGTGAATCGTCTCCTCCAGCTGAGTATAGATATTGTTCACAGCTTTTTTTTGCGAAGGACTCGGAGATAGCGTCGCTGAAGAAGGCCGCCTCCGTTGTCAGCGAAACCCACCTCCTCTTGTGTTCACCAAGGTCATGTGCCACGTCGTGCAAGGACTACGTCTGCTTGAGGCAAGGCGTGTGTGCAGACGAGAGGCTTGTTCCGCCGTCGGAGCTGCTAGGAGGGGCTTCTTAGCCAAGACAATGCAGTCAAGAGCCAAGTTTGTTTCCACCAAGCTGGTAAACGAGCCTCCATGCCTTGAACGACTCCACGTGCATCTGCAGATGTCACAGGCTCAGCTTATGCACCAGATCCAATGCTACGGAGTGCAAAAGCCAGGAGTTTTCCATTGGGGCTGAAAGACGAGGTGTAATCCGTGCTGAATGCCCCGCGATGAAGCAGCTTGAGCCTCTGTCCGAAAGCCTAAAAGCTATGTCGGGGGGCGCATGTCGCTCATGATGGCTGCAGCTGTTGTTCGTGATTATTCTAGTCGCCCCTCCGGCCGTTCATTGAAAGATAGCCCGAAACACCATTGGCAGGTGGTCAATGCCCTCATGTGGAGTGACCGGGCCTGCTGAATTCATTGCAGAGGTGGGCTTCCTGTGTGAGGGCGAGGCCTGAGAGGCGGCGGGCTCGCGCTTGGTGTAGTGTAGGATACATTCTGACAGCTTGTCTGCAACGACTTGACATACCGACATACCTTTGCCAGAAGCAGCTGTGGCAAGAGGAGCAGTGTGGTGCTCGGAGAGGATGGAAACGTGTACAATATTCCACCTCGAGCTAATCCCGGTCTTGGTGCAAGGATGCGTAGGGTGACTCGGGTCTGGGAGTTACTGTGCTAAGCTCCCAGCTCCCTCAGATGGGTTTCGTGGGTTTGGGAGGCTTTGACTCGGAGAGTTTGAAACGCATTCTGACGACAAAACCTGCATAAGCGTGGAGGTGCAGGGCTGGAACGTGGAGGTGCAGGGCTGGAATGTGCTGACGTGACGGACTTGATGTTTAGGGTTTGATTTACCGCCAAGTTCGGGCTCTTGGGCTAAGGTTTAAGGCGTTTCGGGTTCATGGTTTAGGTTGTCCATTGAGGTTAATACTTACATGTACATCCCCCAATTCGACATCACGGTTTTGATAAAACCTTGGACAGATTTGGGGACAGATTTTGATAAGGGTTTCAGGGGGTCCCGATATTTGGGCCTTATCAGGGATCCTTTTATATGATTTGGATCTTATGATTTATGATCTTGGGAAGTATAAGAGGTTCCCCTACTTCTCTGAAACTGAGACTACCATCTACTGACCCAGAGAGCCCACTGCCTTTAAACTAGAGAGCCTAAACCCTATACCCTAAACTGTTTAGGGTTCACGGACCTTGCTGCAGATTTTCAGAGCCCAGAGAGCCATCATCACTGCAACCTTAAACCCTACTTGGAGATTAATGGGTAGTTATAAGTGGGGTTGTAATCAGGGCAGCCATAATTATAACCCATATGAGGGGACTTCTAACCCCACCTATACATAGCTACCCCAAAACCCTAATTTCTAAACCCTACAGAGCCCTTAAAGGAACCTGGAACCCCTATAGTCCCACTTTCAACTACCCATGAACCTCCAAGTAGAACCTTCATCCCTCAAACGCAGGCCCAAAGGAGTCCAGAGAGCCCCATGCTCAACTGAGCAATGTAACGGTTTAGGGTTTGAGGGTTTAAGGCTGAGGGTTTAGGGTTTAAGACAGATCCGTAGACCATGTGTCCGGCGGCGTTGGTATTGAGATGAGGTGATGAACGACTACCGGGGCGTGCTCAGCGCTTACCAGTACGGCGACTCTTACTTGGTCTTGCACCTTTGCAGCAGTGAAGCCCGAAACCTTAAAGCGGTTCAGGGCTTAGGGCTTAGAGGGCTTCCGTCAACCTTGCAAGCCTAAACCCAAACTCCCTCAAGTCCGTCAATGTCAACCCTAAGCAATGAAACCTTGAATCGCGTTGCCCTCGAACTCTAAAGCCCAAACGGGACAGGGAATCCCATGGCCGGGTGTAGCCGGCTCTCATCCCAGGAAAGATGTGCGACTTCGCACAACTTTTGCCGCAACGGACTCTGGTGGAATTGCAGGTGGGCGAGTCGTGAAGATGCTTTCGGGTGTTGCATTTTATCTTAACTTGTTGAAGTGAGGGTTTCTGATTCAGCTTTGGGGTACTATACTTTAATACTTTTTCTGGGACCTGTTATATGCTGAAAGGAAACCATTATGAAATAATCGTTTATACTTTTTCTCACTGGTTACTTCAAAGCCCAGTTAAGGGTATCATCAAAGTGTCAACCCCTTAAATTGCAGGTTTTCGGCTTTGTGTTGGGTGGTGCGACGTCGGACAGGATCCGTGAAGCCGTAGTCAGGACCGCCGCAAAGAACACCGTGTAGTTCTATATGGGTGGTTGTCAAAATTATGATCCCTTTCTGAGTCCCTAATATAGTACGGCACCTAATATTTCGAGTGCCCAAAAAGGGACCGTAACTTTGACAACTACCCAAAACAGAGTTTTCATTCGGGTGCCTGTTTGCAAATACCCAGCTTACAGGAACCTACTTTTGAACAACTTTCGAATGAATGCACAGGCCCAGAGATTTCAGGGTGGCTCTTTTTGGTCTCTGCTGTCGTGTGACGGCGTACGCCCTTCTGAAGCCTAAACCGTGAGTTCTAACTGCATCCGGGTCAGCCCTACGCAAGTGACCGGCATCCTTGACTCTCATTCCAAGGTTTTGTGTTTCGAAAAACAACTATTTCGTTCAAGGCCGTTCCGAAAAACAAATTTCATTCACATCGAAGGTCCAAGAGAGATAAAGCCCGACACCCGACACCCTAAAACGTAACCCCAGGCCTGAGCTCACAATGTTCCAGCCTCCACATGAGGGATGTCTCAGGGGTCAGAGTCAGCCTTTCGGGATGTGTGGTTGGTTTGGGGGGGTTAAGGCTAGGCTTTCATGAAGATGGTGCAGAGTCCTTCCGGCTGTTGCACTTACATGGGTAGTTGTCAAAGTTATGGCTTCTTGTGGATCCCCTAAATACTAGGGGCCGTATTATGGTAAGGACCCAAAAGGGACCATATTTTTGACAACTACCCACATGCAGTTACATGTGCTCCCATGCTCCTCACTCCTAAGCCCCAAACCGAAGGGCCATAGGGTTTCTTGAAGTAAGAAGTCCTTTGAACGATCCTCTTATCTGAGGTCTAATATATATATATATATATATATATATATCTATATATATGAGTCCATACTTTTGGTTGGAAACTCCCTTTCGAACTACCTAAGTGCAGACATATAGAACCCTGGAATGCTTGTGAATCCTCAAAGACTCCCCGTTGCATCCCACAAACCACTCATAAAACCCTGCTAGGGCCCTACGCCACTACGAACACAAAGGCACTTTTTTTAGAAGCTCTCCTTGGAGGGTCATGGGACTCAGTAAGTAAGGTTATAAGTACCTTAATTGGGGTTACAAGTACAGTTACCCTATTTATAACCTTAGTTACTAAGTCCCATGATCCTTTAAGTCCCCCCGAAACAGTCTCTGTCATTCGGAGGCTCGCGCCTCGCGGTGTTGGACAAGTACGCGCACGTGTTGGAGGCGTTGGTCGACGGTTTAGGGTTCGGGGTCGGGGTCTTTTCGATTTGTTGGGTTTTGTGGTTTCAAGACTTTTTGGAGTGATAATTTGGGTTTTAGCGCTTTCGGGGGTCAGGATTTTATGAGAGCTTTGCAAACTCAGAAGGGTTTTATGGGCCTTCCTTTTACGCTTTTTGGGGCTTCGTTGCTATATGGTTTGACGAGCGGGGTTTTGGGGTCCAACCACGGTCGAAGCCCTACTGGGAGGATCAAGGGACTTAGTCGACTAGTAAGTAAAATTGCATTATGGGTGGCAATGGGCGCACAGAAGATGTTAGAAGTAATTACAAGCGTGGTTGCCGTCCCTGTCATCGTACTTACTGAGGATCAATGGATGTTACTGTTCCCTTGCAGACTCTCGCTACAGTCACACCGCCACGAAGCAGCGAACTCTATGCCAATCATTCAGGAACTCAGGAACCCTTATCATATCTTTCCGACAATCTAAAACCTTGGGTTCAAGGGTTGTGGTTCTTGGCAGAGGTCCTCGGGCTCCGGGTGTTCAGCAGGCTGAATACAAGGGGCCTCAGTTGTATGTGGTTGAGGGTTTAGGGTTTAGGGTATGAGTTTCTAGAGAGGGGGTTTTTGTAAGGGGTTTATAACGGGCTTACAGGCTTTACCACGGGGGCGTCAAGACTTAGTAACAGTACTCTTGGGGCTCCCTGACAAGTTATTTGGCGACAAACGGCCCCGAAGCCCTAGAAAGCTATTGTTATTGAAGCCCAAGCCCTCAGGCCTAACACCCTAACCCCACCCAAAACTCCCTAAGCCCCAACGCCTAAACACCAAATTCCACTCCTTCCGTTGTTTAGGAATACAACGAGACCGAGCTTTCCGAGCTGATCGAGGCGGATTTCTGAAACTGCGATTTTGGGGCTTTGGGGTTTAGGGTTTCGGATTTTGGGGCAGGTGCTTTAGGCATTGGCGTTGAAGTTATTAAGGGCAGGTTCTATGGAGTGCCTAGGCGCATTGAGCATCCCACTGCGTAGGGTTTAGGGTTTATAGGGGTGATTGTCAAAATTGGGGTCCCGTCCCGGGTAAGAGGTGCCGTATTGTATTAAGGACCCAAAAAGGAACCCTAATTTTGACAACCACCCTAAACCCTAAACCCTAAACCGTGACAACCACCCATGGGGCTTTACGGCATTCAGGGCGTCTCTTTTGTGATCTGGGGCTGCAGGCTGGGAGTTTGGAGTTTGGATGGCTTCAATAGCTAGGATGCCCAGTAGTACCCTTATTCCCTTTTTGTAGTCCTAGGTTCCTTATAAAGTTACCCAATACCAAAAAGAGAGGCCTTTTTATTCTTAGGTTACTGGGTATCCTAGCAATAGAAGCCTAATCACCAACATTATTCCTGCTTAGGATTCCTTGTTATAGCCATATTATACAGCAACCCAAAACCCTATTCTAATTACTAAGGCGCCTACATTATCCAGATCTTCCTGTGTAACCTCAGGCCCCAGAACCCAAGCTTGTTCTCGAGGTGGCGGTCGCGAACACATCCATGAGCGACACGGGAGGCTGGTTAGAGTTCGCCGAAAGATTGGATGTCTGTAGGTTGCGCGCAGAAGGGTCCAGGGATGTTTAGGGCTTACGGTTTAGGGTTTAGGGTGTAGGCTGAGTGTACAAGCGCTTACAGCTTAGGGTGCCGGGATTTGATGGAAACAGATGCATGAAGCTGGCTGCGGTTTGCGACAGCCTTCGGGCATCTTGGGGCTGAAGGCTAGACCTTATGCCAAAAAAGCGTCCAGCTCAGCTACTGGCTTGTTCCAGAAGCCGAAATGCAAAGCTTCATCACCCCTACGCAACACCCTTCCGCCACGGAGCGCGAAGCTCTAAAGCCCTAGACACGTACATGTCGCAATGCCGGCACCCAAACCTCTAAATCCCTGATCCATTGAGGGCTCCTTGTGGGTTGAGGGCTTCGGCCGTCGGCGTTTCAGTTCGGAACCCAGGCGCTTCTTGAAATTTGGCCTCCTCTCCGTAGGGGTTTGACGGGTTTGACAAGGGTTTGCGGGGATTGCTCGTTTTTTGTCAAGGCTCTCATGTGGCTTCATCCGGGGAGTCAGGTTTTTCGTTCCAGGGCTTGAGCCTGAGGTTTAGGGCTGAGGGTTTGGGTCTTGCAAGTAGAGCCCGTAATTTGGGAACCGATACAACCAAAGAGGACCCTACAAGCTATACTTGGAGGTTCATGGGACTTAGTAAGTAAGGTTAGAAGTACCTTAGTGGGGGTTATAAGTATAGTTACCCTACTGATAACCCCCCTTCTAACTACCCATGAACCTCCAAGTAGGCCCTAAACCTTATACCTTTATAGAATCCCTATAGATCCCTTTAAAGGGAGCCTTCAAGGAACCCCTAGAACTACCCATGAACCTCCGAGTGAGACTTTTTGGATCCTGCCGTTGGTCTGGGAAGTCGACTCTGCCAGGCCTCCCCCCGAAGATGCTTCGTGGGATGTCGGCAGACTGTGGCGGCGAGTGGATCACGCGGGGGCCCTGAAGAGGGTTTAGGGGTTTAGGGTGTAGGGTATTGGGATTTAGGGTTTATGGTCGAGGGTTTTGGGTTTTTGGGTGGTTTAGAATCTGCAGGATTCTTAGAAAGCTTTACGTAGAAGGCGGTTATGACGTAACTGTTATCAGGTTTGGGGGCTCTGGGGCCTTTGGAGTCTAATGTCTGGAGATTTGGGATTCGGGGTGTTGGCGTTCAGTGGACTTAGGGAGCTGACATATCTGGGGAAAGCTTGGCTTTAAGCCTATCAGCGTGCCTACAATAAGCTTCCTTACGTTACTGTTGATGACATAAATCGTGTATGATTTTGAGTCAGCGTATCGCCCAAAGAGTTGTGTCCCCGCACCCGTGAATCTCAATGTTGATGTCGGCGGAGAGGTCATACAGGATTTCTATCATTCGCGTGGTCCCATTAACGCACGTCATCCTGCGACAATATTAAGGTTCTAGGGGAGTGGCCTGTGTCTCACAAACTCATGCAGGATTTATATCATCCACCGTATGTCTTAGGTGCAGAGTGTCAGGCTTTTGGTTTCGAACTTTCAATTGCGGTTGTTTCTAGCGGCTTTTGTCAGGCACCGTGGCTCTAAGGCAACCTTCTAAACCCTCTCAACCCTCAGCCATAACGATGCAGTACTGTACCCGACATCGCCTAACGAAGCAACTCCACTGATTCGATTCAGCACGGATCTGCAGTGTTGCAACCCTCTACAAACCCAACAATCTGACACAGAACCTGTACGTGTCCTAAACCCCAAGCCCTAAACCCCTTGGCTGCTTTAAAGGCGCGCTGCGCGTGACGTGAGAGACTTTCCTTGCTTTCAACTTGCAGCGTTGATCCGATCTAACCTCGCCAGTGGTCATAGTCGCCAATCCTGGATGAAGCCATGAAAGGGACTGCAAGTACACCGGGGAAGAGAAATTCCTCGTAGAACTGGAGGATCGTGTGGATGATGAACTGTTGGTACGGCTGCAGCTGGAGGAAGAGATGAGCGCAATCAATGGGGACTTCCAAGAGCAGGAGGCCACGTTTGCATTCAAACCCCACAGCAGCCACGAGGAACACCAAAGTGCCCCTTGCCGGCCCTTGTCATTTGGTTGGTAAGCGCTAAGCTAAACCCAAAGCCCAAAATCTCGAGCCCGGAAATCTTAAATCTAGCCTTGACTGAACGCCCTGAAGCAATCAAGCACTGACAAAAGCCCTTACAGTTTACGGCCCTCAGCTTCCAACTACAGCTTTATTATTTACTCATCATAGAACCCTGAATGCAACCACCAAATGTTCACCGCATAAACCCATCAGCAACCTATAATGGTTCTTATGCCCAACAAAGCCCCTGTGATGTTCGTAGTGGCTGAGTAGGTAGCCTTTAACCTTTTGGCTTTATACAAGCCTACCATCGCTGAAAAGCTTCACCTTTTTTTGGGGCTAGGGTACTCAGCCGCTAAGTGCTAAAGCTTCTTTCAACCGCTAGCTTCGCCCAACTTTTCCGGATCCAGGGTGGGCTTCCCCGACTTGCCCCAGAAGAAGGGATGCATCCTGGCTGCAGTTCGATCAGGGTTTTACTTACCTTTGGTTAGTAGGGAATGGAGGAATGGTAGTAATAGTAGTTATAATTATACCCCATTCCTCCATTCCCTACTAACCAAACATAAGTTTAGGCGTGCGTTTAAGGGCTCAAATGAGGGGTACTATCTGTCTGGGGGCGACTATGGGTTACCCTTCTTTTTTTCTGGTGAATCTACAGAGCTCCATGTGAGTCTTGCGTTAGGAAGGCCTCCATCACAGCTTGCTTTTAGGAAAAAAGAGTGCTCCATGTCAGACGAAGGCACCAAATACAGTAGAAGCCCAACAGTAACCCACTAGCCCCAATCCGTAAGAGTCATGTAGAGGGAATCCCAGCACTACGTGGCCTTAATCCGGTTTCCGGTTTCCAACTTTCTGGGCTTAGCTGTATAGGGATCTGGATACATACTTCCCCGGGGCTCCTTTTGTTGCAACCGTGGTATAAAGTTTCCCAAAGCCGTAGTCTGATCACTAAGGTGCCCAAGTAAGATGTCCCAAAGCGGTATTCTGATCATTAAGGTGCCCAAGTAAGACTGCAGGACAACAGCTTTGAATGCTGCAGAGGACGAGAGACGGCTTGAGCATAAGGACTTAGTAAATGGGGCTTATGAGTAAGGTACCTCTGTTTACACTTACTTCCTAATCCGTGTCAGGTATTTTTAACACAAGACCCTCAGAACCCCGACCAACACTCTAAGAAACCCTCCAGAAACCCGAAATCACCTTCATTGCATCTCCTGACTGTTACAGCAGGCCTGAAACGAAGCCGCTACGAAGCCTACAAGCTGCAACAGTCCGGAACCCATGAGGCCCAAAACTTAAGCCCTGAACCCTCAACCCCAAACTACAAGTCCTAATAAAAAACCCGGGTTTCTACTTCGCGGCAGAGGGCTCAAGTAGAACCTTTGAGAACTCGCAGAAGCCCATGACGAACCCTAGAAACCCTGTGAACCTTCAACAATTTTCGAAAGCCCCAGCTTTACTACTTTGAAATGCAGATGTAGTAGAACCCTATTGGCCCCCGCATAAACCCCGTGACTCTCTTGCCTTTTGCAAACCTCAAGGCTACTACTTTGAAGTGGAGCTGTAGTCGAATCCTGTGGCCAACCTAAACCCTAAACCCTAGACCCTAAATCCCAAGCCGTAACCCTGAACCCTAAACCCTAAATCCTAAACCTCCAAGGCTACTACTTTGAAGTGGAGCTGAACCGCGGATGCATGGCTCCTCAGGCCGCGGGCGCTGGGCAAATGAAGCGGGAAGTCCACTGTAGGAGTTCTGGGTTTGCGGGTTTTTTTGGAGTTTGCGGTGTGTGGGGTTGAGGGGAGAGATTTTTGGTGTTTGGAGTTTAGCGTCCGGATCTCGGGTCTAGGTCGAATGGAAGGCTGCGTGAGCGTGCCTCAGTCTGCAGACCTGCCCAAGCCCACTCTTTCGCTGCCTTAAGGGGGCTTTGTGTGGCCGTGTCTTTTGACCCGAACCCCATGCTTTGCAAATAAGCCCTTCACTCGGAACCCAAGTTTGCATAGGAAAATACCTCCAACTCAAAGCTCCAAGGCCCTGAAACCTCAAGCCCCACACCCTAAAGCCAATCCCCACCTCGATGCTTCAGTGCTCCCATCCCTCAACCAGCATAGTACTTGGAGGATCATGGGACTTAGTAAGTAAGGTTATAAGTACCTTAATTGGGGTTATAAGTATAGTTACCCTAATTATAACCCCAGTTACTAAGTCCCATGATCCTTTAAGTAGACCCTATAATAGAAGCCCTATAGATCCCTTTAAAGGAGCTCTTTAAGGAACCCTGGTTACTAAGTCCCATGATCCTTTAAGTAGTCTGGAGGCTCCTGGGCTAAGAGACACCGAGAATTCAAAGCAAGAGCCTCGCCTCGCCAGACCATGGAAAGCCCGTAGTTTTCCCGTAGTTTTAAACCCCAAAGCTTAACCTCAAAGTAAACCTAAACCTAACCCTAAACCCTAAACCCCCTTCTTAGAGTCGCTGCGAGGGACTTTGGGAAAAAGGAGTTAAAAACAAACCTTAAACCCCACCCTAAGAAACTAAACTCAAGAAGCCCGACATTGAGGTTGGCTTCCTGTCGAGCAAGCCGCTTGTCTGGTGGGAGCTCGAAGTGGGAATTTTCATATAGGGCCCTAAACGACTACGCAAGGGTTCCTTTAAGGGTTCCTCTCAACGGGGTCTATAAGGATTACTTCAAGGGGTACTATATGGGGTTTAGTATAGGGGCCTCAATAATTACCCATACTGTTTTGGGGGCTCCTGACTATAATTACAGTATAATGGGCCCCAAAACCCTTTTCTCAATTATCTTACGTAAGGCTTCCGGGATTCAAGCGTTAGGGGTTTAGGGGCTTAGAATTCAGGTGGGGGGCTGAGGGACGGGGGGGGGTGGGTCGGGTGCTGCAGGGTTTTGCAGTAATAGGGTTTATTAAGAGCAGTAAGCCCGATTATAGACGGATCGATCGATAGACAGATAGAAGGATAGATTTCTGGACTGAGACAATTTCACGGACAGACAGGCAGGCGACAGATGGACAGACAACAGGCACAAGACACGCAGACATACAGGCGCTGAGACTGGCAGACAGACAGGCAGACGGAGAGAGACGTACAGAGAGCGACAAACAGAGAGAGAGAGAGAGAGGGCAGACAGAGCGAGACAGACAGCGAGAGATAGACAGAGAGAGAGAAAGAGAGAGACACAGACAGAGAGAGACAGACAAAGAGACATAGACAAAGAGAGAGAGAGAGAGAGAGAGAGAGAGAGAGAGGGACAAAAAGAGAGAGAGAGAGAGAGAGATAGAGACAGACCGACAGACAGAGACAGGCACACAGACGGACGGAGGGACGGACGCACTGAGACAGAAAGAGAGAGAGAGAGGGACAGAAGGATCCACTTATCCGCAACGCCCCAGACTATAGAGTTTCGGGGGCGTCCCTGGAATCGGAACTGCATTCAGGTTTGTGATCGCGCCTAAGACGGCTGGCTACAGCGGTGGTGTCGGCGACGATGATGATGGCTGGGCCGTGGACGGACAACACGCACTTCGAAGCTTGGCATTTGTTATCGTAGCATCAAGCATCTTACCTTTGGTTAGTAGGGAATGGAAGAATGGTAGTAATAGTAGTTGTAATTGTACCCCATTCCTCCATTCCCTACTAACCAAAGGTAAAGCATGGCATAGCCACGCAGGCGGCAGCAGCAAAAGCAGTAAGAGCAAAGCCACCATCACTACTAACAAGATCCCGGCAACCCAGTGTACTCAAGTTAATATAGGAGCTTTAGTAATTACCATACTGTTTTGGGGGCTCCTTGTTATAATTATGGTACAATGGGCTCCGAAACCCTTTTCTAACTATTAGGGCCCCTATATTATCTGGGCCTGACCTCGCCATTCCACCGATCTGAAGCATTGTAAAATCCAACCCGCCGACACCCGAAAGCGCAACCCGGCCTAATCCCCCAGCCTGAGAACCTGACCCCCAAAATTCACAACTAAGCCGCCAAAACCTAAAGCCCCAAGCCCGAAAAGCCCCGGCACGCAAGTCAAAGCTCTAAACCCAACCAAGGGTGTAGGGTTTAGGGCTTAGGGAGATCGACCCTCCTTCCCAATTTTTATCACCTGAAAACACCTTTCTCAGGGTGGCACTCTGGCAAGAAGATTCCCTGGAACAGGCGCCGCGGTGTTTAGGGCTCAGGCCTCGTACATGTCAATGTGTGCACGGAAATCCCAATAGAGACCCGGAAGATGCCTCCAACTGAAGCCCTAAATCTAAATCGAACCCGAAGGGTTCTTTGCTTAAGGAATTCGTATTTAAGTAATTTAGTTAGTTCCATCAATTTAGTTATTACTATTTTTTACGATTTTTGTCAGGCTCGCACGGGCTTGTCGACCTCGGGACTTTCGGAGTGGAGGGCGAATCCTTTCAGGATTCGAGGTTTAAGGGGTTTTGGGTTTAGGGATTTGCTGTGAGTGAGTGAGTTTAAGGGTTCAGGCTACGGTTTAGGGTTTTAGGGTTTTAGGGTTTTAGGGTTTTAGGGTTTAGGGAGTTTCAACCGGTCTCCCAAACGTCTGAACTCGAAGCCCAAACCTCTCCGCAATCCCGCAGGCCCCACGCGCAAAGCACTGAACCATAGACCTGTAAATCATAAACCTTTACCTCCCCTTCCCAAGCCTTCAAGCCTTCTGCTAGCCTAGCCAGAAACAGAAGGAGACCCCTTAACTTGGTTTGTGGGTAATTGTCAAAATTAGCATCCCTTATTGGGTACCCTAAAGATTAGGTGCCGTATTCTATTCGGGACCCAAAAAGGGAGCCTAAACCCTGAACCCTAAACCATCTAAACCGTCCATGTGGAACCCAGAGCCGGTCCTGCAGGGAATCTGAAAGCCGAGCCAGGTGCCTAGAGGCTCAAACCCTACCCTTTTTTTAAGTTTAGGGTTTAGGGTTTAGGTATATAACAGATCCTACCCATAAGACTAGGTATCGTAAAAAAGGCTAGGGTATGACCCTCTAGGTACTGGCCTTCAGCCGCAAACAACCCCAAGCAGCTGGAAAGAGATGTGGTCGTGGGCCACCTGACGCGTGAGGGTTAGGGTGTGGGGCTGTGCTCTAGGGGGCCCAATAATGACCAATACTGTTTTGGGGGCTCCTCAATATAATTATAGTATAATGGGCCCCAAAACCCTATTCTAATTATTAAGGCCCCTGGCTTATCATGCCTATCGGCCGTCATAAGGTTGTTGACTATTTTTGTGTAAGCCGTTGTTCTATATTGCCGTTCTTATCCTGTAGTATGCTTGTCACAATTCGCATTGCTGTGAACCAATGAAACGGTGTTTATTCTATGTGAAGGCTTTGGGGTTTATGGTTTTTGTGTTTTTGGGCTTTCGGGTTTGATAGAGTTCATAGGGATCCTTAGGGGTGTAGGGGGGAGGGGTGTAGGGGACTATATTTCCTTAAATAGGCCTTATTAGTCCTTATTATGGGCCTTAAGGCCCCCTACCCCCCCTCCCCCTACACCCCTAAGGATCCCTATGATAGAGTTGGGGGTTTGGGGGTCGGGGGCTCAGACTTTGTTTGGTCCATGGTTTGATAGCTGGGTTGGGGGTTTTGTCATGTTCCTTAACCCACCAGAACCTACTGTTTTGTAGGATTCTTCTTTATTCCGTATTACGGTTTACAATAAGACCCTGCAAAAAAGTAGGTTTTGGTAGGTCATGCTGACAGTGCGTTTCAGGGGTCCATGGCGGAGGGGCGGTGTTGGAATTTAGGGCGTCATTTACCCTAAACCATAAACCGTAGTATCAAATCCTGAATATTGCGAGTGTTTTCCCCTTTTATTCCCAACGTCGAAGCCCTATTCCAACGATTGTAAATTGCTTAGCCCGAACATTATGAGCTCCATCACACCTTTTTAAAACACCACCGACAAAACCCTTACACTAAACATGATAAGTACCTTATCATGCCCCTATCTCAACCCCATAAGCCCCCATATGATCCCATATTCTCCTATAACTCTCACTCTAGTTACTCTAGCTATGCTCTATCAGTTCTCTATGAATGCTCCCCCAGAGCCTTCACCCCCGTGTGCTTGGGCGCCAAGCCGAGGACTTGCTATCGACATCGACGCGCGCATGCATCTTGGTTGATTAGGGCTCCCATTGAGCTGCATAAATAGTCCAAATATGATACGGGCTTACGAGCTTGTGGGTGCGGGCCTTTAGGTTCTAAGGTTTTAAAGCCATCAACACATCTATATACCGCCGAATATGCTCTGGAACAGTCCCTACACACCATCCCGAACCCACCACAGCCCATCATACCGAATGATTATACAGACCTTGAGCCCTAAACCCCAAACCCGAAAATAAAGCTACATCATAAGACCCTTTTGCAAGGATCTGGGTTGCCTCTGATGGTGAGTGGGACGACGAGAAGACGCCTACGTTCGGGCCGGACCTGATACCTAAAGGCGCCCACAAGGATCGGGGCGTGTGGGTCTAATGTAGGAACCTGATTAAGAAACCATGAGCTTATAACCCCAAAGGAGTAGGATTCATAGAAGGAACCCTAATAAAGGCCCAAGTTTTCTGAATCAGGTTCCTACATTAGGGTTTTGGGTTTACGGCCCACAAGGATCAGGGTTCACGGTTCATCACCTCGCCCCCTTTACCCAAAACAACTTCTTAGGGATCCCCACCAAGCCTTCAGAAGCTTCAATTGCCAATGCGCCAAGCTGTGTCGCCAGGTCAGTCCTTGTACCCGGCCATGTCTTTGAGGGGTCGGGCGTCCTTCAACTTCGGGCCAAACTTCACGCACAAGGCCCAGGGCGTTTGTTTTGTTGACGTTCAGTCTTCGTGGTTTCATGCGCCGGGTTTAGGGTTGTAAAGTGTCCTACATGTGGGTGTCCTTTGGGTCCCTATTATAGTACGGCACCTATTATTAGGGTACCCAAAGAGGGACCATAATTTTGACAACTACCCATATATAGAGGCAGCGGTTTGATTTAGGAGGGTTTTTTGTAGGGGGTAGCAGCTCACATGAAAGCCCTTTGGCGTTTCGAAGTTGGGGTGTTGGAGCCAGGCTCCTGAGCTCTTCAAAATTTCTATCAGCCACACTTAACGCTTTTAGGTTTAGGGTATAGAGTATAGTGTACTGTACCGTTCAGGGCTTTAGGGTTCAGGGTTCATGGCGCTTTGATTTAAGAGCTCCCCTTGAACATGCTGTGCGAAGAGAGGGATGGAGTGGTGCGAGCTGCGGCGTAAGGGTCAGATCTAAGCTTGATAGTGCGTTATATCAGGACCCCCCCCCAAGGCACCTTTAATAGAGTCCCCATGGCCCTTACTGGTGGGTATCTGGGGGATATCAGAGGGTAGTTGGGGGGTTCTATAGTAGAAGCCAGAAAGTTGGAACATCATTATCCCCATGCCCTTAAAGTAAAGTATAGGGAATCCTAGCCATCCTTAATACATGTTCCAACTTTCTGGGGTTCACTATACGTAGACGGCTTGTCGAGTTTGCAGCTTTAGGATTCTGGGTGGCGCGTCGGGGCTTCCGGGGCCTAGAGCTTCATGTTGGCACTTCAAGGCTGGAAACCCTGGCAAGCTGGGTTCATGTCACGGAAGTTAGTTTAGATTACTAATATGGTAGCTTAAGTTCAAGTCCTTAACAAGAACTCAATCAAGTACATGACCCAGGTTTGACACAGCCCTAGAACCTACCTTGCCGTTCTGCGCGACCAGACGCAGGCCCTGCAAGACCCCGTAGGCCCGCGCGGGGTAAAGGGTGCCAATGCCCCATTCCACACACCAAATCCCTCTAATTCAATAACAACCTTGCACTAGCGCTCGCTTCCTTGAAATCTGGGCAGGCACTCAAACCCCTATCCCGGCAACCCTGTGCGCCAAGCCCCTTACCCCCTAAACCCTAAACCCCCTGCAAGCCGCCCTCCAGGCCCCGAGCATTGGGCGGCGATCCTTCGCCAGCTGGCCCGGCATGCCGGATGGGAAAGTCAGGGCAGCCTCTTGGGCTTGCTTAAAGGATCATGGGACTTAGTAACTAAGGTTATAACTAGGGTAACTCTACTTAAAACCCCAATTAAGGTACTTATAAGCTTATATACCCTAAACCCTAAACCCTAAACCGTTAGTCCCGTGACCCTCCAGGCGCAGCTTTCGAGTTCAGGGTTTTGGGGTCTGGGGGTTTAGGGTTTTGGGGGATGTAGCGGTCTTGGGGTTCATGGTTTCGGGTTTTAGGGTTTTTGGGTTTCGGGTTTAGGGTTTAGGGTTTAGGGTTTAGGGTTTCGGGTTTAGGATTTACGGTCTGGGGCTTCCGCTTGTCGTGGACTTCAGGCTTTGGGATTTGGGAGGTTCAGGCGTATGGGGATTTGGGGTTTAGGGTTCGAGGTTGGCGTCGTGAAGCTCTTGAGCCCACATCGAAAGCCCAGACCCTGCACTGTCGACCTTGGACTACTTAGTAGGGAATGGGGGAATGGGTTATTGGGACTGCTATAAGGGACCCTTAAGGGGCTATCATAGGGATCCATTCCCCCCTTCCCGAAAACAAAACCAGACAGTGAAAAGATGCATATCTGTATCCTCTTCGGATGATAAGGGCCATTATGGGGCTCCTCTGCACGGGGATATGTTGACGAAAGGTTTCTGTGCTCTAGGCTGGGTAGAGGCAGTGGCTGCCGCAGTCCTCTCATCAGGAAGTAGGATGCTCCCAAGACGTATATACCTCACTAGTCCCCTATGGCAGCGGTTGCTGTTGGCGGGATCAGGTGCTTTTCTGTTTTGGCTAGGTGCATGGCTCTCAGATTCCACGAGCAAACACAGAGCCGCAAGTGGGACCCCATAGTCCACTGCTGTCGAACTGAAACCGGGCGCTGGTTTCATTCACTTCTCTGTTGCTGGTGGACCGGGGCCCACGTGTTGAGGGCAGCGTTTGTGATGATGATTGGTTTCTAACGGAGTTAGTTACCATGGACCAAGACGGGGCTTGAATTTTGTTGTGTTGAGCCCTCAACTCCAAATCATTAACATTAAAGATCCGAGTGTAAAAGCCTAATTCGCAGCCTTTGGGTGTGTTTAGGTTCCGGGCTTGTGTGCGGTTTGGGCTTTGGAATCTGAACCTGGAGATCTCGACAGGGACAGTTTGATGGTTCAGGGTTTCGGATCTCGGTGAGGTGAGGTTTCATTAGAGTTGTATTTGGGTTTTCTGGCTTTTTCGATTTTGTGGGTTCGGGTGTAGGATTCAGGGTTTAAGGTTTCGGGCTTCGTGTCGATGGATGATATGAGATGGCATAACTGAGCGCGACTGGAGGAAGGAAAGGACCAGGACAAAGAGATCAGACAAGTGCAGTCTGTGACACTCCTACCAAAACCCCAAACCCTTATACAGCCCATCAGTTGCTTACAGTAGAAGCCAGAAAGTTAGAACATCATTATCCTCGTGCCCTTTAAGTAAAGTATAGGGAATCCCAGCACTAACCGTCCTAAATCCATGTTCCAACTTTCTGGGGTTCACTAAAAGGCTTGTGAAGCCCGTCTAACATCCGATAAGCCCCCACCATCCTGCGCCCCCAGCCACGTGAAAGTTTTGGCCTTGGCAAGGATGTGCCGATCATCGGCGATGAGAACAATGTCGGTATCTACAAGGTGCTGGTGGGAACCCTAAACCCTAAACCCCTAAACCCTAAACCCCTAAACAACTCGAACACCGGTAAGCCCTCCAACGGAGAACTCAAGGCCCTTATATAATCAAGGGGATATTACCCAGGGGTCTACAGCAAGTTAAGCCCCTGTTGTTGAACCATCAGTCTCTACACCTCAATCACGCTTCTTCAAGCGTTACATGCTGAGCGGAAAGGCTTCAGGGGTGTGGGGGCTTTAGTGTTTGGGATTGGGCGTTTTCAACATGATGAGCAACAAACGCAAGGTCTCAAACAGCGATATTCTTCAAAAACTGGTAACCGCGGCCCGCTAAACCCCGAAATTCATTAACCCATGAACCCCTAAACCTCAACTGCAATGTCCAAACCCCTAAGCCACTTGCCACGTTTACCCCAAACCCTACTAATGCTGCAGGAGATCCAAATCCATGGTGAGGTGAGTCTGAAGAACAACGTGCAGCGTCTCGCCACTTGGCTTAGGTCTGATGGCGGTTTCAGGCCTGAGGATTTCGAGTTTAAAGCGTGGAGTTTGAGGTTTAGGGGTTGAGGGGTTTAGAGGTTTGGAAGTTTACTGAATTTGGGGTTCAACTTTGGAGCTTAGCCTCTCGGGTTTAGGTGTCAGGGGTTCGCTGCATCGACTCTTCTACTCTGCCTTTAGGGTTTGGAGTTCAAGCTCGGATCCCAGTGTTTAGGGTAATATAAGGGCCTTATAAATAGAATAGGGTTTTGGGAGATTCCTTATTATTCATAATTCTGATATAATATACCCCCAAACCCTATTCTATTTATGAAGGCTACTATATTAAACCCTTATAGAACCCTTTTTGTCATCCTTATAGAACCTCTTTTAAGGAGCCCTTAAAAGGGACCCTATTCTAATTATGAAGGACCCCATAGCGTACCCTTCCCGTTGTTGACTTCCATAGCATGTGCACTGAGTGCGGAATTTCGATCGCTGGAGACAAGTGGAGTACCGAAGACGAGTACTTCCAAGTTGAAAGGGAGAAATACCATAGGGGCCTTAATAACTAGAATATTTGGGGCCCATTACTATAATTATAATAAGAAACCACCAAACTAGTATAGGTAGTTATTTAGGCCCCTATGTTAGGAATATGGTTTAGGGTTTAGACCTGTAAGCCCTAAGCCTTCTATGAATCTCTTATAGTTACTTAAAGCCCTTGTCAAGCAATTGTAAAGTCCATGTTTCCCATACACCCGTCAGGAAACCGCTAGAAGCGGTTTTAATCCCTAAACCCTAAACCCTAAACCCTAAACTCTAAACCCTAAACCCTAAACCCTAAACCCTAAACCCTAAACCCTAAACCCTACACCCTAAACCGTTCTGACCCGAGGTCGCCAACCGCAAGTATTTGGACCGCAGCAAGGAGTTGGGCGTGGTCAGAGTTGGTTCGGGTTCCCAGAGACATTAAGGATACCTAGGGTTCCTTAAACGGACCTATAAGGGATCTATAGGGGACTCCAATATCCCTTAAGTGAGGAATATTCCTTAAATTATATCAGGATCCCTAATATGATTTAAGGAATATTCGATATTGGAGTCTCTGGGTAGGATTTGAAGGTTGGGGGTTTCAGATTTCAGGGGTTTACGACCTTGCGGGTTTTGTTGGTTTGTTGCGTTGTTGGGGCGAGGGATTCTGGACACCTCAAGCCCAGAAATCCAGATAAACCCTCGAATCCAAAACCCGGGGCAAGTCTAGACCGAAATCCTAAACTCTGAAGACCGAGCCCGCATAACTCCCGTATGATACTGAAACTCCATGAAGCTGTGAGGCTCCTGCAGTAGCTCGAGTACTACCATCATTTCCACTACGATTGGCCCGAGGTCTCAACTCTGAGCTCCAAACCCTTCTTGGAGTCGCTGCGAGGGACTTCGGGAAAAAGGGGCTAAACAAAAAGAAAACTTAAAGCCCACCCTCTTCCATCGCGGCGCCAGCCCAGATTTCGGGCTTCCAAGTGCGCAGGAGCAGAGGTCTTGGGGCTATTTCATCGACAACCTGGGTCCGGCGGAAGGCGGTCTTTTTTCTTTTTTTTTTTGGGCTTTAGGCTTTAGGGTTTTAGGAGGGCTTTAGTCGAGGCCTTAACTTATGATCCTCAATAGCGGGTATTTGAGGTTGGGGGGATCGGGCTTCGCGGCGAGTTTATGGCTCAGGGTTTGGGCTCAAGGAGTTGAAGGCTCCAGGGTCAAGGCCCAGCTGCCTACAAAAGAAGTTGCGACCTTGGCGTGAGTTTTGGGGTTCTGCTGCTTCGCGCTCTGCGATTTTTTTTTTGGAGTTCTGGCGTGTCGGTTTCGGGCAATTCTGGTGTTAGAGGTTTGGAGTTTAGGGTTGCAGCAGTCTGTCGGGTTTTCAGAAGGTATGACACTGCATAGTCCCTCAGTCCACTTTAACCTCAGTCGTGGTCATGATCTTGATCGGTGTTGTCGCCGCACATGAGATCGTGGTCGTCGGCGTCCTCATTGTTGTGCCCTTCGGGCTACGGACTGATAGTGCCATCTGCATTGCATTCCCCAATGTAACAAGCAACTCTCCGAATCATATTCCGACTGTTATGGCGCCTTTATGCCATAAGAACCGCCAGCAGCGTCATGAAAAGCTCCGTGCCGATGGCAGTACTCGCGATCGAAGGTGACATCACGTTTTGTTGTTAATGCTCCTGATAGCAGGAGAAATCTTATTTTGTGGTAGCGATTCTCTTACACGAGTGGTTTACAACCCGATTCTCTCGGGGTTCCTCAAAAGCTCCCACGACCATAGGCTTCAGAAAAAGCCGAAGTTCGGAAACTAGAAAGACCGCTCCGCAGATTTGGGTTTCGAGGGTCCAGGGCAAACCTTGCCGGAGGCAGCTACGGGCGCACGGGGGCCGACAAGGGCATGCCTATCTTCACCCAGAGGCGCCCCATGCTCGAAGTTTACATCCTAAGCCCCAAATCCTGTGAACTCGAAAACCCTAAACCCTAAACCCTAAACCCTAAACCCCAAACTTCAAAACACACTAAGAAGTAGCGATCCCAGAAGTCGCGTGATGCTTGCGTGCCAGAAGTTCCGTGTTTGCTCTTCAGACCCGGTAAACTCTAAACCTTGGTCCCAGCTGGTCCTGTCAGTGTGTTTGAAGTGTTAGAGTTCAGGGTTTCGGGCCTTGATGTGGCCAGAGAGCTGCCTGTTTCTCTGAGGGCCCCAACTGTAGGATCTTGGATACTAGGTTGTGATCCTGGCTAGGGGAGGCGGTTTTACTAAACCCCCAAAACCACAACTCGCAGGGTTTGAGCCCCAATCCCAAAGGATTGCAACCAACTGAAGGAGCCCTTGGGCTTAGGGTTTAGGATTCAGGGTTTAGGTTTAGGGTTCAGGGTTTAGGGTTTAGGGTTCAGGGTTTAACTCTAAACCAGGGCTTGGGGATTAGGAAAACCTAAACCCGCTCTCGCTAAAGCCCTGAACCCTCGCCTGCTTACATGGGCCGTGTTTGCTAGCCCCTCGCTCCCGATCCTTTAAGTGATTTCGCTGCATACTGCCCCTCTTATAGACTAGACAGCGACTATTGTGTATAATTGTGACATATATATATATTTACACATATATATATATATATATATATATGCATATACATATATATATATATACAGAGAGCCCTTAGTGGTAGCCCTCCAAAAGAGAGTGACTGTGTGGCGGTAGTACGCAGTACCTTCACAGGATGGGCGGTCACCAGCTGCTTTTCGATGCCGGCAAGAAGATCTGGAAGGCCACCTCCGATCTCTCAACGTTAAGGGTTAGAAGAGATTACAAAGGTATGAGGTTTACAGGGTTTAGGGTTAAAAGGGATGATAGGGTTAACATGGTTTCTGAGGTCTGTCAAGTTGAGAGGGGCTTCTGGGGTTTATAGGGTTAGGGGATTACGGGGCTTGGGGGGTTTCAAGGTTTTAGGGCTTACAGCGTTTATAGGGCTTTTAGGGTTTGTATTGCTTATTAGGCCTAGAAGGGTTCTGAGGTTCGAAGGCTTTGTTGGGTTCATACGGTTTGTTAGGGCTGCTCATGAGTTTCACAGGGTTTGTAAGGTTTGTTATCAGGGTTCATCGGGGTTTCGAGTTTACAAGGTTTATGGGGAACGCAGGGTTTCAAGGGTTTACAGCAATCATAGGCTTTAGAGTGCCTTTAGGGCTAAGCCCTAGAGACTTCATAGTGCTAAAAGGGCTCATAGGGTTTAGGGCTCCGGGTTTTAGTCCATAAGGGGTTTATTGCACGGGGCTTTATGGGTTTGAGGGCTCAGGGTCCTGATCAGTGCTGCTTTTCACGAAAGGGCTACAATGGAATCCTCGGACCCTATTATTTGAGAGACCCCTTAAAGGGTACCCCTTCTGAACCCTACTTCTGGCTCTCTTAAAGGGGACCTTATTGAGAGGGTCTTTATCCCCAAGGGTCGCCTTAATCCTCAACTCCCATTGGGGTTTAGGGTTTATCGGGCTCATAGCCTTAATAGAGCGTGCAGGATGTCGCCTCGAGGGGTTCAGTTTGCATGCGGGGTCTAATGGTGTCGCGGTTACTTGGCTTAGAGGTGTAAAGGGTGTAGGATTTTCTCAAAGGGGAAAACGAGGGACCCTTAGTGGGACCCCTACCCTATAATGGGGCTATATAGTGGGTATACAATAGCTATTTTAAGGGTATGTACCTAGGGGTCCTTATTAAGGGTCCCTCCTTCTACCCTTGGATTTTCGGGGGCGCAGCCTGCATCTCTGCCAGGTGATCCATCCTGACCGCCCGAACGAGATCATCTCCCAGGCACCTGCCAAGGCAAAGCCGGGATCGAAACGCGCACATTGCCTGAGTAAGTACGGATAGCGGTCTTCAAGGTTCCCTCCTACACTGATAAAACAACCTTAGCCCCGGCAAAGAGCATAGTCTACCTGATACTTGAAAATTCAAAATTATGGTAGTGTGGTAGTTGGAACACTGCCAGCAGTAGTGGACAGTTCTACCAGTACGTACTCGCAGTAGTCTTGTCATTTTCTCTGTTGTTGATCTGTGTTGTCATTGTGTGAGTATATAGGCGCAACAAGAGCAGTAATTTGGGTGGTCAAAATAATTAGAAAGAGTATCACCTGATAGCACCGTTTCGTAGAGTATAGTGACCCCAAAGCCTTAGGCCTTAGTCTAATCATTCAGGCCGCTACGGTTGATGATGTAAGTCCTGCATTACCCATACTAAGGAATATGCCATTATTCCCCAAACCCTAAACCCTAAACCATTCAGGGTCCTCAAAGGTAATGCAGGATTTATATCATCAACCGTCGGAGCGGCCGTCGCGAGATGGCAACAGTTGTAACCGGAAGAGCACCAGGGCCTAAGCCACAAACCCTAACATAGGGCCTTAATCATTACCAATGCTATTTGCGGGCTCCTACTTACAAGTATCGTATAATGGGCCCCAAAACCCTATTCTAATTACTCAACCCTAAGAATTGTGAAACCCTCCTCGTTTCAGGAGCCAAAGAAGCACCCAAACGTAAACTTTCGTCGGGTGGGATATCCCTATCTTATTGGCTTATATAACACTAGGATGCCCAGTACCTTTATTCCCCGTTTGTAGTCCTTGGTTCCTTATAACGTTACCCAATACCAAAAAGGGAGCCCTCTTTATTCCTAGGTTATGCCAACCTCATGGTTCTTGCTTAGGTCCTTTTCTGGGTCCCCATCGTTAGCCTCTCAGAGTTATCCCTAAACCCTAGACCCTAAACCCCTAAACCCCTAAACCCTAAACCCTAAACCCCTAAACCCTAAACCCTAAACTCTAAACCGTTTATATCTTTCAGCTTGGGGCTCACTCAGGCTTCAAAAATCCGCTCGACATCCTGGAGCCACAAAGAATTCGTGACGCGGGAGTTTCGGGAAATAATTGACCGCAGTCGATCCCTAAATTCTACGATCCGTAAACGAGTGCTGCCCGACTTCTGACTTTAAGAAAACCTCCCAGTTTGTCTTACCTTCGGTTAGTATGGAATGGAGGAATGGGGTACAATTATGACTACTATTACTACCATTCTTCCACTCGGACCTGCGACATGAATCCGGCAGGACGGCCAGGTCGACCCACCCCGAGATGGCTGGGAGGTTCCAGAGGCCGGGTGAAGTCCAGCTATTCTCCACTTAAAGGGAACTCCAGAAAGTTGGAATATGAAATAATGGCAGGATCCCCTAGAATTTACCCTAAAGGGATTATGATAATGATATTCCAGCTTTCCGGCTTCTACTGTAGGGTTTAGCGGTTTAGGGTTTCAGGGTTTCGGGTTTGGGGGTTTCAGGGTTTCGGGTTTGAGGGTTTAGGGTTAAGGAGCCAAGAGTCGTCCTATAGAACTTGATACTCTTCTGCAAAACTCCTACAAAGATGAAAACCTCGAACCCTGAACGCATCCTTCACGAGCGAGAACTGTTGTGAAACCCTAGGAAGGCCTCACAAAGCCCTCACGCAACCCTGAATTGAAACCCGAACCCCTAAACCCCAAACCCTAAACCCCATACCCCGAACCGGAAACCCTGTATACCCCACACACTATATACCCTAGTGTAGTGGTCTAAATAATTAATTACCTATCCCAGTTTTTTTGGGGTTCTTACTATAGTTATAGTATAATGGGCCCCAAAACCTACACCCTACATAAATCCCAACCTCTCGACCTGTGCCAGTGCCAGGAGAGCCGGGGATATGTGCCTCAGGACTGCGGAGCTCACCGGCTTCTGTCGGGAGGGTCATCGGGTTTTGAGAGGGGTGTTTATAGGGCTTTCAAGGGGGGTTTGTATGGATTTAGTCTGGTTTTAGAGGGGTGTTTATAGGCTTTTAGAGTGGGTTTTCGAGGTGGTTTAATTATCGGGTTTTAGCAAGGGTTTTTATCTAAGGTGTGAGGAGGTGTTTCCAAGGCTTTAGTCGGCTTTCTAGGGTGTTGGAAGGGTTTTTCAAGGGTGACGGCAGGGCTTCAAGAGCAAGATGAGGCTAGCTCACGCCGCCCGACAGCCCCAAGTAGGAACGTGCCTAAATGAATGCCAGTAGTCATCCTCTGGATTCCTTGATAGAGCTATGCATATTCTAATCATCCAGGCGCTCTATTTCCCATGAATCAGGGACATAGGGTGTTTGCACGATTCTCTGAAGGAGGGTGTCGGGCTCAGGGAGTCTAGGGTTTGCAACTCCGTATTGCGAACCCGAGATATCCATTCCCTAGCCTGACTCCCTAGGCAGCCTGAGCGCCCAACAAACCCGAAGGGACTCCAAAACCCCATCATCAACAATGCAGCATTCCTTAGAAGGGCTTCAGCATCTAAGCAACCGCTGTGCTCGACAGGACGTTTTCCAGCAGGGAATGAAGGACTGGATGGGGTACTTCACGGGTTGCGGGACTTGATGAGTAGCAAGGTTATGACATGAGTACGGCAACTACAGTTCTGTTTACTTTCAGCCCCTAAGTGAGGTGGCTGTAGTTCCGCTGGAGTTCTGAACAATGAGTAAGAGTGTCCCCTTGTAGTGCACATACATATATATATATATATACTCTTGCGTTGCTATGAGCTCCGTCATGTACACAAAACCCTCGTCTCGACCCTCCACAATCTGGCAAGCTTTCTCTCAGTCTTAAATTCGACTTAAAAGAATCAGGATGTTTGGTCAGCAAGGTTATGGGTACCTCAATTTCAAGCCTACTTACCAAGTCCTTGATTCTTTAACCCCATAGAGAGCACTGGAGGACGTGGGGCTCAGCGACTCCGATTGTCCCCTGTCGCTGATGGTTTCTGCACGGGACACTCTACGGGCTATTGAAAGTGTTGATGCAGCAGTTACTGTAAGGGTTTTCTTAAGGGACACTGCAGGGCTTACTATCATTCTGGATGCTACAAGATGACAACAACCATTATACTATCAGAGTCAATACGGATGTCTGGCAGTTGGCTTTTGGGAAAGCGGTTGAGGTTGGCATTTAGGGTTTCGGCTGTGCTGTTCAGTTTCGGGTTTTCCGGTTAAAGGCTTTTGAGTTTACGGCTTACGATTCAGTTTTAATTCCCTTTAAACCTAGCCGTGCAGCCGCAAGTATCAAAATCGAAACCAATCTGAGAATAGTTTGACTCAGTTGACGCGCGAAGCAAGAACCCTAAACCCCAAACCCCAAACCCTAAACCCGAAGAGTTGAGTCAGAACCCGGAAAAGGAAGACTGCGCACGGAAAACACTGCAGCGAAGGCAAGAAACTGATGGGTCTCCTGGCAAAGGATGGGAAGGCGCACAACGTGGAAAGCATCTAAACTCAGACGTCTGCTCGCTTGAGCGGTGGCTAGTGCAGTTATTGAAGACAACTCAGTCGCATACTGCTAGTGTTGCCAGTAGCAGCAGAACTACATGGAGGCTCTACCACACTTCGCTTCTTTCCGTGGTTTGTTTCCAAAGGTTTCCTTTCTGCACCGCACATGAATTGACGCGAGTATATAACCCAAGAGGACCAGCGCATGTGAGAGCAGTTTGCGGACGCTACTGTCACTATTGGCTTGGATGTCTGCAGTCAGTAGTATTATTCGTGATGTGACTTCAACAGCCGCCATTAAGAATCACTTTTCGGGAGCTTTGCTCTTGTCTTGGTAGTTCGCAGTACGATACCTGCAAAGCCTGCTTCAATCGTGGCGGCGGTACGTCTAGGAATAGCGGCGAACCTTCACGCTCAGCCCTGAACCAAAAGTCCCTCAAGCCCTGAACTCCCAAACTCCAAAACCCCCAACTCTACTCGGAGGTTTATGGGGAGTTGTAAGTGGGGTTATAAGTAGGGTAGCCACAAGTATAAGCCATAACAGGGGACTTATGACCCCACTTATGACTACCCATGAACCTTCAAGTATGCCCTAAAGTCCTAAAGCCTCACATTTTGAAAGGAATTCCTAAAAAGGGCCCCTACAGTGCCAAACACACACAGACACCCAAGCAACCCAAAACTCTGACTCCCTGCACTCTCCCAGACTTCCTTGTGAGCCAGGTTTGCCGCCACCGTGGCTCCGTAAACTTCAACGAGGCGGGAAGACGTTGATGCTGCTTTGGGAGCTTTTGCAAGGGGATCCTATAACCGTTCCTTGAAAGGGAGCCCGATTGTGGAACCCTATAGCACCATGAAAGGGAACCCTAGCAAATGCCATTAAGGGCTGCCACAAGGATCAACATGGGTTTTAGGTTTAGGGCTTCCGGGGCTCAGTGTGGCGGGGTTTGGCAACAGCGACGATGCAACGATGCTGCGGTGATGCAGGTCACTATCTTAAACTTTACACCGTAAACCCTCAACTACCAACCCCTGAAACCTTCTGTTGTCAATACCCCGAACCCCCAAGCCCCAACCCTTGAAATCGTTGTCAGCCCTACAAGCCTTACTTATCCCCTAAAGGCCCTATATAGAATCGAAAGCCCTGTATAAATCCCAAACCCTTACTTAAAGGATCATGGGACTTAGTAACTAAGGTTATAATTCAATTTTACTTACAACCCCAATTAAGGTACTTATAACCCTACTTACTAAAACCATGATCCTCCAAGTATAGAGCCCTTTGAAGGAACCCTTATAACCTGCACTAAAGGACCCCTAAACCCCTAAACCCCTTTGCACTTCGCCTGCCCCAGGAGTTCGGCAAGCTTAGCTCGGAGAAGCAGGCCGACGAGGCATGGGACTTCCAGAGTTTGAGTTACTAGGATGCCCAGTAGTACCCTTATTCCCTTTTTGTAGTCCTAGGTTCCTTATAAAGCCAAAAAGAGAGGCCTTTTTATTCTTAGGTTACTGGGTATCCTAGGTTAGTCTTTTTACAAGGCCATGGGGTTCAGGGTTAAGGCTTCAGAAAGATCTATGACTTTTTGCTTCAGAGGACTTATGACCTTTGCTTTTGCTTCAGAGGATGCTTGCACGAGTGTGCGTGAGTTTTTTTCAAAGGTTGTCGTCTTGGTTCCATAGGTTGAACTAGGTCTTCATTCGGGTTGACGGGCATCTCATATCTTGTTTAAGGTGTTAAGGTGTTGGGATGTGGTTTCTAGGGGTTTTGTCAAAAGGCTCGGACAGTGGTGTACTACAGGGTTTAAAAGGGTTTGGGGATCTAGAGCGGAGTAGTTGGAGATGGATTCTTTAGGGCTGTAGGGTTCGAAAGTCATGACCTACGGCTTATAGCATTGCGGCACCTCCTGCGAAGACGACGGCAGCTGCAACTTTGGCAGTTCAGGTCCCGCAATCCGCAGCTTGAAGTGCTGTTATGACGTAAAGCTGCTTGCTGGGACCGCAGACTGCTGTCAGCATCACGACAGCCCGTTTTGATGCTCAGCTTCCAGAGCGGGCTTAGGGTCTTCGGATATTGGTAAGGCATGCATGCGATGCAATATGCTTGTACACTATAGAGGGGGAGAGAGAGTGAGGGAGGGAGAGGGAGAGAGAGAGAGAGAGAGAGAGAGAGAGAGAGCGCGAGATTGACAGAAGGAGAGGGAGACCCACCGAGCCAGCGAGAATAGAATGACCAAAAGGGAGCCAGAGACAGAGGGAGTCAGAGAAAGATCGAGTTTAGAGAAAGCTCAACAAGATGGACATATCCGAAGATCGCCACGCCGACTGGGTCCCTAAAACCCAAACTCATGCAGCCCGGTAAGAACACTAACAAGAAACCTTATATGATCGCACACAACCCAAAACCTTGTGACAGCGCAGCCCTACAAGACCCTATGTTAGCAATTCGCACGAGACCTCAAATTTATATGTCTGTATGTATCCACGTATGTTATCTACGTATGTATGCATGCATGGATGGATGTATGTATACATGTATGTACCCCCAGCGAAGACCAAAAAAAGCTGGGGCCCAGCTAAACCTAAACCCTAAACCCTAAACCTTAAACCTTAAGCCCTAAACCCTAAACCCTGAACCCTAAACCCTAAACCCGAAACCCTGAACCCTTTCAAAGACCCGGGAGGCCTGGGAGGCTTGCGTCTTCGTCGTGCAGAGCAAGCTGCTCAAGGACCTCTTGAACTCTCTGGTGCTTGGTCCCTACATGGGAGTTTCCGAAAATAGGGGGGCCCTAATATAGTACCCTAAATCGTAGGAATCTTACTGTAAGGACCCCAAAATAAGCTATCCCTACATGGTCCCTATCTTAGATCCCCAATACCCAACCTTTAAACTTTTTGAGCTCTTGTAGTTTAATAGGAATCAGAAAGTTTAACCTTTTATTCCCCTGGCTTATTGGGGGAGTAAGCTATATAACACCCAAGGGTTTCGGGTTTAGGGTTTAGGGGTTAGGGGTTTAGGGTTTAGGGTTTAGGGTTTAGGGTTTAGGGAACAATAGTCCAAATAATGCATTCCCCCATTCCCTACTAGGCACCAGGCAGTCTTGAAGTGCATGGGGCTTGAACATTAGGGACCATGGTAGGGTTTACGGTCTAGGGTTTAGGGTTTTTAACTCAAGGACCTCTTCTGTCTGGTTCTTACTGGTGGTAGGGAATGGGGGAATGGATTTTGGGACAACTATTGGGGATTATATACAGGGGCTACTACAGTAGAAGCCAGAAAGTTGGAATATCATTATCGTAACCCCTTTAAGGTAAATTATAGGGGATCCTACCATTAATCCATATTCCAACTTTCTGGAGTTCCCTCTATAGGGCTCCATTCCCCCATTCCCTACGAAGCACCAGACAGATTAGGGACCATGGTAGGGTTTGGGGTTTAGGGTTTAGGGCTTGGGGGTTAGGGTTCTAACTTAGGGACCATCGTTGCTTGGGTTTAGGGCTCCGACTTCTGACCAGGAAGCTTGAATTTGGAGGGTTTTTAATCTGACGTCTTCTGTTTTCTGTGGAGTGCCGAAGACGGTTGTGTAAGTTTTTGTTTTTCGAAAATCTTGTAAAGTATGGTTTCATGATTTTGTTAAATGGGAGTTCGGTTTGTTATGCAGGGTCCTGAACATTCGGAACACTCACTTGGCACTTAACACGCCCAAACCCTGAAACTTACACCCTTAAACCGAAAACCCTAAACCCTCAAACCGCGACCCGTAAAAAGCCTTGAACTCCATGTCCTAAAACAGCAACCCAGTAAACCCAAGACCGTAAACCTGAAAGCCCTAGACCATACACCCGAAGCCCGATCCAACCCTGCATGGGAGTTTCCGAAAATCAGGGCTACCTGATTTGGGGGTCCTTATAATATGGATCCTACTATTCAAGGAATTATATTGGGGTCCCCTATTTTCGGAAATTCCCATACGACCTCATGATACCTTATCATGCCTTATTTTACGAGACGACCGTCTAGCAGCCGACAAAACCCCACACAGCCTTTATGAAACAAAACCCTAAACCGGATACCGTAGATTCTACATTTATGATAAAGCCATGAAGACCCGAAGACGTGAGGACTTTGAAAGGACCAAAACACGCTCTCTTCTCCGATTCTTTCGGATTTGCAGCTTCAGTTTTCGTAATGCCTTGAAAGGATTTTGGTTATCGGGTTATTGTTTTTTAGGTTTCAATACAGTACGGGTGCTGTATTCCTGGAGACCTCTGGTTAACAAATCCCGGTGAAGCCTTTCGGGCCCTTATTGTGAACTTCCCAAAATCCCTCAGGCTCTCTCCCAACGACTCCTACCCCTCAAACTAAGGAATATACATTAAGTTATAGTAGGACCCCTAATTTTAGGTATATTCCTTAAGGGATATTAGAGTCTCTGGCCTACCGCAGTCACTGTGAAGGCCGGGGGGGCCGAGGGTTCCTGAACCCCCGATTTCAGGGACCTAGGCTCGCCTTCAGCCATGTGGGTTATAGGGTTCCTTAAAGGGATCTATAAGGGTTCTCTAAAGGGTTTAGGGTTTAGGGAGTTTCCGAAAATTAGGGGTACCTTTTTTCTGGAGTCCTTATAATAATAGATCCTACTATTTGGGGAATTATATTGGGGCCCCCTATTCTCGGAACCTCCCATGTTGCCAGACCCTGAATCACCCTCAACCCTGCATAGAATAAGACCAGCCCTGCGCGAAAAAACTCGCAGGGTTTGCGGTTTAGGGACCCTCAGCCCTAAACCCTAAACCTTAAACCGTAAACTACAATTGGGAACCCTGTCCAAAGCCATCTCCAAGCCTGCTGATATCACCCAGACGAGGAGCAGGGCATCCCGAATGGTCAGGTGGTGGAGACGCTCCACCCCTACCCTGCCAAGCGCAGCTCAGTTGGGTTTTGCGGGGCTTTAGAGGTACTACACACCCCCGTACACCTACCCCGAGCAGTAAGATCCTTGGTTAACATGGTCTTAATACTGCTATCGCCGCCACCACCACCTCCACCACCGTTTGATAACGTCGCGACAAAGCTTAAAACCAACATCGTTGGTGCAAAAAGCGTTTTTGTGTGCATCTCAAAGCCTCAAGCTCGGATGCTCCAAACCCTCAAGTCCTGACTAGTGACTAGTGCCTAGCAGGGAAACCACATCCCATCGATTAAGCAATGTATCTTCTATCGGGGTTCCTACTATATATATTTAAGGGATACAACTGAGGAACGAAGCAGCCTAGGAAGCTTCTTTGAAAGCTCTAGAGAAACTCACTCACCCACATCCCACTTGGATCTCAGATCATTCCTGGACAAAGAGTATAAAGTTCGAAAACGCCAAGAAACTCGAGGCCGATCTCTGCTGGGTCCGAGTGCTTAGGGCTTCAAAGGCTCTGCGTACGTACGTTACGGAGGGTTTTGTTGTCGGTCACGAGAGTCTTGACAAAGGGCATGTATCCATAAATAGATTCGTCTGTGAATACGTGTGTGTGTATATATGTATATATACGCACTATTTTGTTGATCGGGGGGTTGGTGTGGTTTCAAGAAAGCCTTCAGAGGCTTTATACTATATACAGTCTGTCCTTACATGCCGTTTCACAGGTCTTCGTTGGGTCTTGATGTAGCTTCAAAAAATTAAGGTTTGTGGTTGACTGGGCTGGGGGCTTAGATTAGTGTTTGGGATCTGGCGTTTTTAGTTTCAGGTTTCACGGTGTCAGGGGGTTGAGGCTGGGGGTTGGAATTTAGGACTTTGCGGGTTTGGCGTTAAAGCGCTGAAAAGCTGGAGCTCTGCCCCCCGGAACGCAAACCAGGCTTGCTTCTGTGCAGGCTGCCTCAAGGTTTAGCTGGGGGCTGGGGGCTGCATGCGCTCTAGAAACCAAAAGACTGAACAACCTGCCCCTCCAAACACCTGTTCCCTGATCTTAAGCCCGCGATAGCTTTTAGTTTTTCTGATCACGCTCATGGAGCCCCTATCAACGTTGTGTGAAACCCTAGAAGAATCACTCGTTCGCGTTTGAGTTGCCCGATGCACTTCTCACCGGAGGCCTCATGAACTGAAGCTAGCCGACAGATTAACCTCATGCCGGCTTGCGTGGAAGGTGACCTTCGCGGACAAGTGCCGAACATACGACAGCTGTGCCTACATGAGTGCCTCGGCAAATTGAAAGAGCGAGTGTCATGAAACTCTCAAGGACTAGTGACACCATCCCGCTTCTTGCTCCCTTTACAATTCATAGTGTAGTGTAGGATGAGGCCGCAAAAACGCTAAAGCCCCTTCTGCTTTCCGGGGGGGGGGGGGGTAGTAAACGCAGTAAGAACTCCTTGCGAAAGCAACAATGGCGATACTGATATTCCAACAGGAGTGGCAGTAACAATCATAACGATTGTAATACTAATAACAGTAGCAAATACTGACAGTAGTGATATCAGCAATGAGTCATAAGTAAAATCGTCATATTGCTAGCAGAAATAGTAGTAGTAATCATCACAACTGTACCCAGAATATTCGCAAAGATGATTACAACAATAATAGCAATGTCAAAAAAACACAGAAGCATCCCCTCTCTGAGGCATCTGCAGCGGCTCCCTGAGCAAGTCTTCTGCCGGCGTCGGCGCGCGGGTGCAGGTGAAGGCACCTCGCTGGCAAAAGTTTTTGGGTTTAGGGGTTCTGGGGCTTTGGGGTTTTAGGGGCTTTAGGGATTCAATTCAGGGTTTAGGGGTTTTGGGACTTTGGGGTTTTAGGGCTTGTACTCAGTTTGAGCCTCAGGGGTGTTTCGGTTTTAAGATCTATACATTCGTCTTGCTCATGTAGAGGGGTCATTCGTTGCAGGGTAAGCTAGAGGCTTCTGGCTTAACTTGAGGACTCCTGTGTCAGTGTGCAGGGTTGGAGAGCAAGCGTTCGGGGCTTTGGGTTCAGTGCCAGGGTCTACACATACGCTTTCGTGTTCATGGTCCGGGATGTAGGGCCAATGCAGGGTCTGTGGCGATCTCCGTTTGCACCTTACTTGGAGCACTGGGGGATTTGCATTTCCTTGGTTTTTAGCGGTTAGCTACCATGTCGTGGGTTATCAGAACCCGTGAACAAAGCCTTATGACACCCTCTAACCGAAGCTCCTCTTTCAACATCCTAAAACTCTTCACCCTAACCCAAACCCTGAGGCCTTGGTTAAACGTTAAGCCGTAAATGTGCTAAAGGCCCTCTCCAGTGCCGCCAGCATCCACGGTGCCCTGACCTGTTTGAGAAAGGCTTTCTTAGGGGCCGATTGAATGGCGGTTGGAAATAGGGCACTTAGGGTTCATGTCGGGAAGAGGAAGCCAACCCTAAACCCTAAACCCTAAACCCTAAACCCTAAACCCTAAACCCTAAACCCTAAACCCTAAGTTGGGATCAGCGGCTTGGAGTCTGGGTTTCGGGGCTTAGGGTTTAGGGGAATAGAACGCCATCAATAACAGTCCTATTGACGGTATGACCTGGTAGCAGCAGAGCGCTTGTGAGCATTGAGAAAGCCCTACAAAAGGTGGAACCCTAAACTCCCATTCATTCCTGACCAGAGCCCAGCATCCCGAGCTCCAGGTACCAAGTAGTACCAAACAGCAGGTCTGAATTCCCAATCTCTGATCGCCGTTCCATTCCTTGAAGGCCCCCAACGCCCTCCCCCCAAGCCCAGTATGCACGAAGCGAAACCCGCATGCAACCTTTGTGGAACATGTTTCCCCCAGGAAACCTCTAACACCTGGTAAGACCGCGGCACACCCTATACAGCCGTTTAGCATTGCATCATATCCCGCTAGGAAAAGGAACCCTCACAAAAGCCTCTTAGCCTCTTACTTGCAGGTTCATGTAGACATAGCTACTTTTAGCTACATGGGAGTTTCCGCAAATTAGGGGTACCTTATTTTGGCGTCCTTGTCATAAGGATCCTACTATTTGGGGTACTATATAAGGGTCCCCTATTTTCGAAAGCTCCCACATCTGAATCTCTAAGTAGAAGGAACCTTGACGGGCCGCCTTGAGGGGGGCAAGTGGAGCGTCCGTTCCTGGGCTTAGCTAAAGGGCTCTCGGAGGTTTCCAGGGCGTTTAGGGCTGAGGGTTTTCAGAGCTCCGATTCGGATTTGAAGGGGTTCTCTGAGTTGTACCGGGCTCGTAGCGTTCTGAGATTTTTGAGGGGTTGAGAAGGTTTGCAAGAGTAAGGGTTTTTGAGGTTTTAGGTGGTTTAGGGGCTTCACGCTCCCTTAAAGTCTAGGGCAAGTTTTTGTGGTTTAGGGGATCAGGGTCTGGGGTCTTAGGCTTGAGGGTTAAAGGGAACTCCAAAAAGTTGGAATATGGATTAATGGTAGGATCCCCTATAATTTACCTTAAAGGGGTTACGATAATGATATTCCAACTTTCTGGCTTCTACTGTAAGAGGGTTTTGGTGCTTGTTTCAAGCTTCGGAGATGGGTTCGCGAGGTCCGGGCTGCTGGGCGAGGGCTATGTATTAAGTACCCCAAAATGACATAAGCATAAGCATTCTCTAGGATCTCACTACCGTATTTTGGGCTTCATTATAAGGGGGTTTGTATGGGATATCCCTATCATCGTTTTTGCTTATGTGCATTTTCGGGGCTCTAATGTAGACCCCTGATGGACAGACCGCTGCTTCTGCAAGGGCTCGAAGGATAAGATTCCAATGCTGTTCGTTAGCACAGGGAGGCTGGGTTCTTAATCAGAAGTCGGCATCAGACCCTAGATTTTCTAAATCTTGAATCTAGTCCATGGCTCTAGCTTGCGAAGCCCTTCTCCGTAAAGCCTTCAAGTGTTTTCGGGAGGCTGCACGGACTGAGAAAGGAGCGCTTAACCAAAAACGCGTCTAGGTTAACGCCTACAACTCAAGAGTCTTGGGTTGACCTTTCTGAAGGTTTACTGCAGAAAGCTTGGCTTTCAGGATTGCTCGGATTCAGCTGAAATGTCGGGGCACGCATGATTTTGGGGTCCCGACACATTTAGAGTTTAGAGTTTAGAATATCAAGGCACCCCCCCTTTCCAAAATTAGAGGCCTAGTCGGAAGAATCTCCGCCTAGCCCCAAACCCTAAGCCCTAAGCCCTATATAGATCCCTTAGAGGAACCCTTATAGTACCCTTTAAAGGAACGCCTAAAGATTGCAAAGGAACCCTTACAGTACCCCGTTAAAGGAACCCTGTAATTAGATCCCTTAAAGGCACCCTTATAGTACCCCTGAACAGTACCCCTTGCAGGTTCTGGTACCCCTTTAAAGGAACCCTACTTGGAGGATCATGGGACTTAGCAAGTAAGGTTATAAGTACCTTAGTTGGGGTTATAAGTATAGTTACCCTAGTTATAACCCTAGTTACTAAGTCCCATGATCCTTAAGTAGATCCTATAACCCTTTAAGGAACCCTGGTTACTAAGTCCCATGATCCTTTAAGTAAAGCCCAAAAAGCCGCCAAGAAATCGACCACGACGAAGCGGAGATCTCCTCGGAGTTCCGGAACTGGCTGGAGGTCGCGGCTTTCGGCCCCTTGCGTTGTTGTAGGGTTTCATGGGTTTAAGGTTTTGGGTTTAGGGTTTAAGGATCTAGGATTTAGGGCTCAAGGTTTAGGATTTAGGGTTGATAGGGCTTTAAGGATACAGGTTTTAGGTTTAGGGTATAGGGCTTTGAGGATATAGGGTTTACGTTTCATGGGTTTAGGGTTTAGATCTTAATAGATTTAGGTGTAAGGTTTAGCGTTTAGGGTTTCATGGGTTGTGGGTTTACGGCTTTAAGGATGTTAGCTTTGGGGGTTTAGGGCTTTACTTTAAGGGCGTTTAGGGAAAACAGGGCTTTATGGATGTAGGGTTTGCGGGTTAGGGTCTAGGGCTTTGAGGATGTTTGGTCTCTAAATATTAAGGTCCCTTGTTGCCCGAAACCCTAAAGGCGTGCTGGCATGCATTTGCAGACCAACCCTGCCTTTCTGGTTGACATCATAGATCGGCTGACGGCGACCTGCAGCGCATTGCAGAAAGACGTCAGAGTGGCGCAGCAGGCGCTGGTTCAATGTCGTCACTTGTGCGGAGAAGCAGCAGCAGGAGCTTTCTCGACGGCTGACACAGCCTCTCGAGTTCTGAATGCAGCGGGATGAGGCACCTGCGGGGACCAAGGGTGCAAGTTGACTCCGAGCAGGGTCGGGCACCTTCGACACCGAAGCCGCGGCTTTTCGTCATGGACCAGCAGCCGCTGCTGTGACATCGGATTCCGAGCCATGCGCTCCAGCCGGGCGTCCTGTGCTCTTGCTGGTTCGGGGGCTTTTTTGGCGGAGGGCATGCAATGGCATTTCGAAGGCCGTGTTTTGGAGCTGTACACCCGGACGGCGGAGGAGTGCACGCTGCAGCGCATCATGAACTGGTGTGGCCGCCCGCCACAACGGGGCCGCGACCTCCTCCTGGCCATCTCGATTGGGAGGCAAAAGGAGAAGCCCCAAACCCGCATTCCTGAACCCTAAGCCCTCAACCCTAATCCTGAATGTTTAAACCCTAAACCCAGAACGCTATACCCTAAACAAGTAACCCCAAACCCTAAACCCTGAAACCCTGAACCCGCAGCCCTGAACCCTGAAACCGTCCACGCCCGGCCAATTTCTTTCCAAGGCGGTGCCAAAACATCACAGATGGAAGGCTGCTGTGCTGTGGATTTTGTCACGGGCCCTAACCTCTAAACTCTAAGCCTTAAACCGCTTTGAATGAAAAGAGGGTTCAAAAAAAACGCATTGAAGCCCTTTTGCGGAGGAGGCGCCGGGCCGCAGCAGCCGCGTGGTCGTGGCGCAGGATCTGAAACAGGCCGAGGCGTGCCTTGGCTTAGGGGAAAAGGGGTTTTAGGGCTTTAGGGGCTTTAGGGGCTTCAGGGGCTTAGGGGCTTAGGGTCTTTAGGGGTTAGGGTTTAGAGCTTTAGGGTTTGGGGATTCGGGTTTAGTTTAGGGGTCAGGGATTAGGGTTAAGGGGTTGAGGGTTCGGGGCAGCATCCTGACCACGGCCCGGGCGCGACCCGAACCCACGAATCCTTCGCAGCAGTCTGCATACCTGCCCTGCGCTGAGGTACTACGAGGATGGGTTCAAGGCCAGCCGGCAGTATGTTTTCTCTCTGACTCAGGCAGCCCGTTAGGTCGCTGACGTGAAAAAACCCCTAGACCCATCCGTCCGCATGCCATCAAACGCTCCAGACAGTACCAGACAGTACTAGTTGAGTCCGCAGCTGTTTCGTTTGTATACACACCGCCTATTGTCATAGTAGTTCGTGCAGCATACCCCCCCAAATGGTCATCTGCAGGTTCCTCGTAGACTATAGAACCCGTATGCAACCCTGATTGGATCATAGAACCCGTAGAGAACTCTTGAACTCTTGTAGAGACCTTTCTTATCTTGTACCCGACAGGACCGTTATGAACACCTGAACACTATAGCCGAAACCCTAAACCCTAAACCCCACCCTGAACCCAAGAGACTAAATCCGAAACCCAGGACCTTAAATCCTAAACCCAAGACCCCCAACCCCTAAACCCTAACCTTACAAGCCTCCCGGCTCTGCCATACCTGCAGGTGGGAGACGAAATCTACGGCTTCGCTTTGGACAGGGCTTGAAAAAACTTGGCATTGCGGTTTCGGGTTTAGGCTGTAGGGGTTCGGGGTGCAGGGGTTTAGGGGTGTAGGGGCTAGGGGTTCGGGGTGTAGGGGTTTAGTTTAGGGTTTCGGCTGTGGGGGGGCTTAAGGGCGAGGAGTTTGGGCTTCGAGTCTGAGAGCTTCAGGCTTAGTGTTTGGGTTTTAGGGTCCAATATCCTTCCACACCTGTGTGCCCAACCATCCTGAGTTTGATATCCCAGATGGGAAGCCCAACACCCACAAGCCTAAACCCTAAAATGGGGTGTGCCTTTTTTGTGCAAGCCCACAGTGGGCAGGGAGTCAGCAGTGCGAAAGTCCCGTTGCACCCTTAAAAAACCCTGAACCCCTTAACTACAGGAGTGTTTTTTTCCAGGGCGATCCTATCTTTCGGAGTGTTTAGGACGTGGGGCTTCCTCGTGTTCGAAACCAAATCTGTTCTGGTTAGTGAAATGGGAGAGTAAGTCTAAGTAGTAGTAGAATCCGTATGCAAACCACATCCGATTAAGCTCCTGTTCCTAAGCCCTCCGCGTTAATCATCCGGAACACCACAGCACCGAACGAGATCGCCGAAGTGCCTCAATACGTTGATTGATGATCAGGTAGCAAGATGTGATGTTTTTTGGTAGGTTTGGTTTAGAGGTTAGGGGTGCTGTCCAGGGTTTATTGTAGTAGCGCAACGACGACTGAGACTGTGGTACGCTAGTCTGGTAAAAGGTAAACTGAGCCAGTATGGTAGGAAAAAGCTCTTAAAAACCCTTTGCCGCAAGCCCTGAACCCTTGTACATGTAAGCGACTCCTAGACGTAGCACCTCGGATAAACCCTCTTCAAAGACAGACGTCCCCTCACAACCCCCACTGGAAGGTTCATAGGTAGTTATAAGTGGGGCCATAAGTCCCCCGATATGGGTTATAAGTATAGTTGCCCTACATATATCCCACTTATAACTTCCCTAAAACCCTAATCCCTAAACCCCAAAAGATCCCTTAAAGGAACCGTAAACCCCTATAGAAACCTTAAAGGAGCCCTAAACCCCTATAGTCACACTCATAAGATCCCTTTAAAGGGACCCCTATAGCTACCCACGAACCTCCAAGCAGACGCCGTGGTCCAGGACATGTCCAGTCCCATGGCTCCCTTCAGCACCTTGGACGCTTTTTCAGAGACTCCAACATCCCTTGGGAATACCTAAGGTTCATTTAGGGGATCCTTAAGGGTTCCTTTAATGGACCCAAAAAGGGATCTATAGGTTTCCGTTAGGGACTCCAGAAACTCCAATATCCCCTAATTAGGGAATCCATACCTTAAAAAATATTAGGATCCCTGTCATGATGTAAGGGATATTGGAGTCTTTGGGTTCTCATGGCTTCAGGGGATTAGTCGTTAAGGGGTTTAGGGATTTAAGGTGACGCGAGGGTTTAAAGGGTTTGCCGCTTCACTGAATTTGCACAATGACAAGCCCTAACTCGAAGCTTTCGCAGTGCTTCAGGAGATTCTTAGGAAGGCTTAGTAGCTTCAGCTGATGGTGTTACACTTGTCTCTAGAATGACACTGCATTTCCCGGCGAAGCCCCGTACTTAGCGTTTCATGCCCCTTGACGAAGGCATATGCCTTAAGCCATGAGAACATACCCTGTATCTTGAGGCATACTCCTTAAGTGGTGTTGTATTGGGTTCGCCCCAAGCCCGAAACTCTCAGGTGTCACTGGCTTCAAAGCAAAAGGACCGGCACAACAGGCCAGGAAGGGGTGGGTTTTGGGGATCAGAGATGCGTGTGCGGAATTCGTGTGAAGCATGACCGGAGAGGGAGGATGTTAAGGCACTGCAGATTCGGACAGGTAAATCATAGGGTGTATGCTGAGCCCCACCTATCTCAGATAGAGTAAGGACATACTGCTGCATAGCAGTTTTGTAGGGTGTTGAAGCATCAGGGATCTTGATCAGGTGCTAGGATCCTCATGCCAAGGATCTCCTACAAGGGACCCCATCTGAGTTTCTGCCCGCTCCGTTCGCAAAAATCGGAAAAGCCTTTACATGTGCAAGCCCTGACACAATCTTTACAAGCTCTTGCTATATACACCTACAACACACCATGGGCTGCCCAAGGGTTCTGAAACTTGTGATACTGCCCGCAGTAGCCACTGTTCGCCCCTTCACGGTTCTTCACACTCATGCTTCTTCTACTACGGCTACTAGAGTACTCCGCAGACTCGAAGCAACATGTGCAGAATTAATATAGGGGCCTAAATAAATACCTACACTATTTCGGGGGTTCCTTATTATGGTTATAGTATAATATGGGCTTTTAATATTCCACCAGCAATGGCCATAATCATCATGAAAGTATTGATGTGGAAATACACAGTGCGAGCATCAAGCCATCCTCGTGTTCATGTATCATGATTACGATACCCTACAACCCTACAAGCTCCATAGCAGGATGGTGCAATGGTGGGCTGGTACTTGGACGTGGACGCTCTGATCGAGGAGGCGTGTCCTCCTGGGCTTGCGATTGCACAAATCTCTACTGAAAGCGTTGAGTAGTAGCAGTTTAGAAAGCTTTACACCGGTGAGAAAACACTGGCTGTATATGGCCTGTACAGGGGCTGCTTAGCGCTCGAATACCAAATTGTTGCACTTGCAGGTTTTCTTGGCATGATTCTGAAAGTTTGCAAGTTTATTTGCTCGGGTTGTTGGGGAACAAAGCAGCCAGAAATCAAGACTGCAGACTTTCTGCGCCAACTCCGGCGTTCGACAGCAGAGCCTGAACAATCCAAAACCTTGTGAATCATCATAGGGTGGACTCATACCCGGACTAGACGGATTCCCGGCTGGCAAACTAACTGAAAGTGCTGTTCGAAGCCTGATACTTACAAAAGATCCAACACCCTAAACTAAACCCTAAACCCTGTACCCCCCAAACCCCCCAAACCCTAAAACCCTAAACCCTATACCCCCGAAACTTTAAACGCCCAGTATAACCCTAAACCCCAAACCCTAAAGTCCCAAAACCTTAAAACTCTAAACCAAAAGCTGCAAAAACGACCCAACATCCCAAACCCTAAACCCTAAACCCAAGCGCCCAGGACGCTTTCCAAGAGCTCACGGGAGAAGGCCTTGGTGACGCGCCCACGAGTTGGGAGGAAGCGACCCAGGCCGCCCGCTATCGGTTTAGGGTTTAAGGTTTAGAGTTTAGAGTGTAGGGTTTAGGAATTTTTGGGATATTTGCAGCGGTTTTTCGGTGTTCTTATCGGGATCTCATAGGTTTATAAAATATGCGTCTGAAGGTCTTTACAGGGCTGAACGGCTGAATGGCAAATGGTGTGATTGCGTTTTATCTTTACATTGCTTGCTTTTTGTCTTGAAGGGCTGGCCGCATGGGGTTCTGCACATGTGGGGCTGGGATAATCAGGCCTTACTTGCAAAAAGGGTTCTAGAGTGAGGGTGTTATAGTGGAACTATATCGGGATGATACACGGGCATGATTATCGTTGCCATCAGTTTTCAATATTCTCCTCTATGCTGGTGCTTAGTAGTAGGGGGTTAACGCTTCTGACCGTTTCTGTTTTTTTTTCGGATTCCGTGTTATGGAGTTATGGAGTTTCACAGGGTTTTGACAGCCGTGTCTTTGAAAGGTTTCCTTTGACGGTATTTTTTCGGTTTCAAAAAAAAACTGCTCCTGCGGGTTTGTACAGAATCGATGGGGCTTTTAGCTGTTGCTTCGTCGGCCAGTTAGTAGACTTGGGTCTGACGGGGTTTTGAGTTTGGGTTTAGAGATTCGGGTTTAGGCTCTGACGCTAAGTCGTAGAAAACCTTGGTTTAAGGGGGGGGGGCTCTGTCCATAGGGTGCTTGGGGGCTGGGGTTGGGTTTCAGCTTTTGGGTGGTCCAAGCATCCTCGGCGCCCAAAACCTGATTCCTGACACCTCGACTTAGCTAAAGACGGTGTTGCCTAAACCATGAAATCATCGGTGGAGCCTTGCATGAAGCCCGAACAAAAGCCAAAGAACCCGTTTGAGAACCCTAAACCTAAATCCTGAACAAAGCCTCCTATGGACCCTAAACTTGGGCGCTGCCCCCCAATCTGTAGCAGTGAGATAATATTCATACTGTAATTAAATGGGACGCTTGTGTTGTGACCCCTGGTTTTGACTGTAGCAGTATGGGGGCTCAGTACCCAACTCCTACTTGGTGGTTCATGGGTGATTATAAGTGTGGTTAGAAGCAGGGTGACCATAACTATAACCCATATTACGGGACTTATAGCTATCTATGAATTTTCAAGTAACCTTTATAGTGAACCATTACAGTAACCCTTATAGAACCCGTATAGCAGCCCAGTATCAGTATTGACCCTAGACCGCAGATCCACTTATAACTATTCATAAATACCCCAAACCTTTAAAACCCCAAACGTTACACCCACCTTTGGTGAAAAACAGCGTTCAACAAAAAGTTCTAAACCCAGCACATGACCTTGATCCCAAGGACCTTGCCAGCTTCCAGAAAAGGCTTGAGCTCCTCTTGGAGGCCAGGGTTTGATGTTTCGGGCTTTGGGGTTCAGGGTTCCAGGGTTTAGGGTAGGGATTTAGGGTTTAGGGGTTTCAGGCTTTAGAGTCTTATAGGACTTAGGTTTTTAGGGTTTCAGGGTTTGGGTCTTTAGCGTTTAGGGTTTTGGGGGCTCCTCTTCCTCACATAAGCTGCAGCTAAGATTGGGGACAAGATGGCCTTATCGAGCAAAGGCATGGGATTCTACGAAGAGAGCTTAGAGAACTGTATTATGGCCCTTCTGCGGGTTTTTGCTGAGGACCCATATCATGTGTCTGTGACACCTTATATACCAAGTCCTACCCAACAGCCACTTTAGCTGTTCTGGCGCCTAACCTGGGCCGTTGTCGCTGTGCCCGAGGGTTTTCGGAGGGTTTCCGTCCTGAGCACCAAGCCCCCAAAACCCTAAGAAGCACGCGCACACACGGAAGCCCTAAACCGTTTCCCTAAACCCTAAACCATTAAACCTTCACACTGAACCCTGAGACACACACACACACACAAAACAAAAAGCTAAACCGCACTGGAAACACTAAATCACCAGACACCCCAAGCCCGGGTTTAGACTTTTGGGGGCTTTAGGGTTTTGGTTTTGGGGGGTTCAGCTTTCCGAGCTCTTCAGCCGCTATGGCAAGGCGACCGACGTCTGCCTAACCTTCCACAACGGCCTGGCCAGTGTCTCAGACATCGGAGGGTTTAGGGTTTAGGGTTTTGGAAGTTTTTGTTGGGCTTTGAACCCTAAGCCATAAACTCTGGGGTAGTAGAATGATTCTATAGAGCTTCTGCTTGACTTCAAGGCCTTGAGCGTTCAGGGATTGCGGGGGCAGGTCAAGAACTAGAGGTCACGAATATGAGCATCCAATGCACGTCCCGGGTTTTCGGATAGGTCTGAGGGCTACAGTAGTTGCAATGCTCGGCCATGCGGTAGACAGTTTTCCCATGGGCAACCCTACAAACCCTAAGCTCTAAACCATATGATCCCTCAACAGGAACCCTTGTAGAAAGTACCCTTTAAAGGAGCCCTAAAACCCAAACAAACCCTCAACCCGGTTGGGGGTTTAGGGATCCTGGTGGCCAGGACTTCAGCATGCTGCCGAGCGTGGTGGTCAGCTACGATGGGCCTCCCGTCACAAAGTACGCCTTCTTAGGAGCGTAGGAAGCGCATTGAACAGTTCTTCACATAGTGGGGTTCAATGCCATTCGGGAATTAATTGGGGGGTTGTGTTTCCCAGGAATTCTTCTCAAAGCCCCCACTAGACTTTAACAATTGCAACAAGAGTACCACAATTCCAATCATGAAGGTGTTGCTGGGCAGATCGGGGGAGGGCAGGCTTACTATAAGGGATCTATAAGGGTACTATAATAATGTAGGAACCTGATTAACAAACCTTGGGCCTTTATCAGGGTTCCTTATATGAAGCTTGCAGAGGGGCGTTCCCAGAGAGCCCAATACCCCTTAATTAAGGAATATGGCTTAAATTATATAGGGCTTCATATTATGATTTAGGCCATATTCCTTAATTAAGGGGTAGTGGGCTCTCTGGGTTTGTGTATGTTTAGCATCCCGAGGCCCCTAGAAAGGGCTAAGGCAAAGGAGAAGCAGGCGAGACGCGAGGAACAAGGGAACGACTATAGGGGCCTAAATTACCTATACCATTTTGGGGGTTCCTGATTATAAATAGTACATATGATATACACCGAAACCCCTATTCTAACTATTAAGGCTCCTGTAGTATAGGGGTAGTGTTAGTCCATATCGTACTCCAAAAGCCTGCTCTCATTATCAAGGCCACTGCCGTTGTGATTTTCCGGGTCACGGGGAGGAGCCTACTTGAGCCCTCCGTCCGATATTTTGTCATTTCTTCAGCATTAGAGGTCTATCGGGTAGTCTTACTTGTGGGTTTGCTCTGTACGAGTGAGAGCAAGAGAGAGCCGGAAGAGGCAGAGCACTATAGAAACCTGTAAAGCCGTACGATGGAAAACCGCATGAAACTTTCGTCATTTAATCCCAAGCATTAAACGGCTGTAAATCCTGACATAGTCGGCCAAAAAAGCTCTACAGACTTATGGTCATAGACTGTCCCTAGAAGGCAGTAGCACAAATCCGTTTTTAACCCTAGCTGCCCGCACCCCTAAGCTCCACAGTTTGAAGGCACAAGCATTTGACCCTAAACCCTAAACCCCAAGAGCCCTGGACCCTGGCCCTTGGAACCTAAAACCTGAACGCTAAACCCTAATCCCGAAGCCCCTAAACCGAAGCGGAAAACCCCCAGAACCAGCCTCGAGGCGCGTGGGCGACGAGATTAGCGAGTTTGAGAGCAGCGGCGAGGCTGCGACGCTGTGGTCTTGAGGTTTAGGGGCCCTTTTGAGTTGGTTGCTTTTGGGTTTAGGGTAAGGGTTCGTAACATGGATCCTAATATATTGGTATTACAGGGCCAGGGTTTCTTAATCAGGTTCCTACATTACACAGTTTAGGGTTTGGGGGTTTAGGATCTTGGGCCTGCCAGCCTGTATAGTTTTCGGCGTTTCCCGGGCTTTCGGGGTATAGGGCTCAGGGCGCATTGTGTCTCATTCTTTTTGGGAGTTTCGGGCTGTTTTTTCCTGCAGTTCAGACTGTCTGGGGCTGCCGCCAGATACCCAATCCACTCAATAATAAAGGGGCCTTAATATTTAGGATAGGGTTTTGGGGCCCATTATACTATAACTATAGTAAGGAGTATAACCTATACTATTTTGGTGGTTCGTCATTACAATTACAGTATAATGGGCCCCAAAACCCTGCTCTGATTATTCAAGCCCCTATATTAGGCAGACTGGGTGTATTGGTATGCTCAACTGCTGTAGGAAGCCACTCTAGCAACAGCATTGCGTCATAACCCCGATACGAGTGCTCACAAAACCGCAGCAAGAAGCCTGGAAAGTCACTCTCTGAACCATGAACAACCCGAATATAGGGACCTGAGCAGTGAGTAAAAATCATTGCCTAACATTCCCGAGGGAATCTTTTTAATTCGAAATCATCATCACACGAATCTAACGTAGAGGCAGGATGACCTTGAGAGTAACTGTAGTTATCAACACTTATACGGCCTATAACCCGAATTAAGGCACCTGTGACAGCTCTTGCCGGGTCTCTTGACCCTCTAAGTATAGTAGCCCTATTGTAAACCTTACAGCAGAGCAACCCTTGTTGTAACCCCTATATTGCCCCTGATGGTCATCCTTATCGTAGCCAATAAAGCAGCCACTTAAAAAGAAGGGCCCTAAATCCTGAACCCTAGACCCTAGACCCTAAGCCTTTAATCCTAACCCCTAAACCCCTTAACCGCAAAACCCTAAACCCCAAACCCCTAAACCCTAAACCCTTAAAACCTTTAGGCCTTTCTGACGGCCGCCTGGAGCAGCAGTTAGGAAAAAGGAGTCCCAAAAAAAAACGTAAAAAGAAGGGGTGCAGGTCGTGACCATCTCATCCTTCGCTACGGAGGAGGGCCCTGCCAGAGAGCAGGGGCCCCACAGATGCAGGATTTAGGGTAGGTTTAGGGTTTAGGGGTTCAGCGTTCAGGTTTTAGAGTTTCGGGTTTAGGGCGGAGCGCTTTTGGAGTTTAGGCTTTAGGGCTCAGGGACCAGATTTGACAGGTTTAGGATTTAGGCTCTAAAGTTCCGGGTTTAGGGTCTAGAGCTGTTAGAGGGCTTAGTTTAGGATTGTTTGGATTTTCCTCAGGTTTAAGTATAAACGTTCGGCATGTAGTTTCTAGAGGCAAGGGTTCAAAGTTTAACACGTAGGGTCGAGGGCAGTTGCGGGTACGGTTGCCTCACTTGGAACCCCAATTAGTAAGTCTCCTGATCTCTCGATTAAACTGCAATCCCCGTCGACCGCTTTGTCAGCACATATCCGGGACAACGGCCCCATATAGGCCAGTATCACCGTCAAACCCCATCTAAAAAAGTTCTCCCTGACAAACTTGGTTGTGTGGGACGCCATGGTGGCCACCATCCTCTATGCGGGCGATGGACCGGTTCTGAAGGTGCTCTCGGGCAAGGATGAATCCCCCGAGCTTCAAATGGTTAAGGGAGAGCCGGCAGAGATGCCCCAGTTCAGCGACTTCACCCTGAATGAGAATGGATGGCTGTTAGCGCCCACAGACAGGAAGGACACACGTGCTCTCGCACGATATTACGGCTTTGAGCCGTGCAAAGCCACCTCAGCGTGAGGCATCTTCAGCTGGTACGTGCAGGTTGTGCATTACTTGGAGGATCATAGGACTTAGTAAGTAAGGTTGAAAGTACCTTAATTGGGGTTACAAGTATAGTTACCCTTATGTTATATTTCTAGTTACGAAGTCCCTTGATCCTTCAAGTAAGGTACGCGGATGTGTCAAGGGGGGGGTGGCGGACCGAACTGACCGGTCTTTTTGCCGCGGCCTCCTGTACTTAAAGGATCATGGGACTTAGTAACTGCGGTTATAATTAGGGTAACTATACTTGTATTCCAAATTAAGTATTTTTAACCTTACTTACTAAGTCCCATGATCCTCCAAGTACTCTACCGCTTTGTTTTTGGGATGCAGGGCTTTTATTCCACAGGTGGTTTGTTCCCTGCATCTGTCCTTTGATTTGAGTCCTTGCTGAACTTGTGCTCTGCTGTATTTTTAGGGTTTAGGGGTTTAGGGTGTAGGGTTCAGGGTTTGGGGGTTTAGGGTACTCCCGGGCAAAGTCTGATTAAATCCCGAGCTTTGGTTTACGAGTTTTGCATACTATGGGTGTTCTGCGAGCCCTGGATTCCTAAGCCCTAAGACCATAAACCCTACTTGAAGGATCATGGGACTTAGTAAGTAAGGTTATAATAAGTACCTTAACTGTGGTTATATGTATAGTTACCCTAATCATAGCCCTAGTTACTAAGTCCCATGATCCTTTAAGTAGACCCTATAAATCCCCTCTTAAAATAGAACCCCTATAGATCCCTTTAAAGGAGCCCTTTAAGGAACCCTAGTAACTACGTCCCATGATCCTTTAAGTACACCCCCCCCCCCCCAAACGCTAAGCCCTGGACTGATCGTAAGGAGGACTTGGATCTTCGGCTGTTACCTTTCTAAACAGCATTTTTCTTGCCATGGCATCTTCAGCTTGCTTCACCTCGTAACTTAGGGGTACTTAGAAATATTGTTAATTTTTGGTTATTATACTCCCTAAGAAACAGCTAAAATTGTAATGTTGCTAGGGTTCTAAGTTCACTATAGGTAAATGAGGCTTTCACCGCCAAGGAAGGTAAATGCAGCATGTGTATGCTTTGACTCAGCTAAGCCCTCAACCCCCAACGATCTTTAATCATATTGTTCAAATCCGTACAGAACTCCTTCATTCACCCTTTCAATCAAGCAGCAAACCTAAACCCTGAAACTCCAGACCCATGAAACAAAACCCTAAGATTCTAGAGGCAGCCTACTTCTCAGCCCCCTAAAGCCTCATGCCTTAAAAGCTCACCCCCCAACCTCTATAAGGTCTTGTAAAATCCGACGAGATTCTTGGATTCCATTGTAGTCAGGCCCAGACCCTCAACCCTAAAACCATAGATTCCTGTTAAGCCCTCCTGAACGGTGCAAAACAAGCCCACAAGCCCCTGACGGGTCGAATCCTAAGACCAATGCCAAAGCCCTACGCCCCAAACCCTACAGAGCCCTGTAGCCCTCAAAATGGCCTCATCCCGTGCGAAAGCTTTCTTAGCATTACAGAAGTCTTTAGAACCCACAAAAGCCCGAAGCAGCTTTCCACCTTCCCTAGAGCCCTTTCAGAGGCCATAAAGCCGCACAGTAACCCATGGAGCAAGGGCTTGAACCACAAGTCCGCAAGACGCAGCGAGAGGTCCGGCGCTCGCGAGGGATGGCAGGTGAACCTGGTCGAGACCTTCAAGATGGATAGCCACGCGGCTGCTTTTTTCTTTTCGATTTAGGGTTTAGGGTTTAGGGTCCAGGACTCGGGTTGAGGGTTTTGGGGTTTGTAGGTCTCATAAGGCTTTGTAGCGTTGTAGACTTCTTTCGGCGGGTTTCTAAAGGGTTCCAGAGGGTTGAGGGGGTGGTACCGTCTGGATTTTATTGGATGAGGTGTTTCGATTGTTGCGTATAGGGTTGTGAGAGTGGCCAGGTTATGACTCCGGCTGCACCAGTTTAGTATTCCCTTGTTTCTGCGTTTGCATTACCATGGGCACACTTGTTGTAGTTCTTTTGTGCGACCACGACTGGCGTCACCGCCACAGTCACTGCCACCACTGACCACCAATCTGCTGTTTATCAACCGTACTGTGACAAGAACATACTGGAACGACAACAATTAGTACTCTTGTAACAACCCCCACCACTACCGCTTGCACTACCACTACCACGATAGATACCACTGCCATTGCCACTACAACCAATGCGACCCCCACCACTACCAGTACCACGACGACGACAACTCCTACCACCTACTGCTGCTGTTACCGCTACCTGCGACACAGCGACTGCCACTGCCGGTGCCATTGCTACTGCTACTGCCTCCGCTGCCTCCGCTGCTTCTGCTGCTCCTGCTGGCTCCTGCTCCTGCTCCTGCTCCTGCTCCTGCTCCTGCTGCTGCTGCTGCTGCTGCTGCTGCTGCTGCTGCTGCTGCTGCTGCTGCTCCTTCTCCACCTGCTGCTGCTACCCCAGCTACGACGACGACGACCATGACGACGACTGCTACTGAAAACTCCTGCTTCTCCCACTCGTGTTTGAGAACCCGCTGCAACAAACTCTAAACCGCCTCAACCCAAATCCAATAATTCCGTAATCCCTCAGTCCAACTGCGATCTAGTTTCTGGTGGTCTCAGGTAACAGGGCGGCTTTGGGCCAGTCGCTTGGTGGCATTGGTGTCGTGGAGCTACGGCTTTGGGTTCAGGGTTCGCGGTTGAGAAGTTTTTGCTGTATTGGGTTTAGCCTTTTGGGGTTTAGGGAAACTTTTCACCCTGCGCAAAAGCCCAGAACTTCGTTGAAGCTGGGTTTCAGAAATCACGCCCCCTAGCTATTAAGTCCCATGATCCTTCAAGTAGACCCTATAATAGAACCCTGTTGATCATCATATTGATCATTCGAATTTGGATTATCCGTCGAGGATGCCATGGACCTGAGGTTGTTCGGGACGTCGAGGTTAAAACCAAGACAGGCGGCAAACGTCCATGGGCTCACTACCTCGTTTTCACAACTCGCAAACTTGTCATGTGTACATAGCCCTCAGGGCGAATGATGCACATTGTATGCGATGCTTTCATGTCATGCATGCTTGGACTCTGTCCTAAGCTGTGGGCTTTGCCGTTCATGGCATGCCGAGCCTTCAAGGCTTCAAATTCGACGTTATCAGGAATGGAGCTACGACCTACACGTAGAGCGACGCACGCATAGGGAACTCTACACTCCTCCTTGAAAGTCTCTGTGAGAGAGCTTTCACTCCCTCAGATTCCCGATCGTTCGGCAGCTGTAAGACAGTACCTACAGAAAGACCGCCTACTAACACTGGTAACACCTCTCAGCGCTTGACATTCGGGAAATAAATGTACTGCTCCAGGGGTCCTACTATTCGTAGTTATCATCTGAATCTCTCGCATATCAATATGCGTCAGACCCCTGGGAAAATCAGTCTGCGTAGAAACCTCCCGGCTAGGAGGACGGGTCTGTGTACCCTGGGCTGAGGCTGACTCCCTTTGAAGAGGCGAAGTTAGTTCCCCAAGAAATCCAACCGGGGCATTGGAAAAAGATGTAGGGTTGGATTCCCTTGGAGGCACAGCTGGATCGGTGGAGGACGAAATGGGATTTACCTCACCTTGAAGTCCAGTCGGCTCGGTATAGGGACGCGCGGAGTTGGTTTCCCCAAAGTCCAATTGGATTGATGGAGGGTGAAGTGTAGGACTGGTCAGGGAGACTTCTTGAAACGGCCGTGGATGGCAGGGGTGCAATGCTTCCCGCCTCTGCAAACCTAGGCAACGGTGGGTTACGATCGACCTCCCACCTTTCACCAACATTGACCTGGACAACTGGGATACCTGCAGACGAGGAAGACCCAGACTCCGGGAGCGGAGCGTTCCTCCTCCTTAGAGTCTGTTCGTCGGCCTCCAACTCAATTGCACGCCTCACTGCTTCTTGCCGCCTTTGTCTCCTAGACCTTTCAATCGAAACTTCATCCTCGTCTTCATGCCTCAGGGACCGAATCCTCGGACCGTCAGTCCTGCAGCACCTGATCAGGCAATACTTGCCAGATTCCCACACAAACAATATCGACAACATCATCATGATTGCCACTACCGACAATTCCAAACTCAGTGGATCACTGAGCTCATCATCTTCAACGGCTTCAGCTTCTATCATCTGCATTATTAGAACCAACAGAACCAACTTGATCCTATTAGCCCTAAGCTCCGGATTGACGGTCGGAGCTGCACCTCGAATCAAGGTAGCAATCTGCATCGGCGGAAGCTCTACACTTAGCCCAATCAGGCACGCCAGAAATTGATGCCTAGGGCCTGCAAGGATCTTAGTCAGCAAATCAGCCAATTGTTGCTCACCTGGGCAATGATCAACCTCTAGTTCCTTTCTTTCAACCTGATCCTTGACGAAGTTTGATCTTACCCTTAGGTGCCTAGTTCGCTGGGAACCCGAGCCCTCAACGAGAGCTATCGCCGCTAGGTTATCAACTAAGAGTAGTTTTGTCCTTAGATCACTTGTAAGCTCTAGTATCAGCGACTCCGAGCTCTGACCCATCACTACTCCCTCACAAGCGGCAATTAACTCCGACTCTGCCGTCGACAGGGACACCAAAGCTTGCTTCTTGGCCTTCCACACAACCGACCTTCCATGATAGGTGATCAAGACCCCAGTGATGCTGTGCGAGCCATAGGGTGCGAATGAAGCATCGGTGTACACGACCATTCTCTTTTCTCCCTCAACCGGAATCAAAGAGAGCTTCCAGTCCTTTGTAGAACCCAGAAAATGCAACAGTCGCTGGCCTAGACGTATCACGTGTTCAGGTGCCTTCGTACACCACGAGCCCATAAGGGACACAGTGTAAGCTGCATCAACGCGAGTCCTCTGCGTCAGCCAAAGCAGCTCCCCGGTAATACGTTGCGCTCTGCGCAGCGTCTCGGGAGTATACCCTTCCTCATGCTCCGGTGCTTCCTTCACCCACTCACGGGGAACAGGCGTACGATGCCTTGGCTCTAGACTATACATCCTTAGGAGCTCATCTATGTAACCCCTTTGGCCTAGCAGGAAGCCCTGACGTCCCTCGGTATCTTGGCCAATGCTTATCTCGACTCCAAGAAACGTAATTGGCTTCGATAGCGTGGCTTCCTCCAAGGGGGTGCACTGCCACATGCTTCTCAACCATGCATAGGCCTTCTCAGCTTCAGGTTTTGTAGTCAAGAACATCATATCATCTACGTAAATGATAACAAAGCCTATGACTTGATCATCGGAATTTAACATTTTCCAAACATTTCCCTCCGCATTGGACTGTTGCAACCGTATCAGCCCAGACTCACCTTCCCAAGTTGCACCTTTAAGAACGGAGTCCCTATAATCACTCCACCACTTCGGGCTCTGCCTCAAACCGTACACTGCCTTGCAAACCTCCCAGCACTCATCATGAGTAGTGATACCCATCTGCTCGAGCAGACGCGGAGGCTTGAGGAGTATTCTGCCGGCCATATTCAAAGGCAGTGGAGCAAGAAGGAAAGCGTTTTTAATATCTGTTACGAAGGCAAGAAACTTCCGAACCGCGGATTCAACCAAAATTGTGCGCAGGGCCTCGGCCGGAACGCCACCCGCATACAACTCCAGGCCAGGATCCTTTTCCTCGAAGTTTCCACAGCCTACCACTCTGCATTTCCTACGAAACCAAGCGGTATCGGCTCCTGGTTTCACAGTGAAAACAGTCTTCGCGGGTAACACCTGCACATCCGGTCGCGACATTGCCTTTGTAACATCTGAGCCCTGAAGCCTTTTAATACCCTTCATGGTCTCTAAAGCATTCACCTCTGCTCTTGCTGCTGGGATCCATTTCTGCAAATGCTTACGGACTCCATCCGGCGAGACATTGTGTACAACCTTAAGGGCATCAGTTAGGTTGTCCAAAATATTTTCAACATCTTTGGTGTAGAAGGATTCGTCTATCTTACACACCTGTGGGTCTGCGCTTAACGTCCTACCTGGCTGACCGACAACCTTCAGTGGATCAGTCGTCGGTACCCCAATCCTTGACGTAGTTTGCGCTGGTTGGTGGGGCAGACAATGATCGCTGCTGGGCAAGTTCCCAGTTGGGGTGCTTTCACCGTCATCATTGCAAGTAACCATTCTGCAGCTATATCCGGAAGAAGAGGCTCGGTTCTCCTCTTCACCAGGTGGAGAATCATCCTCTGCACTATCCCTTCTAAGGAAAACTGTACCCAAAGCGTCCACCGGGTATCCTGGTGGAAGATCATCCTCCTCCTCGTCCCATACGGACTGCATAAGCATTGCATGTAGGGCGTATTCCTCATCAAGGGACCTGTTCTGCTGACCTTCCTCATGAAAGCTGCAGTCAACTTTAAACAAACCAAGGCCACCTGCTGCAACACTCGGAATCGGGTCATTCGAGCTCGCACTAGGTTGGGGCCTAAGGTCAGGGCTATCAGAACCTTGCGCGGGGCGGACAGCAGCCTCAGTGTATTCTATCCATCGTTGTTCATTCCTTCTTCTTTCTTCACTTATTATCCAATCTTCTTCCCGCGGCCTATCCTCGTCTTCATGGCCCTTAACTCCTATTCCTCTCAGAGGTGGGTCGGGAGATCTAAACCCTAGGGTTCTATTCTGGAAAATCCATGGGAGCTTGCGATGCTGGCGGTCTAGAAGCTGGACCTCCCCTGTGGTTAGCGAACACAAATTGGGATTATCGGGTCTTACAGTACCCGACGGGTGTATACCTCGCATGATTCGTGAAGCATTTTCAGGAGAGAAACCATTTTCGATCAAGTCCTCTTCATACAACAACGCAAGGTCCGCAGCCTCTTCGACTCCCAAGACCCTAAGCTTTCTGCACAACCAAGCGACACCCCGATCATCAAGAAACTGATACAAGTCAGTCTCCTCAAGGTTATGCACCGGTGCATGCTGAGGATCAGAGGTCGAGAAATCCCAACCTACAACTGGAGTCACTGAGTCCTCTTGCTCATCATCACTGAACCCCCATCCGGGACCGGCATCCTCGGACATTGCAGTTGACTCACCATTCAACTCAGGCAATTCCTCCTCCGAGCGATCCGAACTCGTATCATTCACCCTTACAGCTGAAACGCAGTGTTCGGCTCCATTTCCATCTTCAAAACGAAATCCAACCTCCTTAAGGAAAGACTTTGCTTCGATGTTAATCTTAGCTGTACCCAATGGTGTATACCCGACCAAGAACCAATCCGGAGTCCTTGTAACTAAGTGAGGGATCCTTGCATCAAAACTAGCAACGCGGCTGGTAAGGGTGTGTACCTGCTCCGAATGGAGCTCAAAGCTTCCTGGTACGCACATGATGAAATTCTTGGAACCCCACTCGTTCCTGACGTCCTTATGCAGCTCAACCTCCGTGGCCCTAAGGATCATCAAGGCTGACCATTGTGGGTTGTCAAGATCAGGATTCAGACTGGTCCGCCTTCTCAAAAGGTGATTCAGGAATTTGGTGGTTTGCGGAAGGCGTTTGCGCAATCTAGTCGCGCCCCTCTGTCCTCCATGACAAAAGGCACCCAAGACGTACTTCTCCTGAACTCCACCTCTACGATCACCAGAAGGCTTCTCCTGGCTCTCAAGAAGACACACCATCCTTCGGAACGCCTGGTCCGATATATCATCATCAAGTAGTAGTTCAGCAGCCAATGCTTCAAGGGATGATTGCCCTTCGGAGGCATCAAGAAAGCTAACCCTCGATTTTCCTCGCACACGTCTGTCCGGCACCTTCACCTCCTCACCATCAGGCACGGAAACCGGCTCTAAACCATCCCCAAGCTGAACTTCCTCCTCCTGAAGAATAGGTAAGTTCAAACCCTCTAGTTCACTTGGGTCTACGGTGTTGGCCTTAAATCCCTTAGAGGCAACCAGGTTACCGGCAGCGGTGATTAGGACGTGGCCGTCCGATATGGATCGATGTGGACATGCGTACTGTGCATTAATCCATCTTTCCATAAGCTGCTTCGCCCCATCTGCTGGACGCTTGATTCGGTGTAAAACCTGCTGCCCAAATCCTGGGGGGCTAGGCCTATTCAAGATTGCACAGTTATGCTTGTGTGCAGCCCATCTTCCGGCTAGGGGCCACCAACATATTGGCAACGACGCGCTACGGAGTAAGGTCCTTATTCTTGACTTAAACCAACCGACGGTCCTTTCGGCCAATCCATTTGCTTTCTTATCGGTGGGCAGGGAATTAGAAACCCTTATTCCCCTATCCCCAAACCACCTCGCGAGGGCAGTAGTCGAGAACTCTGTTCCCGGGTCGTGATGGACGCTCCTAATCGGAAACTCTAAGCCTACATTCAATATCATACGTTGCACGGCTTCGGTAACTTCCGGTCCGTTCTTGGTTTTCATTGGGATGAAGTACCTTAACACCACCTGTTCAACCGGCGTGGCGAGCTCCTCCGCGAGAGCCTGCATTGCCTCTTTGTCCAGTGGTACAGATTCGGAGCCTTCCTCCAAGGACTCAAAAGCTCGAACGGTACTCTCATCTCCACCCAAGGGCAAAACCTCCCTGGAAGGATCAACCTCAGTTTCAAGCTCTGGGAATAAATCGTTACCGGGATCCGAGGGCTCATACAAGCTATCCATTGCATCCTCTGGGAGATTCCCTTCATCTGGAGTGGCGGGCCTAACTAGGTCTTCAACCCCTATCTCTTTAGGCTCTGCCACTAGGACGGACTTAGGAATTCTTAGAGCCCCTATTAAGCCGTATCTCATGACACATTTCCCAGTAACGCAGGACTCATCCCTACCTGCTTCGGACGGTGGGACTGGGCCAAATAGGTCCAATGACAACGCGTAGGATCTCGGATGTTTGACCTTCGCATGAAACGGGCCCAGACCTGCCCCTTCCACGCATTGCCTGCAATCTTTGCGATACGGGATATGTCCATTCAAGACATGCTGTCTCCATTTTTCAAGGTCGGCCGAAGAAAGCTCCTTTACCTCCTTGACCTCGGCAGATGTATCAAACTCTTCTTCTCCATCCGATGATGAAATATCACTATCCTGCTCAAACATCCGGTTTAGTCGCTCCTCCTCAATTGCCGCAATCTGTTGTGCAACAGCAAAATCCCTTTCCCCTTGCCGGGCACTCCTTATCACCGCATCCAACGCTTCACAAGTAGCTCCAGCAGGAGTTCCAGACAACGCTCGCACAATTTCCCTTCTGAACTCCACTGTCCAGACGGGTCCTTGTTTGGGATTCTCAAGGGATCCTTTCATTGGCAGCCTCGCTAAGAAACCCATGTTCAAATTCGAGGCTATTCTGGTGGGTCTTGCGCCATTCCCGACCACTGATTGAACTTGATCACAGGTTCCTCCTTTATGCCTGAAACCTCACTCAAGAAGGGAATGCCTTGCCCGTTTGCAACAGAGGCAAGCGACCACAAGAACTTATCCTGATATTTCAGCACCTCCTTGCTGGGATCAGCATGCATTGGCGGTGATGAGAGGATACCTGACACCTTGCCTGCCGCGGCTGCCCAAAGCAAAACGCGCCAAACACCATCACGCTTGGTCAGGTCCCATCCCTTTCCACCCTTTTCTCTTATGTCTACTGGAAGGAAGCGAAACCCACGTTCCTCACACCAGCATGCAACGGGATCATCGCACTTGGGTTCTCCCGAACATAGATGCACTATCCAACGATCAGATTGCAACAGTGCTCTACGAGCTGCACGCTTTAAAGGTAGATTCTTCATAAGCTTCCAACCGGTCTCAGACGAAGTAGACTCGAATCCTTCTGCCATCCATGCCTTCAGGGCCATGGGAACGTCCTCAAGATAAGGTTGGGCTATAAGGGCCTGCAAGGCGTCACCTCGGTCCCCTGATGCCACATACCTCCTCAGGGTCTGCGTGGGGTCTGGGGAGGACTGCAAATGCTCTATCTGACACTCCAAGTCCTGAATACGGTCGCGGAAGGACTCCAAGCGCTTGCTCTCAAGCTCAGCTATCATAGTGAGTGCCTGGTCTTCCTGAACCAGTGGACAGTGATTGCTTGACAAACCTGTGTTCAATGCCCCAAGGGTAGGATGACTCACCTTCAAACCCTTCCTCTTTGACCATTCCACCGTACAACCCAAAGTTTCGACTAAGGATCCCAACGGGAGGATGGTTTGCGGCTTCGGGCTCTTATCATTATCCTTCCCCGAGGGTGGGACCACCAGCGTTCCCCCTTTAGTCTTCAACCATTGCTGACGCTCGTCTCCCGCCAAGGTTACTGGCACTGACTCCAGGTTTCCAAGCGATTGATCATAGGGAATCACGGCATGCGTAGCCCCGGAGTCTAGAAGGGCCAAAGCCTTTGCCAGCCTATCCTGATCGGCACTGGAGTTAGAAAAGGTTCTAACCATAGGCTCCTTCGTGGCAACCAAGGCACGCAAACCATCAAGCTGTTGTCTCAGACCCTCAATCGGAACTCTTTCCCAAGCATTGTCCAGTAGCTCCTCCTCAACCTGCAAACCTCTAATCTCGGGATTGCCCGCCATGCTCCTTAGGGTTTCGAGCTGCGCGCTTAGTGAGGCTAGCGTCACAGGAGTACCCTGTACCGGAGCTCCTTGAGCTGCTCCAGTACTCCCATTTGCTGAAGGGACAGGAGGACTAATCGGGACAGCCTGAACGGGAACCTGAGAGGGCGGAGCAGGACTCGCGGACTCCGGCATCGCCTGTTGCAAGATTCGGGCTGCATCCGCAAGCATCGATTTAATATTCTGCTTGTGAACGGTCAGGACTTCCAGTAACCTCTGATCCTCCCTTCGGATTCGCCTGACCTCGGGACGGGGTCTTTGGTGCTGGCGGGGACTTATCATCCTTCGTTCCTGCCTTACAGTCCGAAGCCCTATGGTTTCGACTGCCACAGGACCTGCACCTCTGGGATTTCTCCTCCTTGGAGAAGGAGTTCCAGTTGTGCTCGAAAGAGCAATCGGCACCCTTTTTACACCCATTATTCTGTACGTAGAAGGTACAGGGTACCTTTCCAGACTGAGCATCTCCTGAAGGCGGATTCTTAGGAGGAGGTCCGGATTTAGGGGTGGACTTAGGATTCCTGGGTCCCTTAGGGTTGGGTGTAGGAGCTGCTGGCGTCGCTTCAACTCCTTTAACCTTGGCCTGAGGTGCACCGTCCTTAGCCTTATCCTTATCCTTATCCTTATCAACCTCCTTATCCTTGCCCCCTCTGTGGTGGATGGCCTCTAGCTCGCTCAAAATTTGAGCATGCAGTTTCATCACTTTGTCATTGTCTGGGTTCATGTCCACCTGCAATGACGCACGGCTCAAGTTCACACGGAACCCTACATCAGGGTTCTTTTCCAAGGCCATCCTAGATATTTTCGTTATCGCCTTGACTTGCAGCGCACAGTCCGGTAGTGAGCCACCGAGCTCTGACATCCGATTGCACCACCTCTTCCAGCGACGCAATAAATCTATAGTGTCGGATACTCCGGCACCTGCAGCCGGATCCTGGATATGCCGAAGGCCAAGTTCACGCTCTGTCAAACTACCCGGACCGTAGATTATGAACAACTTGCATACAAGTGGGAAAAGTCCTGACACCCGTGCCGCGCTGACTTCATCTTTAACGCTGTTAGGTGTAGCTGCAAGTATCATAGTTTCCATTCGTCTGGATACTCTCTGCCACCGAGGTTGCTCTATGTCGGTAGAAGGATTAGTTCGGTGTGTCAAACGGCCTAGCGGGTCCAACCTCAAGTAGACCTTATACCATTCGGTGGCCTCGCTAACTACCATAGACCAAAGTTCTTCTGAGTTATCGCTCACATCAGCAAGGGCTGGCCTTACATTATGCAGCCAGTCCGCAAACAGAAGACAAGACTCAGCTCCTAAGTCTGGTAGATTTGGTAGCGACTGCACACCTGGTTTAATCACCTCAGCATGTTGACCTGTCTTCGGCGACGCTGCAATCTCAGTAACTATACCCTGCAATTGTGCCATCCCCGTAAGAACCACATTTAACGGGTCCAGTGTCTGACCTTGCGCATGCACCTGACCTGAAGGCTGCGGAACCTGTCCTGAAGGCGGAGGAACCTGACCTGTAGGCTGCGGAACCTGACCTGTGGGCCGCGGCACCTGTCCTGAAGGCATCGGCACCTGTCCTGAAGGCAGAGGAACCTGACCTGAAGGCATCGGCGGAACCTGACCTGAAGGCTGTGACACCTGACTTGAAGGCATCGGTGGAACCTGACCTGAAGGCTGTGGAACCTGACCTGAAGGCATCGGCGGAACCTGACCTGAAGGCTGTGGCACCTGACCTGAAGGCTGTGGAACCTGACCTGAAGGCATCGGCGGAACCTGACCTGAAGGCTGTGGCACCTGACCTGAAGGCATCGGCGGAACCTGACCTGGAGGTTGTGGTACATAACCCGGAGGCTGTGGCACCCGACTTATCATCATCATCATCGACTGTTGAGTATGCGGAGGTATGGTCTGACCTTGGGCCAAAGGTATCTGTTCTGGCGGCAAAACCTGACCTATAGGCAACAGTGGAACCTGACCTGAAGCTGGCAGAACCTGACCTGCAGGCGGCGGTAGAACCTGACCTGAAGGTGGCGGAACCTGACCTGTAGGCTGTGATACCTGATCAGGAAGCTGAGGAACCTGGTCTGTCGGGGAAACTCCAATATTCAACGACTGTGGAAACGCTCCCATACCAAGCGGTGGTCGACTTGAGGATTGGAAGTCCAAAGGAGTGCCTCGGGAGTCTTGTGGCCTCAAATCCAAAGCCCGACTAGAACCCATAAGATTCTCCAAACCTCTACCCAACCATCCTAGACCGGGAAAGCCATACATCAAAGAATCACCCCTTCCTACACTGGTTCTCATCTGTACACCACCTCTCGTCTGTACATCGTCTACCATCCTACCGCGCAACTCGCTATTCTCCATGGCCAGAGCTTCAACCTGAGCCCTCAGCCTTCTACCCTCCTCATCTCGCAAAGCCATTAGCTCCGACAGTTGCCTCCTGACTTCAGCCTGAATGTCACTCGAAGAGGTCGACGGCGGATTGGGCATTCGCCCCGAAGTTGCACCTCCACTCGGGTACAACAATGGTGCTGCCCTCTCCATCTCTCTCATTCTCTGGACCATCGCTTCCGTCAGCAACGGCGTAGGAGGAAGTTGAGTAGCCGAGGGCGGTCTCTGCTCCCAGCTGGTTGTTGATCTCACTGACGCGTATTCAACTGCATCCTGGTTACTCGGAGAGGGCTGCTTCGGTGCTGCCCCTGGAATAACCTGCTCCACCACTGTCGGGATGGACTGTATCACTCTGGACAATCCACCCAGCACACCACGTGGAGCGCTCGACGAAGGTTCATTGAGACCTTCAAGGAAGTCTCCAGCCGTCTGTGGAACCGAACGTTCCGTTGCTGCGTTGGCTCCCTGAACCGTGCGAGGGACAGCTCGCGGGCTCACTGTTTCTCCATCCATGTCATACGGACTTCGATTCAGCGGTTGCGGAGTCACTCCATTGACCCGCGGAATATCCCCCGTAGCACCAGCGGTGGTAGGGTTTGGGCTACCCATAACCTGTTGATCATCATATTGATCATTCGAATTTGGATTATCCGTCGAGGATGCCATGGACCTGAGGTTGTTCGGGACGTCGAGGTTAAAACCAAGACAGGCGGCAAACGTCCATGGGCTCACTACCTCGTTTTCACAACTCGCAAACTTGTCATGTGTACATAGCCCTCAGGGCGAATGATGCACATTGTATGCGATGCTTTCATGTCATGCATGCTTGGACTCTGTCCTAAGCTGTGGGCTTTGCCGTTCATGGCATGCCGAGCCTTCAAGGCTTCAAATTCGACGTTATCAGGAATGGAGCTACGACCTACACGTAGAGCGACGCACGCATAGGGAACTCTACAAACCCCTATAGATCCCTTTACAGGAGCCTTTTAAGGAACCCTAGCCCCCAAACCCTAACCATCGATAAATCAGAACCCCGCCAGGAAAGCTCTCTTAAACAAGACTGACCCCTTAGCCGACACCTCCTCTGCCTAGGGCAAAGGTCGGAGGATCCCATGCTCACAGCATAGGAGTGTCGCTTGTAAAGGGCTCCTGACAGGGTGTCTTTTTAAAGATGCCTTTTAAAGCGGTTCTGGTTTTAAGGGTTCTTTTGCAATGGCTCCGTTTAAGGGTTCCTTTTCTCAGGGTTCCTGTTGTACGGGATCGCGAGCTTCATAAGAGATCTACCAGGTTTCGTAAGGGTCCTGGTCGGGTTTCTAGTTCTTTCCTTCGGGTTCCTATACGGTGGTAAGGGTTATGTAACAATTTCCAGAACGGGTTCTAGCGTTCGGGCATGAGCAATCAGTAGTTTTTTTAGGATCCTTGATATAGACCCCTAAACCCTAAACCCTAAACCCTATAGCATCATCTTCTCCAACCCAGTTCTGATTATTCAGGTTTCGTCAGGGTTCTATGCCCTCTTGCATGTTACAGCGGTTCCATATGGGAGATTCCAGCAGGGAACCCGAATATACTCAATAAGCAATACAACATGAAAGCCTGCAAGCATTGAGCCTAACACCTGAAAACAGATCCCCTAAGCGAGATACGCCTACTTTTAATTCACGATAACACATCGCGTGCTAAAGCATTGTGGAGCCCTATCCGAACCTGTGCTCTTGATTCAAAATTAGCTTATATTCCTTACAAGGGAGCCCTTAAGCCTATCCCGCTCTCTATCTCCATCTGAATCTGTATCTCTCTCCATCTCTCGTTCTCTCTCTCTCCCTCTCTCCCTCTCTATCTCTGTCTCTATCCCTGTCTCTATGTCTATCCCTATCTCTAGCTCAAGCTCTGCCTCTGTTTCTATCGCTACATCTACCCCCTAGCTGCATCTATCTGTCTATCTATCTATCTATCTATACTTATATGTCATCATCTATATATATATATATATATATAGATATACATACATACATATCTAGTATATATATATATATACACATGTATATAGACACATACACACGTACGTACATACCCTTCAAGAAAAAGACCCCCCCAAATCTTGGCAGCTCCCGCCATGTCCAGGCTCAACCGCTCTGATGTCCTGGAGGAGCTTTTAGTCCAAGTTTCTTCTAGGGCTTCCTAAAAGGGACCCCAAAAGGGTTTAGGGTTTAGGGATTCCTTCAAGGGTTCTATAAGGTTGCGGGTCTAGGGTTTAGGGTTTAGGGCTTGAGGGTTTAGTGGTTTAGTGGTCTAGTGGGTTAGGGTTTAGGCCTTGGGGTTTAGGCCTCCGGGAGGGATTCCTGTAAGGGCCCTGCTGCAGGTGAGAGGTGCAGGGTTTGGAGGAACCGTACGGTTCGTATAGGATTGATTAAGGATTTTACGGTTCGGGGCGAACAGGCCAGAGTTTGGGGTTTTGCAGTTGGGGGGGAGATGTGATTAGTAATGGCTTGAGTTTGCTCGTCGGAAGGTCGACGCCTTCTTATTGGAAACTATGCTCCTCCGAGTAGACGTCCCCAAACCAAATGCTAAACAAGCAACTTCCGACCCCTCACAGTATGAAGCCTGCCAGGGTCTGTGGTGGAGTGCTTAGGGTTGCAAACGCTTCAGAAAAAGTCTTGAACCCTATTGAACCCTTACATAGAGCCCTTAAAGGATTTGTTAAACCCAAAAGCCTAAACCCGTCTTAACCCCATATATAGAACTCTTAAAGGATTCGATAAGCCCCCAAAGCCTGCGCAAGCGTTCGGAGGATCATGGGACTTAGTAAGTAAGGTTATAAGTACCTTAGTTGGGGTTACAAGTATAGTTACCCTAATTGTAGCCCTAGGTGCTAAGTCCCATGATCCTTTAAGTAGACCCTATAAATCCCCTCCTAAAATAGAACCCCTATAGATCCCTTTAAAGGAGCCCTTTAAGGAGCCCTAGTTCCTAAGTCCCATGATCCTTTAAGTAAGCAAAGCCTTCGGAGGATCCCTCCAAGCTGCTGGAGCTCACTGGGGTGCGGCTGATGCGTCTTTGCGACGGTTTAGGGTTTTAGGGTTTTGGGTTTTGGGGGGTTTCGGAGTTTTGGGGAGTCCGCAATGCGAAATCCTTAAAGGAACCCCCTAAAAGAATTCTACAGGAGCCCTTTAAGGGAAGCCTTAAAGGAACACCTAAAAGGACCCTAGAGGAGCCCTTTAAGGGAAGCCCTTAAAGGCAACCTTAAGGCTTTGGCTAGGGCTGTCAGGTTTTGGGATTCAGGCTTTCGGGTTTGGGGGGTGGAGGGCTTTAGGCTTTAGTGCCTCAGGGTTCGATTCGTGGATTCAGAGCTTTCAGGTCGAGGGCTCTACTTAAAGGATCATGGGACTTAGTAACTAGGGTTATAATTAGGGTAACTATACTTATAACCCCAGTTAAGGTACTTATAACCTGACTTACTAAGTCCCATGATCCTCCAAGTAGGGTTGTCGGAGGTTTAGTCAGGCTCACCTACACGCCCCATCAACCCTCTACTAGAGCCTGGATACCTACCATCAGGTAGGGACCATGTACTATAGGGGCCTAAATAATTACCAGCACAATTTTTGGGTTCCTCATTTTACACTTATAATAGAGTATACTATTCTAATTATTAAGTTATAGTACAATATACCCCCAAATCCTACTCTAATGATTAAGACCCCTGTACTACCTCTGTTCAAGGGTACTGGCAGTGGGTTTCAGTGGTCTTGGAGGCTTCATGGAAGTCGTAGGGCCGCTGTTATCATCGGGGGCTTGATAGTGGGAATATGTTACGATAGTCTACAGTAAATACCCAAAAGTTGGACACCCAATAGCCTCCATCCTTGAGAGTAATGTATAGGGAATCCCAGCACTACTTTGGTCTTAATCCGGTTTCCAACTTTATGGGGCTTAGTGCAAAAGTACTTTCTTTGGGGTCCGAGTATGACTACAGTAGAACATGTACCCCAAAGCCCTACAGCTACATTTATTCCTTTCGGGGTCCCTGGGTATGAGTACCGGAGTACACTGTAATTTCTCCCCAGATTCAGTTTATTAAGGCGGCCTTTGGGGTGTAAGTGTAAACCCTAGACCCCAACCCCTGAACCCCTCACCCCTAAACCCCCAACCCCCTAAACCATAAACCTCCCAGAGACTCCAATATCCTTTAATTAAGGAATATACCTTAGATTTTCGTGGGATCCCTGATATGATTTAAGGTATAGTCCTCACTTGAGGGATATTGGAGTCCCCTAAACCCTAAACCCCATAGATCCCCGATACTACCCCTTAAAGGAACCCATAGAGATCCCTTTAAGGAACCCTAGGAGTCACTGGGCCCCTAAATCTAAACCCCTAAACCCCCGAAACCCAAAACCCGTAAACTGGGGGCCTCTTAGAGGATCATCGGACTTAGTAAGTAAGGTTTAGGGTCCCTTTTTAGGGTACTAGAGGCTTCTATAATAGGGTTCCTTAAAGGGATCTGATAAGGGGTCTATAATGGAGGATCATGGGGCTTAGTAAGTAAGGTTATAAGTACCTTCATTGGGGTTATAAGTATAGGTACCCTAATTATAACCCTAGTTACTAACTTCCATATCCTTTAAGTAGACCCTATAAATCCCCTCTTAAAATAGAACCCCTATAGATCCCTTTAAAGGAGCCCTTTAAGGAACCCTAGTTACTAGGTCCCATGATCCTTTAAGTAGGGGCCTTTTGCAGAAGATCGGGGTTCGGTTTTGGGTTTAGGGTTTTGTGCCGCTTTTTTTCGGGATGCTAGGGTGGCTCAGAGGCTCACGAAGCGCTGGAGCGGCTAGGGTTGAAGGTTTAGGGGTTTCAGGGCTTAGGAGCGTTTGGGTTTAGGGTTTTAGGAGGTTTTTTTGTTAAGGGTGTGTTTTGGAGTTTTGGCTTCATGGGTGTAGGGTTGATGATGGTTTAGTGCGGGGCCGATCCCGAAACCCTCAAACCGTGGTGCCTGAAAAACCCTCAACTCAAAAGCCTGAACGGCTTAAGGGTTTTCGGGTTGTGAACCCTGAAGCCTTCAAACCGTTTAGAAACAAGACTCCCATAAACCCCCCCCCCTATAGCACCCCTCAAAGAAGGGCTCCCCTCGTTTCGAACTCTTAGGGTTTAGGGTTTAGGGTTTAGGGTCTTAGCATTGCAGTTATAGTACACGCTTATGGTGCTAGTAGCACCTACTGTATAGTCACAGGAGGGAGCTTGGAGGTTCGTGGGTAATCCCTAAACGCTCATCCCCAAACCCCATAGAACCAAAGACGCTTTCCCAACCGGGATTCCTCTCATGCAATTGGAAAAGGCGTTCAAAAAAAACCTATAGAACCCTTAAATAAAAGGGCCTCCCCGTAGCTGTTTTACGGGAATGGTGAAGCCAAGCCCTTTTCACGTCAAGGTTTGAGCCGCAGGACTCGGCGACAGCCTTGGAGCTCTCAGGGTTCCACACCAACCGCTGCATGGTTACTGTAAGGGTTTAGGGTTTAGGGGTCCTTGCAAGGGTTACTAAGTTACTAAGGGTTACAAGAACAGGCGTGCGGTACGGCTTTAGTTTACGGGCCTGAATGATTAGGGTAGGTTTCGAGGGTATTTTGAGGCAAGTGGGGGGTGGTTACTTGGAGGTTCATGGGTAGCTATAAGTGGGGTTATAAGTAGGGTAACCATAGTTATAACCCATACTAGGGGACTTACACCCCCACTTATAACTACGCATGAGCCTTCAAGCAGGATTCAGCGGTTTCGCTCTTTTAAGTTTTGACTACAGGGCCTTTACCGACGGCTATTATTCCATTATTGGTGGAGCCCCACGACTTCCATCATGTTTTACTTAGGTACGGCCCCCTTACAGTGAGAGTCTATACTAGAGCTACTGTTAAGGTCCTAATTTACTAATATATCTATATTATGAATACTATTCAACTATTACTGAGTGGGGGCCGTACCCAGTGTTTTACACGTTTGCAGTTTCTCACAGCGTTTTTGGGTGGTCTGGGTGCTTTATGCATCTCGGATCTGCAGCCATCGCTTACCCTAAACCCTAAACCCAAAACCCTAAACCCCAAAACCTTAAACCCTAAACCCAAAACCCTAAACCCTAAACCCAAAACCCTAAACCCTAAAGCCTAAACCCTAAACCCTAAACCCGAGTTTTAGGTTGGCTTGGGGGGCTTAGGAGTGAGGGCCTGGAGGGTTACATCATCTACGGCTTAGGTGTTTAAAAATTTCAGGTTTGTGTGCACGTTCTATAAGGGAGATTCCGAAAATAGGGGACCCCCAAAAAAAAGTACCCTAAATAGTAGGATCCTTATTATAAGGACACCAGAATAGGGTACCCCCCCATTTTCGGAAACTCCTATAAGGCAATAGCAGTCCCTCGCAGTCCCTCCTAACGTACATGCAAGCACTAAATCCTACAAAACCGATCACAAGGGTGGCCTGAATTCCCGTAGCCGCCGGCATACCGAGGGCGCCACCGAATACTACCGTGCGACAGAGTCCCGCTTTGATCAGACAGTCTGCCCCAGCTCCAGCCGCGCTGTTGCACTACATAAACTAAACTGGGGCTTCATTCTTCCTTCGGGTTTTTAAATGGAGTTGCAGACGGTTTTATGAGGGTTTTTGGGTTTTGTGATGCAAGTAAGTAGGGTGTTGGTGGGCATGTTTTGGGATACTCGGGACTGTTTGTGAGTGTATGTTTGGAGTGTTGATCCGGTGAGGCTACAACTCTCCCTTGTATTTTACGGTCTTAGTGTTGCCCATGCCTTAGGCATCATCTTTGAATGTTGTTGTGGTATACAGCCAAGGGGTTCTTCATGGCAACATTCTTATTATGGAACCTTGAAAGTGCTTACAGCCTTATTATCCTATCCTACAGTGCCTCCAAATCATGCCCCGATGTCCGCCGCTCACATTGAACCCTGAACCATGAGCCCGATCACCCCAAAACCTCAGCCTCAAACTCCTCCAGCCTGAAAAAACCCTAAACCCTAAACCTGAAGCCCGAAGCCTTAAGACCATGAGCCGCATCATAGACCTGAGCCGACCTTCAAGTATCCGGGGACTTATATAGACGTCCCATAAACGTGAAGGGCTCGATACCGGTTCGGGGATCAGTAGGACTTCTGTTCGGGCTTCAGGGTTCAGGGTTTTGGGTTCGGGAGTGTGTTCGGATTTATGGGCTTAGAGGGCTAACAGATCACTTTTTCGATGCTACGATACTCGATTCTATGTCTTGATTCCATTTCATTGTCCAGGCTTCTGTGCTCAGACTTTTCGTCTGCACGTAGGAAAAGAAGGCTAAAAGTGTTGTCATCATAAGGTTTGAGGGCTTTAGGTCGTCATCTTAAACCCCCTAAACCCTAAACCCTTTAAGGGCTTTGGGTCTATGGGCCAGGCGTTTCGGGTCTTGAGCTTTGGGGGCAAAAGACCAATCCCCCTATCTCCGTCAAGGTTCCGCTTATCGGTAGGTTATGATGGGTTTATAGGGATCCTATAAGGGTATAGGGTTTAGGGTTTATAAGTAGGGAGTGGGGTTCCTCTGAGGGTTCACAAAGGCCTTTAAGGGATCTATAGGGTTTAGGGATTAGGGTTTTAGGGTAGATATAAGTGGGGTTATAAGTCCCCTGATATGGGATTATGGTTACCCTACTTAAAACCCCAGTTATAACTACCCATGAACCTCTAACTATGGTTTGGCATTTCAGGTATTTGCGTCGTAGGTTTTGTTGAGCCTGGCACACGCTACTCGAGCCTAGACCCGAAATCACCTTCGCTACCTTTGGGTGGCTGTCAAAATTAGGGTCCCTTGTTGAGTACCCTAAATAGTAGGTGCCGTATTATATGAAGGACCGAAAAAAGGGACCCTAATTTTGACGACCACCCATATGGGATTCCGAGCACCCTGCAAACGAGAGAGAGCTAGCCACCCCCAGGGATCCAAACCCAATGCTCTCCAGTATGATAGTCCCTAATAGTCCATGTTTTTGGTGGGGATCTACAAGTGGTCTATAGGGGGATCAATAAGGATCCTAGAAGGGGTTGTGGTTTGGGTTGGGAGGCCCAACGGCACCGAGCCCAAACCCTCTACGCGCTGGATCGCTCAACACCTGAACACGCCCATACAAGACCCTTCTGGGACCGTTAAAGATGCACCCTGTAGATTCCTTGCAAAGCCCGCGCAGAACCCTTATGAAGCCTTTGACCAAATCTGTGAGGCCTCGACATCAAGTGGCTCACGGACGGAGATGGTTCTCACTCGCCAGAGCTTCGGACGACAGAAGGGTAGAGCGGAAAGATTAGCTTTGTAATGGTATTCCCGTTTGGGGGTTTTAGGGTTGGCATTCAGGGTCTTATCTCCCCGGTAACCCTATTGTGCTGATAACCTCCCCTATATGAACAGAAGACGCGAGGGGCTCTCTGGGCAATGGCTGATTGCTCAGTTCATGGTATCGGGATCTGGGTTACTGCTTGTGGGTACCGTTGAATAGAAGCAATAAGGGCTTGGGGGTTGAGGCTATGCTAAGTTAGGGTTTCCTTTAGCTTCCAATCCATTGTCAGTTGGTAAGCACGGAACACCTCGATTTTGAACTTTGCCCTTTTGAGGAGAGCCGTTGGGGCATCTTCGCGCTCGTCACGCCCGAGGGAACGTGCCGCGACGGCACAGCATCGGGGAGAGCCTTTGCGTGTGCGTTTGGGTTGTCCTTGGTGTGCTAGCAACAACACCCCTACTCCTCTTCCGGGGGTCGCAGTTGAAACTCAGGCGCGGAAATAAACGTGTAGACATTCGTTCTACAACGTCCACGAAGGCAAACTATGGATACTGGTGCGTATTCAAGCAGGTTAGAAAGCAGGGCGCGGATAGCGTAGAGGTCCATGTGCAGGTGTAAATACGTATGCATGCACTTATACGTAGCATTTGCATAGACAGAACTGAACCCAAGTTAATGTTCCTGAATAAGCAATGTGGCAATGTGTATATATACACAGGTCTTCACATTTTTGATGTTTGTATGTACACATATATACTCTCTTTCTCTCTCTCTCTCTATATATATGTGTGTATGTACATGCACGTATATACTTGTATATATGTATGTGTATATATATATATATGTATACATACACCCACACACATCTATATATATATATATATATATACACATACATGTATATATATGTGGGTGTATATATATATATATATATATATATATGTATATGTGTGCTGTATTGTTGCAATTCTATGTCTATACTCACTAACACGCAGGAGAACCGAAGCCCAGTGCCTTAGCCAAACCTCACAAGAAAGTAGGCTCGTGCTCCTGGCAGTGACTACCGAATACCTCAGCCGTCTTCAAGGTTCAGGCTTTGGGCTCCGGGGTTCAAGATTCAAGGCTACGAGTCGAAAATCAAAATTTTAGGTTTGAAGGTTTAGGGCTAGAGTGTCTTGCGTCAAGCAGAAGAATCAGTTTTTGTGAAGCCCCGAGACAGCCAGCAGCCCCGGCCAAGGGTGAAGGACAGCTCTGTGTGCAACAAGCTTGCGGAGATTTGGACACCTGGCCTTGCTTTGGTGGTTTTCGATCGGTGATGTCTGCTGATGACCGTTTCCTTTCGATTGTAGTCAACTTGAGTGCGTTTTTGAGAGCGGTTTCTTTCCTGACATGTCCGGCGCCCCTCGTTTCTTCCTCATTAGAGTGAGTCTGGCGCTGGTTCTGACTATGGTTCCTATGGGTCGCACGAGTACGACTATGACATGTGAAAGGCCGACAGACGCTCATGACGGTCATGCCGAGATGCCTGCCACCCTTTTGGGCGTTCAAGCTCAGGATTGAAATCACTCACTCCCTTGAGCCAGAATGTATGGTTGATGTAGACCCGCGAATGATGAATGCTGATACGGGGATCCCTATGAAGCTCCTTTTATAAGGTGAGGGCTGATCAGTCATGGGTCTGCATTAGGTTCCAGTTTACTCCCTTTAGAAGTATAGACCAAGACCTCGATCTTGGACCTACTTAGTCTATTTCTGAAGGCACACCTCTTCAGAGAAACCAGGCGTTCTCGATGTCAAGCCTTCGAATCCCAATCAACATCGACCAAATCCTAAACCCGAAATTGCGAGTTGAATACTTCACAGCCCTAAACTCTATGAACCCTGAGAGCCCAAACAGCTCCACAGCCTTGAGGGGACAACAAGAACCATGAGCCATCAAGCCCGCATGAAACCGCACAGAACACTGCAAAGCCCTGTTTGGTGAATCATTTCATGATGCAAAATTCCAGTATATCACTCTTTTAAAATTTATGAGCAAATACTGCGCTAGGACGAAAGTTCGTCGCATCCGGTAGGTCTGCTAACACACACTTGCCAACCCCTTTCCCCCATAGACTCCTTCACGAAGTCGCAATGTCAGGCCCGGACCTCACTAATTCCTCCGTCGGAACAAAAAACAGTGTATGTTTATTTTGGCATGGAAATTCCTCCGCTAGCCAGGCCATGTAAAATGCACTTCTTCGTACTCCGAGTCCTCCGCCAAGCAAAGACATCTTAGTGCGACAAAACTTTCATCCTGCTGATGTACATACATACATACATACATACGTACATACATATATATATAGGTACACATATACATACATATCATATCTTTATACACAGAAGGAGGCCCGAAGCCTTCCGTATCGAGGAATACCGAGACGCTTCGGGCCCGCGGGGCGCAGGCGGGGGAGTGCTTCTATGCGGAGACCTGGCCCCAGATGCTCTGGGGCCAAGCCCGAAAGAGCATAGGGTTTAGGGCTTAGGGTTTTAGGGCCCAGGGTTTAGGATGTAGGGTTCAGGGGTTTAGGATTTAGGGTTGATGGTTTAGGGTTTAGGGTTTTGGTTTCCGGGTTAGGGGTTTAGGGCAGGGTTGAGGCATTTAGGGTTTAGGGGTTCAGGGTTTCAGATTATTAATGGCTACTTTTACGGGTTCTATAGGGTAAGCCCCGGGAAGACCCGGGTTTTCACACGGGCGTTCTCGCATTTCGCTTCGGGTTTCTGCGGGCTTACTTTACTACGAGCCTTGTAGAGTCTACACAGAGTTTCACTGAAGGTGCCATGTAAGTATTGGAAAAATCATGTCATTAATGAGGGCTGAGAAGTGTTCGACTGGGGGTCTATAAGGGGGATGCTACCGAGGTTTAGGATTTTACAGGGGTTTCAAAAGCTGCTCGTGCTTTCCCGATTGTATAACTACCGGTTTATGTTACGCACTGAATGCCTGATGTGCAGTTTGGATAGCATGCAGATAGGGCCGAGCCAACTTCAGGCACCCGTCAACCCGATACCACTAGTTCCGCGACGCAGGGTAAGATTGCGGTGGAGCCAGAAGACTGGGACGAAGCGAGGCTCAGGCAAGGGTGTCTAGGGGTAGGAGTTTAGAGGTTTAGGAGCTGCGAGCCATCGCAACGAACATACAGTACTGGGCTGTGCCGTGCCAGGTTATGTGGGCAGGGGTTGAGAGGTTCCTCACCAGAATCAGAATGGGTTTGGGAGTACGTTCTGGTATAACATAAACTAGGAGATTTGCGAATCAGATCGCAAGTTAGAGTTGATATTCTAGTGTGTATGAAAACAAGGAACTCCTTCTCATGGGCCCTCTTCGTGAGAGACCAAGGCTCTTGGGTTTTGCCAAGCGGTTCCTTGTGTTCCCGGCCCTGACTCTCAAAGTTCGACAAACCCTGAACTCACAAGTCTTTGCACACCGTATAGGATTTTGCAGAGAGCAGGCGGATGGCAAACGGGCCGCTAATCAAGCGATGCGGCAATGCTAAATTGCAAAGCGCATCGAGTATGTCCGAATTCGTCAGCCACGAAGCATCTCAGTCTGAAACCTTCCACCTGAAAGACATTACCCTACCCCACTGACCCTAAAAGCTCTAGGATGTATCGTTCAGGGTTTTAGGGGTTCAATCGGGTTCCTGTAGGGTTGTTATTCTAATGTTTATGGTTTTAGGGTTGCAGCTTGGGGTATGAGCATCTGTGAGCACAAGCCTTCTCCGTGCGGGTCTGCTACCTCGTCAAGGGGAGATCCCTAAGACTGAAAAAGTCCCCCCTGAAGGGCACTCTGCGCCCGCCACGGCTGGCAGTTTGAGTGGATGACCGAGGCCAGTGCCTGGGAGTTTAGGGGTTGCTCTACCTTCGAATGCTGTGACAAGTATCTTTACCGACAATAGCGATAGTAAGGAGGGCCCAGCTCATCTACTCCCTATTCCACTCCTGTGCATCTGTTTCTACAGATCGTCCAGGCGTGTGATTGTGCAAGCATCGCTGGCAGGCGACAGAAAGCATGGATGCAACATAAGTTCTTAACAGCATCGCTCGTGCGTGGAGCTGTCCTCGTCTGCTGTCTCGGCCCTAAAGGGTGAAACCACCAGAGATCTCTAAACATCGGGAAGCCGAAACTCGACCCCCCCCCCTCCCTTGCCCCAAGCCAAAGACCCTAAACCCCTAACCCTAAGCCCCGTTAAGCCCCTGAACCAAGGGTCCCAAACCCTAAACTCACCTTCTTCCAGGAGGGCGAGAAGAAGCGGCGCATCGAAGGCGCCGGAAGGGCGCGGAAGGCAGCAGAAAAGGCGAGCCAGAAGGCGCTGGGAGCCCGGGGACTCCAATATCCCTTGATTAAGGAAGATTCCTTAAATTCTAATAATAGGATCCCTAATATGATTTAAGGAATATTCCTGACTTAAGGGATATTGGAGTCTCTGGGAGGGGTTCCTTTCAGGGGCTCCTGCGGGTTACTTTATAAGGGGCTGCTTGGAGAGTTCCTTTCAGTGGACCCTCTCAGGTATCTTTCAGGGTTCTTTAAGCGTTTGGGGTTTAGGGTTCCTTTGGGGCTTAGGACTTTGTTTGTAGGTTTTTATACTGGGCGCCTTGCAGAATTGTGTAAGGGTTTCATAGAAATCTCATAGGGGTTTGCTGGGTTTTGGTGGGAAGTCTCTGCCTATTCCTAACTGTTAGCCTGGAATAAGACTTGGCTGTACGTCAATATTCAAGAACCTACTTATCGGGGTCCGCAGGGACACCATTGGACTGAACTCTGCCCTTTCCCTCGAAAGACCTTGATGCGGCAGTGGAGTTGTTGTAGTTATGCAGAGATTCCAAGACCCTTTCAATCAGGCATGCACCCTAAAGCCTAGAGGGGTTCTTCATATGGTCTGAGATATGTACGCATACTTCCCATTTGATCGAAGGAAGTCCCCTGATCCTTCTTTGAAATCCGGAAAGCAGAATAGGAATCCCTTCCCCTTGGCGTCCCAAAGAGCCCTTCGTTAATGAGCCTGAAAACTCAACTCGAATTATCAAGGCCAATATATTCATCACCACAAAACCCCGGAAACCGACTGTAGTAGAATCGACCACCTAGTTTTAGGAAGTATGTTGGCAGATAATGTAGGGTTTTCAGAGTCCGGGTAGGTTCCAGATTCTAGCCTGAACCCAAACCCCTACACCCTAAACCCCCCCACCCCAAACCCTAAACCGCAAAGCCCCAAACCCTAAACCCTATAGAACCCTAAACCCTAAAACCCTAAACCCGAGGCAATCTCGAATCCCAAGGTGGAGACTCCAATATCCCCTACTTAAGGAATATACCTTAACATGATTTAAGGAATATTCCTTCATTTAGGGGGGGGGTATTGGAGTCTGAGGGGTCCCTAACGAAACCCCATTAGATCCCTGATAGGATCCCTGAAAGGAACCCTTAAGGATCCCTTAAAGGAACCCTAGGCCCTAGGTATCCCTTTAAAGGGATATTGGGGTCTTTGGGTTAAGCGTTGGTGCAGGAGTCATCAAAGGGTGGCGCCTGGTGGCGCCTGGACTCCGTAGCCAAAGCCTTTGCCTTCGACGCTTTGTGGGCAAAAAGGGTTTAGGGTGTTAGGAGTTTAAGGTGTTAGGGGTTTAGGGTGTTAGGAGTTTAGGGTGTTAGGGGTTTAGGGTGTTAGGAGTTTAGGGTGTTAGGGGGTTAGGGTGTTAGGAGTTTATAGGGTGTTAGGGGTGTTAGTGGTGTCAGGGTGTTAGGGGTCTAGGGTTTAGGGTTCAGGGGTTTGGGGTTCAGGATTCCTTTTAGGGTTTCCTTCCTAAGGGTTCCTTGTGCAAGGGTTGATGTAAGGGTTCTCGGCACGGGGTGTCTAGAGACGTAAGCGAATTAGAAGCCTGAAAAATTGCCAATGCTACTCCTTAACCCAAACCTGAAGCCCTTAAAGAAGCCTTCTTCCAGTTCAGGCTCTAGGAACCAGGGTACTTACTATAATGGCCTGAATAATCAGAATAGGGATTCGGGGTATATTATACTATAATTCGCATAAGGAACCCCCAAAACCCTATTCTGATTGTTAAGGCCCCTACATTGTAGGGTTCAGGACTGTTGAAACTCTACACGACCCCTGGCCCGATATCAGAGGGCCGGACCACACAAGTGAGCACCGCTGAGGGCAACAAGCCGCAGAACAAGGCGAAGATCCAACCGCCCGCATCTGAGAGTCGCTCGTTTCGGGTTTCAGGTTTAGGGTTTCGGTCCTCGAAAGGTGGAGGTGGCTGGGATTAAGAATTCCCTTTACAAGAAGATATGAGAACTTCTGCCGGGGATTACGACTGCTTCACCCCACCGTTGGAGCCCTTTGAGCCTTGGTGGTGGTGGTACAGTACACCCCAAAAAGTTGGAAACTGGATGAAAGCCAAATAGTGATGGGATTCCCTACGTTTTACTCTTAGGGATTCAGGCTATTGGGTTTCCAACTTTGGGGCTTCTACTGTAGGGGCACTGGTAGCGGTGGTAGTAGTTTCAGTGGTTTTGGCCGCGGGCAGTTGCAGTGGAAGTGTTGGTGTCTGAAAAGCGGTGGCAGAAGACGCAAGAGACACTGAGCCGTAAACCAGTGATTCCCACCAAATCCTTTCTAAACCCCACGAAGAGCTCATGAACGACTCATAGAAGCCCATGGCAGCCTACACAACCGATGAAAGCTCCTGAACCTTAAACCCCTAAGCCCAAAACATTACAGGCTGCAGGGGAAGAACGGGCTCCTTTAAGCCCGCAATCCTAGGACCCTAAACCCGGACCGTAAGCAAGGAAACGCAATCAAAGCTCCTGCAAAAGCCGATAGAAGCTCAAAAGAACCTTGCATAGCGTCATGAATCTCAGCAAACAACACACAGGGTTTAGGTTTCAGGGCGAAGGGCTTCCCTTAACCCCGAAAAACCTACACTTTTGAGGACATATATAAAGAAATCATAATAAGGAACCCTAAAACGGTAGGCTATTCAGGGTTAAGGCCGGCTTTGGGGAGCAATCATTCGCAACTGCACTGCAGGCCGCAGAGAAAGAAGTCGATGACGGGAGGCGAGAAAGTCACCCAAGCGGGCGCTGCCCCTTGCCCTTCAAATTTCATCTCGTTTGAGGCTTTGGGGTTTCGGGTTTGGGGGGGGGATCGGTTTTGGGGTTTAGGCGATTAGGCTCTACTTGGAGGATCATGGGACTTAGTAACTAGGGTTATAATTAGGGTAACTATGCTTATAACTTCAATTATGGTACATATAACCTTACTTACTAAGTCCCATGACCCTCCAAGTAGGCCAAGTCTTCGGACCCAGGGTTTTGGGAGCCTCAAGGGCCCCAGAGAGCTTCTACCGGCATCGACACGCTTCTACAATCATAGGAACCCTTAGGGGAGTAGGGCGGAAGGGGGGAGGGGGGTAGGGGTAGGGGACGATACTTCCTATTAGGTCCTTATTATGGGCGTGGAGCCCCTCCCCCCCCCCCCCCCCCCCTTTCTAAGGGTCCTTATGATATAAGGCAAAGGAAAAGGGCTTTGTAAGGTGGGTGGGTCTCGGACCGAACCCACAAAGCCACGACGAACTTAAGCCGGGCAGTTCCCAGGACCCATCGGTGGCGAAAGTGAAGTCAGAGGAGACGCTGAAGCCGGTTTTGGGTTTAGCTACTGCTACTAGCGCTATTGCTGTGCCGACGACGACGACGACCGCTGTCCCCAATTGCGACGAGAACAGCTTTGGTTGCTTTTGCGAACTTGCGCCGGTTTATACGCCGTTGCAATCTCCACTTTGCCGACTTATTTGGCTGATGACGGCCTTGTTCGGCTTGCTAACAGGCCTGAAAGAACTCTGTAGACTGCCTCTAAAACCTTACAAACCATAGAGATCCGTACAGAACCCCCATGTGATCCCTGTTCGGAAGGACATGAAACTGCAGAGCAAACTGCGCTGATGGAGCCAGGCCGCTTGAGTTCATTGTCACAGGTCAGTGCACTCCGTGAAAAATTTTGGGGTTCAGGGTTTTCCAGGGAGTATGCTTGAAAAAGCCGCAGGAAACCGTAAGCGACCCACATGGGTTTCTCTCTTGACAAACCCGAAGGTTGTGGTCAGGAAAGAGCCATGAATCCCAAACTGTAAACCCCGACACTAAACCCTAAACCCTAAACCCGACAACCTCTCATGAGTTTCGTCTTCCTGCTGTGCTTCAGCTCACGAGTTCGGGAGTTCGGCGGGTTTGCGTTTCGCCGGGCTTCACGAGAGCTTTGGGTAGGGTGACTGCAGGGTTCGTCTTTTAGTGTTCTACAGGGTTTTTGTGAAATTGAACTTCAACCTGACATTTGGGTACGTTGTGTGGCCTTTGGTGTGTATACTGTTATAATGATACGGGGCTGCTATGGACTGATAAGTATAGTGGTTTTGTGGCGCAGGTGCGAAGCCCAAAAGCCCGAAAGCTTAGAGGTTCTCAGAGCCACGCAGTTAGGTCCATGAAAATAACTTTTATGGTCAGTCTTCTTCATTTGTTGATATGTTCTTGTTTCGTGGCGTCATCTCCACGCCATCCTTTCTAATATCGCGTTTTCTTCTTCATTGTGACATCTTGAAAAACTGACTAGAGCCTAAGGAAATCGTCATTTTCATCATTTGGTTATCAGTCTTTCATCATTTGGCGGGAAATAAAAGGGCCGGGGAATGGGCTTGGGCCTAAACCCTTAACCCCTGGCCCTGCGGCCTTGCATAAAACCCTACAGAACCCTGACAACGCCCCGAAACGTCATCTTGACTTCAAGAGCCTACTAGAACCTCTATGAACGCCTGAAAGCACAATCACAGGCCGCCTACATGATGTCCTCCGGTGAAATTTGTCGAAGCAGGGCACCTTTCTTCCACGATGCGTGGGTTTCTAAGACCATGTTTCTGGATTAGTATACTATTAGTCTTATTCGTCTGCGTTTAGAATTATTTCTATTGTATTCGGACCCCGCAAAAAGGGACTTCGACTGCTGTGAACTCCCCAGTATAGCTCCAGTATAGAGTGAGCACCCGACAAAATCTAAACCCTGAACCCTCAAAACCCTAAACCTTCCCTCATCCCGAAGCCCTATATAATCCCTTACCGCTGAGCACCTGGCAACCTGAGCCTACTTGGAGGATCATGGGACTTAGTAAGTAAGGTTATAAGTACCTTAATTGGGGTATAAATATAGTTGCCCTAATTACAATCCTAGTTACTAAGTCCCATGATCCTTTGAGTAGCTGGCTTTTGCAAAGGGGCCCTGGCTTTGGCATCAGCCCCCGTCTAAATCTTGCTCTCCTTTGCTGTAGGGGCCCGGAAAGGCAAAACTGTTCATGATATTCATTCTAGTAGTAGCAATAGCAGTAGCAGTAGCAGTAGCAGTAGTAGTAGTATCAGTAGTAGTAGTAGTAGTAGTAGTAGTAGTAGTAGTAGTAGTAGTAGTAGTAGTAGTAGTAGTAGTAGTAGTAGTAGTAGTAGTAGTAGAAAAAGTAGTAGTAGTAGTAGTAGTAGTAGTAGTGGTGGTAGTAGTAGTAGTAGTAGTAGTAGTAGTAGTAGTTTAGTAGTAGTAGTAGTAGTAGTAGTAGTAGTAGTAGTAGTAGTAGTAGTAGTAGTAGTGGTTGTAGTAGTAGTAGTAGTAGTACTAGTGTAGTAGTAGTAGTAGTAGTAGTAGTAGTAGTAGTAGTAGTAGTAGTAGTAGTAGTACTAGTAGTAGTAGTAGTAGTAGTAGTAGTAGTAGTAGTAGTAGTAGTAGTAGTAGTAGTAGTAGTAGTAGTAGTAGTAGTAGTAGTGACTTCAATCATATAGTAGTGGCAATAGTAATGGTATCAGTAATGCAATCGTCACAGTAGTCGTAGTCGTAATCCTGATGGCAATCCTGGCGGGACGACGAACAGCGCCTCAAATAGGTGCGGCACGTTGACGGTGGCCGGAGCACGATTGCCAGCTTCTGAAAACTCCGCGACACATTGCATCTTTGGACTAACTGGCGCCGAGGAGGCCAACAGCGCGGCCTAGCCAGAACCTTGCATCGCGTTTTCCAGCGTGTTGAAGGCCAAAATGAGCAACGCACTACGGACAGACTACGGCGACCACGGTTTCCACCCCAAAACACACGACAATGTGCACTGTGCACGGCACCGTCGGGGGAGCTTGGTTCAAGGTCTGCAGAGCGAAAGTGCCGGTTGATAGTGAAGAATGCTCTCTCGGCGAATGTGTTCGGAAAGACCGTGTGTTTAGTCGACACTGTGCACCGAGTCACAGAAAGAGTCGTGGGACCGCCCCTAAATCCTAAACCGGCACTGGCCGCTGACCGTCGATCGCTCTAGTTACTCCTAGTGCAAGCGCCGCATAGTCTTACGACACTGCTCCAGGAGTAAACTGAGTAAACATACAGTACCCAAGCCTAGGCCATTCTGAGTAATTATATTGCCTGCGAAAGTTGATGTGTAGTAGGTGCTTCTCCGGGCACCTATTTTTGCTGCAAATTCGCAGGATACCCCCTCCTGCGCCTATACAGCGAGAACTTTTTGCAGGGGCGAGTATTCCCAATGGCACGCAAGCCACTGCAAACAACAGCTCCCTTTAGCGAACCACCAACCTGAAGACTAAAACCGACGCAGAAAGAGCAAGCCGCCCCAACCCCTAAGCCTACGTCCTTATAACCCTGAAAAAGCCTAAGAGCTTTAAGGTGTATTCAGCATCTTATGCTTTACGCTCGGTACCCGGCCTGAAAATGGCGCCTTCAATCCAGTAACCCGTGCAACTCCGAGTCCGATGCACAAAGTTTAGGGTGCAGGGTCTAGGGTTTCTGGGTTCAAGTTTTGAGAGGGTTTAGAGTGAGGGTCAGGGTTTGGAGTTGAGGATTTCGGGCCTGAAAGAGAAGCTCTTATGTTGCTGCCCATGGGTTTGGGGTTTAGGGTTTAGGGGTTCTCATTTTTGGTCGGGTGATCTACCCGAACCCTTGCATGATCTTACATGTATGCAGTTCTTTCCATCCCTACCTTTACACTATGTGGAAAAAGATCCTTACGCTGCTGTCCTTTACGCGCATTGGAGAGTGTATCTGGAGAGTGTATCAAGGACTCGGCAAGTAATGTTAACAGTACCTTATTTAGGGCTCTGAGCAATACTTTTGTTGCCGCAGTTATGGCCCTGCTACCACAAACCCGAACCATGAAACCAATATCCTAATGCCTATACCTTACTTTCTGCTGGATCAGTCCCATCATCCTTCAAGTGATGTACACGTCGGACTAAGGTTGTAAAACCCGCTTACGTGAGTGTTGAAGTAGCCAGCCCGGGATGTTTAAGTTGAGGCCCTAAACCCCTAAACCGTAAACCCCTAAACCCCTCTACCCCTAAACCCTACAAACCCTAAACCTTTAGGTTTCCTACAAACCGGGGGAGCCCGCGACCACCCTTCAACTTCGGACTTCTTTCCGATGACGCCCTAAAGTTAGGGACCCAGAAAGCCCATAGGCATAAGCATTTTATGGAGATATCCTCACCTTATTGGGCTTCATTATTTAAGGGGTTTATATGGGATATCACTATCCTAATTTTTGCTTATGTGCCTTTTGGAGGCCCTATAAAGGGCCCTAATGCCTTGAAGCTGCCGGGGCTAGGATGCGACCTCCGGAAAATGGGTAGTTGTCAAAGTTATGGCCCCTTTTTTGGGGTACCCTAAATATTAGGGTGCCGTATTAGAATAAGGACCCAAGAAGGGACCATAATTTTGACAACCACCCACTAGATAGCGTCAGAACATCTATATGAGGTTTTGCGCGGGCTTGCACTCTACGTGTTGAACTCTGCGCCCTGAGACCGTAACACACTGAGCCCGAAGTCCTTCGAAAAACCGGGGCACCCAGTTTTTGTAGACCTCGTTACGAAAATGGAGCTCCAAAATACGTAAACCCTAAACCCTGAAACCCTAAACCCTAAACCTAAACCCCAAAATACGTAAATTTTCCTCAGGGGCTTGTACCTGAGCTGCCTTTGGGGGCCTTGCCAGAGTCGGCCCAAAGTCGGCCCAAACGAGGCCAGCGGGAGATGCCTGGGGCCACCGGAGTCCCAAGTGGGAGCTTCCCTCCCTCCGGGGTACCTTAAAGGTTCCTTTTAAGGCTTAATCTAAAGGATACTATAAGGGTATTACTTAAAGGGCTCAAAAATAAGGGTTTAGAGTTTCCGAAAATTAGTGGTACCTTATTTTGGGGGCCTTATAATAAGGATCCTACTTTTTAGGGTACTATATTGGGGTCCCAAAATTTCGGAAACCCTTCCACTCCGAATCCTAGGAGGGCTCTTGAAGGGTTTTGTAAGTGGCTTTGCAAAGGGTTTAGGGTTTAGGGCAGTGTAGTGGTTTAGGGGTTTAGGAGTTTAGGGGTGTAAGGTTTAGGATAGGTTCTAGAAGGGCTCGACGTCAAGTAGTCTTGTACAGGATGGTGTAGGCTTGTAGGATTGTTGTAGGGTCTTTGCAGGTTTCACAAGAGGTCTATGGCGGGTTGCGTCAGGGCTTCATTAGGATTTATTTTGTTTCAGGGCTGGGGGCTGTAGGGTTTTAGCAGGTTTTAGGATGTGGATTTAGGGTTTAGGGTTTAGGGTTTAGGGTGTAAAAGCAGGTGTGACTCAAACCCTACACTCCTAAAGCTCCAGCTCCAAGACTCTCAAGCCTGAAACCCTAAAACCCTGTGCTAGTAACACCGATATGAACCTGTAAAGCAGCCCGTTTTAACCCGAAAACCCCTATACTAGTAACACCGGTATGAGCCGGTAATGTTTTAAGGTTGTATTCTTACTTGAAAAGGGCCCGAAACCCTAAAGCCCCATACTAGTAAGGCCGGTCTGAAGCTGTAGTGTGAAAAACCCTAAACCCCTCTTCCCTAAACCCTAAAACCGTAAACCCCTAAACCCTAAACCCCTAAACCCCTAAACCCTAAACCCTAAACCCTAAAAGACCACGGCACCCTTGGGGGATCCTCCTGAGAGTCCCGGCAAAGCCGGGCCTCCAAAGTCATCTCCGGGTTTGGAAACCTCGGCTCGAAAGACCAAACAAGTCTTGAGCCGCAGGAGGAAAATCTTGACCTGGGGGGTTTAGGGTTTAGGGTTTAGGGTTTAGGGGTTTAGGGGTTTAGGGTTTAGGGGTTTAGGGGTTTAGGGTTTAGGGTTTAGGGGTTTAGGGGTTTAGGGTTTAGGGAAGAGGGGTTTAGGGTTTAGGGACCTGGGGTTGAGGGGGGGGGGCCTTGGGGGTTCGGGGTTGGGGCCTTGGGGGTTCAGGGTTTACTGGTTTGGGGTTTGGGGGTTCAGGGATTGGTTTGGGGTGTTCAGGGTTTCGGGTTTTAAGGCCTTGGGGTTGAGGGTTTGAACGACAACAGACCTTCGATATGGGAGTTTCCGAAAATTAGGGGGTACCTTATTTGGGGGTCCTTATAATAAGGAGCCTACTATTTAGGGACTATTATTGAGGTCCCCCATTATTTTCGGAAACTCCCATATGTGATCTGTACAGTGCCTTAAACGACACGACATGGCTTCTGCAGAGCGAAAGTAGCTCACTCAGCAAGCTCATCCGAAATCAAGTTGCTGCGATGTGACCACTATCGAAGCTAGTTGCCTAGCAGCCGCTAGCTGCTTCTGGTAGTCGGAGAACATTGAGCATCAGGCAGGGCTCCCACAAAGTAAGGTATACAAACCCTCAGAACCCCAAACTAACTAATCAGGCTGCTGTTATTGAAAGAAACCCGCACCTCACATAGCCCTCTTTCGCAGGAAGGGCAGGCGAACCTCCGCGAAGCTGCGGAGGGACGTCGGTCACTGGTGGACTCATTCCCTCCCCTCGCAGGAGCACCATTCGAAACCTGGGTGTTCCGGAGTTAGAAATAGTTCCAATTTAACTGTCGCCGTCTGAGAACCCCTCTCAGCTGAATGTCCTTATCTTCCACCAGCATGCCAAAGAGTGATGCTTGCGCAAAGTAAGCTGCAAGGAAGTTCCATTGATGCCTCGAAACATCTTATATAACCCAAAGCGGGGCTTGAGCTCCGGAACCATGGACTAGAAATTGAGCCTTAGCTTAGATTGTGGATTGAACGCCCTCTAGCCTAAACAATAAGCTGCTGATTTTTAGAAAATCGTAAAAGGACTTCAAAACCATCTACAACCCTAAACCCTGAACCTTAGCCCCTAAACCCTAAACCCTAGGCTTTCAAGCCCGACAAAGAGAATCGAACAGCCAACCTGGAACCTGCAACCCCCAACCCCTGAATCGAATTAACCTACTTGGAGGATCATGGGGCTTAGTAAGTGAGGTTATAAGTACCTTAATTGGGGTTATAGGTATAGTTACCCTAATTATAAGCCTAGTTATTAAGTCCCATGATCCTTTAAGTAGGGACCCCAGCTAAGAGAGTCTCGGCCCCGGCAAAAGCTCCTTCGTTTGGTGTTTTTTTTGGAAATTTCTTGTAGTTTAGTCGCAATCGGAAAGTTTAACATTTTGTTTTTGTGGCTTACTGGGGGAGCAAGTGGTGGCTTAGGTACTGCTCCCATACAGTAAGAGTCTATACTAGGGCTACTATTAAGGTCCAAAAATCGATATTATGAATATTATTCAACTATTACTGAATATGGGGGCCGTACCCAAGTGGTGGCTTTTTGGGAGTCGCGATCCTGTCACTAGGAGCGATACAGAACATTGGCAGCAGCACGAACAGCCTTCTCGACAAGTACCACGAAGTGGCCGAGGAGTTCGTGAGGGGGAGCCTTTGGGGTTTAGGGTTAGGAATTACTTAAAGGATCATGGGACCTAGTAACTAGGGTAATAATTAGGGTACCTATACTTATAACCCCAATTAAGGTACTTAGAACCTTACTTACTAAGTCCCACGATCCTCCAAGTAGGGTTTAGGGGTTCAGAGGTCAAGCAGTGAACCCTAAAGCTCGACCCTGAACCTCAGTTTAGAAACGTACTTGCCTCACTAAAAAGTTTCCCTAAACCCTTCACCATAAACGCCAGAAAGTTTTCTTGAACCCCCTGTAAGAAGCCGACTTAAAGGAGCGGAAGAAGCTGCACAACCTCGTTCTGGAGCTGAAGGGAAACATCCGAGTCTTCGTGCGGGCCGGGCTCCGGGTTACTGGCTTAAGGCTTGTACTTAAAGGATCATGGGACTTAGTAACTAGGGTTATACTTAGGGTAACTATACTCATAACCCCAACTAAGGTACTTATAACCTTGCTTACTAAGTCCCATGATCCTCCAAGTAGGGTTTAGGGGTGATCCGGCACCCAAAAGGAACATACGCATAAGCAATTCCTGGGGGATATCTCTACCGCGTTGGGCCTCATTTTACGGGGGCTTATATGGGATATTCCTATCCTTATTTTTGCTTCTGTTTTTTTTTTGGGGGCCCTAGTTGAGGGTTTATGGCTTAGGGCTCAAGGCATTTAGGGGTGTAGATTGTCGGGGTTTTGGTTCGAGGGTTTAGGGGATTTAGAGGCTTAGAAATTTCGGGGCTTTGGGGATCCAGGTTGGGCCTTCTCTATGGCGGCTTCGGTTTTCTCATCATGAGAATTCTTCAGAGACATTTTGCGGTTCTTGTCCCTATATAGCTATAGTATGGCGGTGTAGCTGTTTTCCAAGTCTGGGACTGGTTACATCGCATATCTCCGAGCCCCGTAACAGAGCTTGCAGATTGGAATACAGCGGATCCAGGTGGATCCACTGCCGGCAGGTATTTGGGAGCTCGAATCTGCAACAGCTTTGGCACCGCCTGAAAGTTACCCTAGAAGGCCCCAAACAAAGGAGCCCTGTCCTAAAATGCACTTTTCTGTGTGTCAGCCCCTAGAAACGGCTGTGAGGTCCGGCCGATGAGCGAGAAGGAGAAAACTGCCGAGGTCGAAGGCAGGTGCGATTTAGGGCTCACAGGATTTAGGGTTTAGGGGTTTAGGGTTACAGGGTTTAGGGTTTCGGGGCAGGGCTCATTATACGGTTTCGTCGGGTTTAGGGGTTCGTGGTCTAGGGTTTCGAGTTTGGCCTCATGTTTTCTCGGTGTCTTCATGTATGTCTACAGTCGCAGTCGTTTCGGAAAGCAAGAGTAGGTGTGTATATACGTAAGCACAGCGCATAATCACAGACAGCAAGCGAAACTGGCAATTGTGATAGCATGAAGCCCTAAACCCTGAACCCAAAACCCAAAACCCTAAACCCTGAACCCAAACCCCAAAACCCTAAACCCTGAACCCCAAACCCCAAAACCCTAAACCCTGAACCCAAACCCCAAAACCCTAAACCCTGAACCCAAACCCCTAAACCCTAAACCCTGAACCCAAAACCCTAAACCCTAAACCCTGAACCCAAAACCCTAAACCCTAGGTTTTGTGCCCATACACAGACTCTAAACTCCTTAAGCCCGAGATCCGAGGCTCAAGAGCAGTAAACCCCAACTTTCCTCAACGCATGCTAGCAATAAGCATAAGTTCAAAAACATGACAACAAGAATCATGAGAACAACACGGTTAGTTGTAGTAGTGATAATAAGAATGAGAATGGTAAGCCTTATTGTTGCTTTGCAGTGGGCTTCGTGCTTCAGGGGTCTCGGGTCGGGTAGGGTGTGCGGCGTCAGGAACCCTGAACCCTGAACCTCAAAACTTCAAACCCTGAACCCCTAAACTTGGGGGTACTTAGATATAATTTTTTGGTTGTTATAATCCCTAAGAAACAGCTCAAATCATAGTATTTGCTAGGGTTCTAAGTTCAGTATAGTAAACGTGTTTTGGGATTTATGAGTTTGCGCAACTATCAGGGGAAGCGACGATCACCTTCGCGGAGGACAACAAGGTACCGTGATTTGAGAGCTGTGTTTTGCTTTTAGGATGTAGGATTTCAGGCTTCTAGGGTTCGGAATTTGTGGTGGAGGGTTTAGGGTTTTGGGAACAGTGTTTTCCTTGACGATTTTCAGAGGGTGTAGTTTTCTGTGTAGGGTCCTACCTGATACTTCAGGGTTGCACGTAGGGTTTACAGTCAGGCTTGCCCAATAGAGTTGCACAGAGCTCCTAGTACAATGCCGGGCAGTTGCAGTCCTTGACTGCAAGATTTTTTTTTCCTATCTCTCTCTCTCTCTCTCTCTCTCTCTCTCTCTCTCGCTTTGTTTAATATACCAGTTCGAAGAATTATCTCTATTCTTCCTTAGGGTTCCTGGTTACAGCTAGACAAAGATATTGTACCCCGGCATCTTTACGTTGAGACTTGCGTTTTATAGGGGCTTTCCGATGATGGGTGTAGGGGGTTATGCAAAACCCTGTGCCTAAAGCCTGGTTATCCTTTCGAACCTAGTTCCCGAAGTCTGGGTAATCAATAGAGGCATGACAAATTAGAAACCCTGAACCGATTGTCTCTTCTTGGGATTCTTCGTAGGGCTGCTTTGGGCCAGGGTGGTATAGGCTTTCCAGGACTCTGCTTTGGCCGTCAGCCAGGATGCAAAGGGTAAAAGTAGAATAGGTTAACCCTAAGGGTTTGCCGTTTAGGGTCTAAGGGTTTTGCGGGATATTGTAAAGTATTCTTATAATGAAGACCTTAGATGGTGAGAAAGAGACTGCGGAAGATATGAAGGTAAGTCGTTACCGTCGGCATGGCTAGCACGCAGCTGCGCATCCCTAATCAGGAATGATATAGTATGAGTTCTCAGATGCTAGCTGTTTAGGCCCATACGGAGGATTCTGTGGCTTAGGATGTGAGGGTCGGGTTTAGAGGCCATCAGCATTCTCATCGCTTCCGAAAGACCTTGAAGGACAGAAACTCGAGCGGAACACCGAAACCTGAAAACTAGACTGTGAAGATGAAACGTCAGATTTGGCAGTAGCTTGAGGGCATGGCATGTTATATAAGAGTGTACTAAAGTCTAAAAGGAGGGGGTCCCCTAATATGGACCCTTAGGCCCCTAGGTATATACCCATAATAAAGGGGTTTAGGGTTTAGGGTTTAGGATTTAGGGTTTAGGGTTTATAGTATACTAGCACAACAGGGCATTGCACACTCTGAAACACAGATGTCCATATGTGCGGGTTTGTAGCCGCTGCGTCGGTTCGCAGGGTTTACGGATTTGCGCTTTTGGGGTTCAGGGTGTCGGTTCTTGGGTTTAGGGTTCGAGGCCTATATAGGTTATGTACGTTGGACCTTTAGGGTCTATTTCAGGTTTTACCCTCCTTTCCTTGTTAAAACCCATAAAGCATCATCATCAACAACACCAAAAATAGCAGCAGGAAGAACAACAACAGTTACACATATAGCTAATAGTGGTTTACGGTGCAGGTTGTCAAGTTGTCAAGTTTCAGGGTTAAGGTTTTTTGCGGTCCCCAAGTTAAGACAGCGTGCATGGATGCTCAGGTGTCCGTCTACGACGCGAATCAGCAAAGACGCAAGTGGTTCGAGTTTGATCAGGCCTGCTTCATCATAACCATAGAAGTCTGGCGGGGTGCAAGTCCGTAGGTGCAAAAAACCCTTACCCTGAGTGTGAACCCCAATCCCGAAACCCTTAATTAGCCACAAAGCCCTACACCCAAAAATATGTATACTCAAACCTTAAAGCCCTTCCAATTTCCACGCTGGAGGAAATGGAGATCCGCAGAAAAGTTATGGCCCTAAACTCTACAGCCCTACACCTGTAAGCCTCTACACCCCTCGAGCTCTACTTAAAGGATCATAGGACTTAGTAACTAGGGTTATCATGAGGGTAGCTATACTTATAACCCCAATTATGGTACTTAGAACCTTACTTACTAAGTCTCATGTTCCTCCAAGTAGGATTCGACGAGTGCACAACATGAGAATTTTTTTTGGCTTAAGTTCGGTTGAGGGCTTCGCGCTAGGGGTCTGAATAACATTACAAGACAATTAGTAGACCCCGACTCCCACTGTAATCGCTCAGCCCTAGACCCTCACCTCTATACCCTAAGCCCTATACCTACCCTAAACCGCAGACCATCCATCCCGAGCTAAACGGCTCAAATCCTAAGCCTAGTCTCGGAGCCCAAACCTTCTTTGCCTAGCCCGACCAAAAGAACCCGGAACCTTTCCCCAAAGAGCCCGAGGCACTGCAGAATATCATGAACCTGGACTGTCAACTGCTACCCCTCAAACCTACAAAAACCTAGGCCACTTACGACGCCTTGAGCGAACCCTTATCTAAAACTAAAGCCTACAAAACGCGCCGCTTACAACGCCCCCATGGCGCCCCCTTTTTCGAGGCCTTCCAGCCCAAGAGCCTGCAGCAGGAGGTCTTTGAGGAGGTGCCCCCATCTTCAGGGTTCAGAGATTGAGGGTTTAGAGGTTTAGGGTTTAGGGGTTTAGGGGTTTAGGGTTTAGGGGTTTAGGGGTTTAGGGTTTAGGGGTTTAGGGGTTTAGGGGTTTAGGGTTTAGGGGTTTAGGGGTTTAGGGGTTTAGGGTTTAGGGTTTAGAGGCCTTCGGGTGTAGATTCGGCATGGGTTGTAGTTCTGTAAACTAGGGTCTCCTTTTAGGTCGGTACGTCACCTTTTAAAAGGACCCTATAAAATGATGCTTATAGAACTACCCCATGAAGTTGTACATAGTGTGAGTGATTGGGTGAGTGATCGAGCGGGCGAGCGAGTGTGTGAGTGCTATAGCAAACGTGGAAACAAGTTTATACACCTGTCTGTGTTTATACCCGTTATTCGATATGCACATCTAAATCTATAGCAATGGAAACGTAAATATTTCGCACGAGCATGAACATGAATATGTATGTAAGCACACATATATATATATATATATATATGTATATATATATATATATATATGTGTATGTATGTATATATATATATATATATGTATGCTTACGCCCCCCCCCATGATCCATACTATGCTTGCTTTCGGTAAGCAGTGGATCATGGGAGGTGGGCAGCTTCGGATGCTAAAACACTGCCAGGCTCGAAAATCCCCAAAATTCCTGAAGCCTGAAGTGCGAAAACACTGGCAGGGATCAAAAATCCCCAAAATCCCTAAAATCTGAGAGACTATGGCCCCGCACTCCGCATAGATGCCAGGATTTTGGGAATTTTGGGGATTTTTGATCCCTGCCAATGTTTTCGCATTTCAGGCTTTACAAATTTTGGGGATTTTCGAGCCTGGCGGCATTTCGTCAACGTCGGATGCTAAAACACTGCCAGGCTCGAAAATCCCCAAAATTCCTGAAGCCTGAAGTGCGAAAACACTGGCAGGGATCAAAAATCCCCAAAATCCCTAAAATCTGAAAGACTATGGCCCCGCACTCCGCATAGATGCCAGGATTTTGGGAATTTTGGGGATTTTTGATCCCTGCCGATGTTTTCGCATTTCAGGCTTTACAAATTTTGGGGATTTTCGAGCCTGGCGGCATTTCGTCAACGTCGGATGCTAAAACACTGCCAGGCTCGAAAATCCCCAAAGTTTTGCAAAACTGAACACCCATGGCCCCATGGATGCCAGGATTTTGGGAATTTTGGGGATTTTTGATCCCTGCCGATGTTTTCGCATTTCAGGCTTTACAAATTTTGGGGATTTTCGAGCCAGGCGGCATTTGCTAACCTTGGATGCTGTGTTCCTATTATGTCTTAGTTTGTCACGTGTATACACATGGCACTTGCTTTGTTTTCATGCCATGTCAAGGTGCGGTATGTTCCACGACATATCCGTTGCAGTTCTCTCCCGAGTGAAAGTCATCGTTTGTGTCCCTCCTTTTCTCTTTTCCAACATGATCCGCGACGGGGGTGACATATCCTTGCAAGATGCTCTCGATGCCACCAATTCCTTGAGATATTGTATCAAAGCACACCACACCCGACGACAATCTGTAAAGTAAAACATCTGCAGTAGACATACAACATATACTTTGACATGCCATGTACTGAGGAGGCATGCACCAGACGCGCGGCACATGAGTTACGTGATAGTTTTGTGGAAGTATCGATATCAGGATGAGTACTGTTCTTAATAATATTAGTACTAGTGTTTGCTGTAATAGTATACATGTCAGTATTAGCAAATATATATATATATAAGTGTCAGTGCTCATGCTCGTGTTAGAGTTAGCGCTAGTGCCAGTGTCAATGTCAGTAATACAGCACCACTGCTAGTATCAGTGTCAGTCTTAATGTTGGGTTTAACCGCAGCTTATATTCGCAGAAGTGCTAGTATTAGTATCAATACTAGAACTAGTTTTGATATGTTAGAATATTGATAGTTTCGTACAGTAGCAGACTAGCATATCAATATATTATTAATGCATTCGAACAGTAACATATTTGTATACTTGTATACTTGTATATTTGATATGTTAGCACAACTGGTGCACGGGTACACTAGTATATTGGTGTATTAGTTTACTAGTATGTGTGCTATATTCATGTACTGTCTAGTCATATTTACAAGTATATCAGTATGTTGGCATATTAGTCTACTAATTTGTCAGGTCGGTATACTTGCATGTTGCAGTAGTCGTATATTAGTATACTCGCATATTAGTATAGTATATTCATACATTAACGGGAAGTATATTATTACATTGGTATATGGGTATATGTTTATGCCAAAACATTAGTACATGAATGCACTAATGTATATATCTGTATCTTAAGATAGTGGTATGTATTTTTATGTACATTAGTATATGCAGGTGTCTATTGTAAAGAGATTAGTATTCATATCAATACGAATATACTATTGGTATTCGCAGGAGTATTGATGTTGATATTAGAATTAAGACTATTCATAGTCGTATTAGCCATAATATAAGTGTTCATGCTGGTAACAGTACTGGCATTCATGAATATTCAACAGATTATCAATATCCGTATCAGTGTTGGTGATAGCATTATTGTTAACACCACAAGAGTTTATGTATTCGTACTCGTAGGAGCATCAATACTATTGCAAACATTGATGTTAGTATAAATATTGTGATAAGTATTAGTAGTAGTATTAGCGTTAGTACTATAATATTATGAACACACTTGAAGTATGTGTCACGCTTTCCAGGCAATCAGGCAATGACCAGGAAGATTCGAAGTTGCCAGTTTGAGTATTGGCATCGGCACCAAAACATGTGGACAGTGACAGGCAACATGTTGACGTTTTTGCACAACCACCGGTGATGCCTCCTGAAACATGGAGTGCCAGGTTTTGGATGGAAGAGCGGAGCCCGAAAGCAAAATCAGAATCTGATTCGGGTTTCGTGAGGATATAACATGTGAGAACAAAGTATAAAATGTAGAGTTAAGTAGATGTTAGGTGCAGAAAATACCGCAAATACCAATGATTTTGTATGTAGGTGAAGTCATGTAGAAATCGAAGCATGAGCAGCAGCAGGTAGAACAAAGCATGGTATGGATCATGGGGGGGGTGTGACCATATGTATATATATATATATATATGTATGTATGTATGTATGTATGTATGTATGTATGTATGTATGTGTATATACCTATGTGTATACGTACACACACACACACACATTCACATACAACGAAACATAGATAGACGAGAAGGACTTCGACATTCGTAGGGGCGTTCGGGACAGACTTCGGGTTCGAAAGGTCTGAAGTTGATGTGCTTCCAGATTTAGGGATTAAGGCTGAGGGCATAGATCCAAAGGAGAGCTGTTTAGGGTTTAGGGGTTTAGGTTTTAGGGTTAGGGCCCCATATTCAACAGCATGAGACCCGAGGGGTGGATATGGGGCGCACCGCACAGGTCAAACCTTTGGCCACATCTGTGCTGGATGGCTACAATGCTGCAGTCTCAGAAGGTTTGCGGGTTAGGGTTGAGGGCTTACGGTCAGGTTTGAGGGGTTGCTGCAACGCTGCAGTCTCAGAAGGTTTGTGTTATGAGCGGACCGATGCTTCAGGGTGTAGCTCGCTGTGACAACATCTACTTAAAGGATCATGGGACTTAGTAACTAGGGTTATAATTAGGGTATCTATACTTATAACCCCAATTAAGGTACTTATAACCTTACTAAGTCCCATGATCCTCCTTCTACTTTCCGACCTCTCGCCTCAGGGCCCCCAAGGCGGTCGGCTGCAGAGGCTTCGCCTACCGATCGTTGCGGTTTTAGAATTCATCATGAGGGTCCCATGGGCAAATTTCATAGAACATCCGTACCTCTGGTTAGTAGGGAATGGAGGAATGGGGTACAAATATAACTATTATTACTACCATTTTTCCATTACTAACCAAAGGTGAGCATCAGGCCCAACGGTTCGCGCATGAACAGCTCGAAACTTCGCAACGATGCTGAGCCCCCAGTTTAGGGTTTAGGGTTTAGGGGTGGCACTTGGTTATAAGAAGGGCAGCACAACCTTTCAGCGCCAAGAAGCAAACGACTTCGCCCCGAACCTTTAGGGTCCATTTAGGGGTCAGGATTTCCAAAAACAAGAACCATAATACTACTACTAAAATACTGATCATAACAGTAGTCATACTAATAGCAGGATGTAGTGTTATGGGTTTAGGTCCTAAACCTGAACCCCCGATCTCCAAACATCAAGCAGTGAGCACGGAGCACAAAGCCTTAAATCTGCAGCCCTGGATTGCAGTCATGCTAAGCCGAATCCCGAAACCGTCGAAAGTCCACCTCAGACGGTAGATTAAACCTCAAAGAACCCTTATGGTATCCTTGTCGTACCCTATCTAAAGTATCCTTTCAGTATCCTTATAGCACACTTATCGTACCCCGGAGCACCCCTATAGTATCCTTATAGTACGCCTACAGTACTCTCATGGTATCCTCATTGTACCCCAGCTCAAACTTGAACCTTCCACTCGTAGCCCCCCGCCCCCCCAGGTCTGTATCTTCGCTTATGGCCAAACCGGCTCGGGCAAGACCTTCACCATGACGGGCAATCCGGAGAATCCAGGCCACTGGCGTCTTCATCTGGGCTAATTGTTGGCTTTTAGGCTTTAACATCGGGGTTGGAATAGTCAGTTCTCGTATCTGCTCAATACAGTCGCAGTCATAGTGTTGCACTGACTATACAGTACTTGGAAGTTCATGGGTAGTAAAAAGTGGGGTTGTAAGTAGGGTAACCATAACTATGACCCATATTAGGGGACTTATAACCCCACTTATAACTACCCATGAACCTCCAAGTAGTATAAGGCTAAACCCTATTCTGGTGCAGCCAGTCTCGAGAGCTCTAGACAGATCTGTCAAGTTACCTTCTTTGAGGGATCCGTTTCAGATGACTACAGCTACAGTTTAGGGCGGCTCGGAGAATCCAGGCCAACATCCAGGGTTCTTGTCGGTTTTAAAGTCTTTGCTGCAGGATTTGATTTGAGGGTCGTGGGTTTGTGACGGCTTTGGCTGTAGAGTTGAGGGTTTTCTTGGGGTTGAAGGCTTCTTGCAGTTTGGGGTTTAGCAGCTTGGCGTTTCTTGGGGGTTGGGGTTTTGCCCTATGGTTTGTTGAGGTTTGCAGTTTGGGGTTGAGGTCTGACGTTTGCTAAGGCTTGGGTGCGCTGCGGTGTCTAGCTGACACTTGCTGGTGAGGTGTTCGGTTTAGAAGGGAGGAGTCCATTGCCGAGGCCGAAACCGACATCCCCAAACCCCAAAAGCAACCCCCTACCGCCCAATGGGTGGTTGTCAAAATCAGGGTCCTTTTTGGGTACCCTAAATACTGTATTATAACAGGGACCCAAAAAGGACCATGATTTTGACAACCGCCCCAATGTAGTTTTTTTCAAAATCCCGAAACCCTGGAACCTGGCATCGGACAGGGACCCGTGGACCCCCAATTGCAGCATCCAGTCGACTTCACAGCCGCACCAGGGACATCCTGACTAGGATGCCCAGTAGTACCCTTATTCCCTTTTTGTAGTCCTAGGTTCCTTATAAAGTTACCCAATACCAAAAAGAGAGGCCTGTTTATTCTTAGGTTACTGGGTATCCTAGGGTTTACTCTTCAGGGGTTTGTAGGGGTTTAGGGGCAGTCCCCGCAAAAACGCAGAAGCCCAAAACCCTGACCCTAAGCCTCAGAACGCTGTCTATGAGACCCTATCGATCCCTGCTAAAACTATTTCGAAACTCTAATGCAGGAAAGTCCTCATGCCAAAAGCCTAAACCCTGCAACCTGAATCCCTACAAGCCCAAATCGAACCCTTAAAGACCTTAAGCCCTACAGCCCTATAAACCCTGTAAGAGTACGACTCCAAATCCTGCAGAGTGTTCTTCATTGTCTGCTTTTTTTCCGGTCTCAGAGGCCTGAACACCCGGGTGCTCAAGGACCGCCGCGGAAGACCTCAACTCATGGGTTCCTCTTCGGATTCTCCAGTAAAGAGTTGAGGGTTCTAGCCTTTAGGATTCTCCAGGTGTTCCGTACGGGTTCTAGGATTCAGAGGTTAGGGGTGGGGTTTGGGGCACTCGCTCGGAGGGTCAGGCGACTTAGGCTCCCAGAGGATTCAAAGTGTTCCTGAGGAGTTTTGAGGTTGTTTTTTACGATCATGTAGCTAGTCCCTAAACCCTAAACCGTGTTTGAAAGCGCCTCCTTTGGGGCTGTACGTAGGTCGACTCAACTCTAGCTGAGCTGCCTTTCCGGATTTCTGATCCTTGCGGTAAACCTAGAACCTTAACCCAAATCCAGAAAGACCCCGCCCCACGGAAAGTGTACAGATCTCTTAGAGACCATGTTACCGGGTGCTTGAGGGTTTGTAGGAAATCCCCAACTACATATGGAAGGGTTCAACGATCTGAGGGCTTTAGGGTTACACAAGGGGCTGATAAAGGCGCCGGTTCTACAGGGGTTCGAGGGCTGTCAAAACCTCAAGCACCAGATGAAGCCTAGAATCCTTATCTCTATACCCTATAAAATACTCATCAACCCTACACCCTAAACCCCCTATACCCTAAACCCAAAACCCTGTAGGTCCCTTAAAGACCCTCCCCCTTGCAGTACCCTTCAAAGGACCTTCGATCAAAACCCCACTCGACCGTCTTAGCTCAGAACCTTGGAAGGAGCTCTTCCGGATCCGCGAGCAGCGGAAGGAGGCCGAAGCTTTCAGCTTCGGTTCAGTGCCTTAGGCTCCCTTAAGTGTTTTTTTAGGGACTCCTTTAGGGGCTCCTTTAAGGCTTTAAGGGTTCCCTTCTTTCATGGTTTTCCTTCCGGGTTTCGCAAGCATGCTATGGGGGCTCTATAAGGGTTTTGGGGTCAAGTGCTTCAGAGTTATAGGGCCTGGGTTTCTGCAACTGTGAGTTTGAGCGTCGCGCATGTTTTCAGCTCAGATGTCTAAGCTCACTGAGCTGTGCCGTCTTTTACTGGAGCTTATAAGCATTCGATCTCAGCCTCTCCGTGAGCTGCTTTCCGGTCCAGGGCTATCGCGTTTGAGAGCCTCAACCCCTCTTCGCAGCAAGCCTCAAAACCCCAGGTTCGAAACTCTAAGACTGATGTGGGAGTCTCCGGGACGCTACTATAGCATTTCAACAGTAAGATTCTTAGATAAGGACCCCCATATTTTCCCCTAAGTTTCGGAAACTCTCATGCTGCGACCGTGAACGCCCTACGTGCCCTCAGCCATAGCGCCTTGAACCCCCAGAGCCCGAGCCGGAAGCTGTTGAGCCCGTCGGTCCAGTTGTTGACCGAGCTACAGTACTACTATTTGCTTAAGAACCACCAAAAAATAAAAAAATGTATATTCCTTATAGGGATAATATAGGGATTATCAATTTTTATTTTTTGGGGGGTTCTTAAGCAAATAGTAGAGTAGAAGCCAGAAAGTTGGAATATCATTATCGTAACCCCTTTTAAGGTAAATTATAGGGGATCCTGCCATTAATCCATATTGCATCTTTCTGGAGTTCCCTTTATTTTCTTGTAGAATCAGCAGAACGGCTCTTGGATAGTCTTGGTTCTTGTAGTTCTTTCCGTTCTTGGATTTGGTTTGTTCAGGCGGGATCTCCAAAGCACACATGCTTTGCGTACTTTCTACGGGTGTAGACTCATGGGTAGTCAAATGTGTGAGAAGCATTCTAATCGGATTATATGAAACTGTTAACTCTGGACGTGAAAAACCGTCAAGCTAAGCTCTAAGCCCTACTTACGTAGTCCAGCGGTCCTCCTTGCAGGAAATTGACATCAGCATCTCGCTGTCTGCTGGGCGCCAAGTGCAAGAAATGATAGGGTTACAGGAATTTAGGGTTTAAGGCTTTTGCTTTGGGTTTCTTTCAGGCTTTGGCGTTTTTTTGGTATTTCAGGTTAGGTCATGTTTTTTGGTGGGTTGAAGGGTCAATACAGACGTTCGGAAGATGATGGCAATAATTGATATCGTTATTCTCTGAAGGCCTTGCATAATAAAATGATCGAAACTTTTGTTCAAGTTCTGTGGGATCTTTCGGGAGCAAATCAGGCACGGTGGTTCTCTGCAGTAGCACTTCTCCCAGATCCTTCCTCACATAAACTGGGACCTTGAAGCCTTAACGTGGGGGCCTCAATACTTACCAATACACTTTATTCTGGGGGTTCCTTACCTTGTTATAAATATGGTTTAATGGACCCCAAAACCGGATGCTCTTGCAGCCGTCACGGGGGCGGGGTTTAGGCCATTTTATTCGCTCCAGGTGCCCCAGAGTGCCTTGACGCCCCTTCAATTTTGCGTGGCTTCCTCACTTAAAAACCGATAGCAGGAAGAAAGGTGCTTGTCTTCTGGTGAATTTTGCGCTGCAGCTGCAGCCAGAACCCTCACGCCAAGCCCCACTCTCCGACAGAGGAGGATTTCCTGAAGGTTGGGGTTGAGGGGTTTAGGGGCCTGGGGCTCAGGCGTCTCAGGGTTTCGGGTTTGGGGTTTAGGGGTTAAGGGAAGCCTCTGAAATCCTTGGCAAACGATTTAGCCTCTACAGAGCGTCCAGCTTCAGGTGTAGCCTTAGCAGATTTGCGGGTTTCGTGCTCGAAACGCCGTCGAGCTGAACCCTATGCCTAAAGCCGCAAACTCACAAGAAACCCGAAGCCTGAATTCTGGACGGCTGAGGTGACTGAGATCTACAACGAGCAGATCAAGGCTGCCTTACGGGAGTCTACCGGTAAGCTAACTTCTGAAAGCGCTTCGAGTGGGGGGGGGTGTGGCCTCGATTCCTGGCTGAAGGGTCGGGGAGAAGAAGGGTTTAGTTGGGTGCAGGGCTTAGGGTTTAGGGTAGGAGGAGACGGAGAAGGGAAACCAGTGCCGAATTCGTCCCACCAGTGTGCCTATGAACGGCTGCTCATCCTTGGAGCATCCTCGCCATCCCTCTAGTTCTTTGTTGATAGTTCGAGTCGAGTCTGGTCGACTCTGTCTGCAGTTGGGCTTAAGGATGCGATCCGAAGCTTCGATAGCTCAAACTCCAATCCGAAAGCCCGGAACCCCCCCCCGCTTGCCTCACCGAGCCCTGCCTAACTCCAAGACACGAAGCTGTAAACTTCCTAGAAGATGCATTCTCCGTGTGGTTCTTAGTAGGGAATGGGGAATGGACTATGAAGAGTACTATTATAGCCTATAATTTATAGGCATCCATTCCCCCATTCCCTACTAAGCGCCAGACACTTCTTCACCCAGAAACCCACGGGCCACTCCCAACATTTGGTTTTGGGGCTTGGGGACTTGGGGATTTGGCTCTTCTTGAATGTCGGGATTGAGGCTCAAAACTCTTGGCAGGAGTTTCGAATCTCTCCATCTCTATATATCTATATACATATATTTGCGCATGTCTTTCAGTCTCCATACAAACGTATGACAATATCAACCAAAGGCAACTTTAAATCCTGCTTGGCCCTTATACCAAACCCTTATATGATAATTTCAAAGTAGTCTTGTTCAGGTCCGAAGAAGATAGGAGAGCTTAGGGCTTTGGGGTCCCCAGCCCTGTTTGGAGGATCTCTTCAATCCAGACAGTGCAAAGAAGAAGCTGGATGCCCCTCAGCTGAGACGTGCGGGTTTGGGGTTTTAGGGTTTGAGAGTTTAGGGTTTAGGGTTCGTGGAGGCCGGGCGGTTGAGGACTTCGAAACAACAGGACTCTACAGGTTTTGGTTCTGCCCCGTGAGGCTCGGGGGTGCGTGTGCTTTGCTGCGACCTCGGAGACCACCCCTGCTGCTGCTGCTGCTGCTGCTGCTGCTTCTGATTCTTTGGTTTAGGGCTTAGGGTTTAGGGTTTAGGGTGCTGTTTACATCCGGGTCCAGCCTGAGCCACCTCTCGACTACAACATCTCGTTGCGCTCACTGTAAAGCTATGCATCGCCCACCGCCTTGCTACTGCTACGGTTGATGATATAAATCCTGCATTACCCATAATAAGAAATATACCATAATTTTCATAGTTTAGGGTCCTTAAGGTAATGCAGGACTTATATCATCAACAGTACTGCTCCTGCTTCTGCGTGTGCTGCTGCTACGACGACGACGACGACCACCACTGCCCCTGCCACGACGACTACCACTACCACTACCTCCGACTTCGGGACATCCTGTCCGGCCCCGTTGGCCTTGTCGCTAAGCCCTAAACCCCAAAGTCCCCCTTAAGCCCGAATCTCCAAACCCTGAGGCCTTAGACCCGAAACCGCTATCCCTGAATTCTGCTTAGGCAAGAAGTCACTTCGAAGCCAACATCCCTAAGTCTAAACCGCTATTGTAAGGTCAAGCAGAACCCCGATGGCACGAATACCGTGTGTGGCACCCAGCACGGCGCGGGTATTCGTAGCAAAGGCTCCAAGACGCTTTCTATCTAGGGTTAAGGGCTCCTATCAGGGTTCTCAGGGCTACTATAAGGATGACTAGGGATTTTAGGGTTTACGGGTCCGTTGGGGGAATGGATTCGTGAGTTTAGGGAATCGGGGTTTGGGGTTTAAATGGCTAGCTCTCCAAGTTAAGCTCCTCTTTGGATCAAAGAGTGAGAAACATCCCAAAACCTGAATCACTATACAACCTGCATAAAGGCTATGAGGCCCCTGTGAGACCTCCAACAACCATCGGCCAACTTACCCCCCACCCCCACCCTGAGATTTTAAAAGGTCGCCCAAGTGACTGGGTAATGGGTAGATCTTTCATTGAGGAACCTTTGAATTCGCAGCGGTTTTATTGTACAAATTATAGCGACGTCACGCGACGTCACCCTGAAAATCTCCAAAATTAGCGACCGCAGTCTGCCCAAATTAAGCGGAATTAGCGACCCAGCCCTCTGACCCATTGGCCGAGACAGGCAGGATTTCTGCTGGTTGGCACAAAACAACGATATCGCTCGATTTCTGCTGCGATTTCTGCTTGTCGGCTTGGAGACCAGGTAAAAAAGCATTAAAACATCACTATTTGGCTCAGGACGGCTCGCTTTCCGCTTTTTGGCTTAAGTGGGATCCCACAAAAAGCACTATCTGGCCCAGATAGGTTTTCTGCTTTTTAGCTTGTGGGACACCAACAAAGCACTATCTGGCCCAGATAGGCTCGTTTTACGCTTTTTGGCCTGTGCTACTACAACAACAACTACTACTACTACTACTACTACTACTACTACTACTGCTACTGCTACTGCTACTGCTACTGCTACTGCGACTGCTACGATAACAGCAACTACTACTCTACCACCACTACTCCTACTACTACGACGACTACTTCTGCTGCTACTACTCCAACTACTATTCCTACTGTTACGACTACGACGACTACTACTGCTGCTACTACTTCTACTACTTCCACGACGACGACAACTACCGCCACTACGACTACGACACTACTACTGCTACTACGACGACGACGACGACTACAACTACTACTATTACTACTAGTAGTACCACTACTGCTGCTGCTACGACCACAACTACTGCTACTACTACTAGTACAACGACTGCTATTACTTTTACTCTCTCTACCACGACGCCTTACCACTCTTGCTACTACTCTTGGCCACACAGCCCTAAGCCCGCTAATTTCGGGTGTGAAACCAAATAGCGACCGCTACGGAAATTATCCGAGACGTCACCGGCCTAATTTCGAATTGAAATTATTATAAATATTGTAATTTGTGCAGTTTTAAGATATTTACGGTTTTAATAAGATTTCGCTTATTGAGGAACTGTGATTACAAATACGGTTTTTAATAAAGTTCTTTAGTTTTTAAAACAGGTTCGCTCAACAAAAATCCTGGCTCGATCAGGGGAGTCGAGAATTGTTTACACAACCTCTTTAAACTGCTTTTGCCGGGGTTAGGGGTTGATAATTCGCTGGCAAAACAAAGCTTTAAACAAAAGCATATGAAACTCTGATCTAGTTTGCAGAGCCCCCCAACCCCAAAGCCCTTAACCCCCCAATGCTAAGCCCTAAACCCTAAACCTCGAAAAACGACCAGAACGGACCCTAAATCCTTTGCCCTAAACCCTAAAACCCTAAACCCTAAACCCTAAACCCTAAACCCTAAGGCCCTAAACCACCTCCGAAGACTGAGGCCAGGGTTGACGGAGCGGCCGGTAAGTAGCGTCGAGGAGGTCCTGCAGTTCATGGCGGAGGCGGAGTGGCGGGTGTAATTTCCTGCTTTGCAGTACAAGATGTCATCGGTATATAGGGATTTTTTTGGGATTTATGTGGGGTTTTGCAGGTTTTGGTACGGGGTTTAAGGTGGGTAAAGGGTGTGAGACTCGTGTTTGCAGTTGCAGAGGGGCCCATATGTGATATTTATGTTAGCATTATTGCATTGTTTATTCTCCGGTGTGCTACGATTATCGCCCAGCAACACCCCAAGCCTTACCGCTGGTTAGTAGGGAATGGAGGAATGGGGTACAATTATAACTACTATTACTAGCATTCTTCCATTCCCTACTAACCAACGGCAAGAAGCTGCAGCGGACGATCTCCGGCATCTATACCCACCACGACCCGGGGAGTCAGGCAGGCAGCATTCTCACCAGAGCGCGCGCGGGCTGGCCGCAGACAAGTTCAACAACCCCCCGTCACGGGACGAGTCGCCCAACGAACGAAGCCTGAGTCCATCTTGCAAGCAAGCTGCTTGGCCGATCTTCAACCCTAGGACCCCCCCCTGCTGCCACGGGCGGTACTGTTCCATTGCAGAATGTGCTACTTGTTCGGTTACTTGTGGCGGGTATCGAGATTATATGCGTCTATTTATCTTCAAGTCGTGAGACCCAAACGATTGGCCTCACTTGTAAAGTTGCAAACGCTGAACCTTAAACCGCACGCCCTCAAACCCTACACCCTAGAAACCGTCTAAGTTTAACAAAAAACACTTTTCCCACCGAAATCCTAGAAACCCTATTGAACCCATATTCCCGAGCAAATGACCCGGCAGTGATTTTTGCCTAGCTCTCCTGCTGGGAGGTTCATGGATAGTTATACATGGGGCTATAAAGTAGAGTCACCATCAATTCTAACCCACATTAGGGGACCTATACCCCCATTTAAAACTGCCCATGAACCTCCAAGTGCTGCAAGCGCAGCAGCTGCTCGTGAGGCTTTGCTTGGCTCCCCTGCTGCAAATCGATGGCATTCAATCGCTCTCGAGCCGGTTGCCGATTCGACAGCATCGCTTACTTGGAGGATCATGGGACTTAGTAAGTAAGGTTATAAGTACCCTATTTGGGGTTAAAAGTATAGTTACCCTAAGTATAACCCTAGTTACTAAGTCCCATGATCCTTTTAAGTACCGCTTCGGAAGGAGAAGCCTCAAGCCTAAACCCTGCAGAGCCCGATGGCGAGGCCAGGACGTGGGCAAAAGTGCCAGGCCAAGCGTAACAGGGCCCAGCGGGAGATGCGGAGGCTCGCAGACTATAACCCCTGAACCGACGCCGGTGGCGCTGACAGTTGTGGCATTTATGGCATTGTATATAGTCATATAGTATTCCTTTGAGGATTCCGTTTCAGAGGGTTCTTATAAGGGTTTCGGTAGGGTTAGTAATACTTTTCCATCGGACTCATTGAGGGCTGCGAGGGTTGGGCTTCAGGTTCAGGAGTTCACGGAGAGGATCATGGGACTTAGTAACTAAGGTTATAAGTAGGGCAAGTATACTTATAACCCCAAGTAAGGTACTTATAACCTTACTTACTAAGTCCCATGATCCTCCAAGTAGACCCTAAACCCTAAACCCCTATAGATCCCTGATCGAAGCCTTTAATAAGAGCCCCTTAAGGAACCCTTAAAGGAACTACTAAGTCCCATGATCCTCCAAGTAGGGTTTAGAGATTTCAGGTTCAGGAGGGGCTTTCGGGCTTGGACTCGAAGGGACCCCTTGGCTGAGTTTGTGTAAGGGTTTCGGGTTTCGGGGTTTAGGGGTTTCGGGGTTGGGGTTTAGGGGTTTAGGGTTTTAGGGTTTAGGGTTTTAGGGTTTTAGGGTTTTAGGGTTTAGGGTTTTAGGGTTTTAGGGTTTTAGGGTTTAGGGTTTAGGGTCTGGTTTCTTGGACCTCACCTGGCTGTTTCTTGCAACCAGGCTCAGTCGAACCGCACGGTGATGGCCACCGAACCTCGGTTGATGCAGCCAAGCCTTACTCCTTGATCTGAAGGGTATATCTTCAAGGTTTCGGTTTGTGAGATCCATGGCTTTGGGGTTGTTTTTGGAAATTTTGGCTCGGTGGGGGGGCGTTTAACAGAGAGCCTTTGGCTTGAAAGGCATCCCCTCCGTGAGGTTCGTAAGGTTTCAGTGAGCTTTAGGGTTTAGGGTTTAGGGTTTAGGGTTTAGGGTTTAAGGGTTTAGGGTTTAGGGTTTAGGGTTTAGGGTTTAAGGGTTTAAGGGTTTAGGGTTTAGGGTTTAGGGTTTAGGGAGCTTGCTGATCGTCCATCATGGACAGGATTCCCCCTAAGCCCTAGAGGTCGACACCCCCCCCGTACCCTAGACTCTAGACCCTGGTTGAAAAAGGTACACTAAACCCTAAACCCTGGGTTTAAAAACGAGACCCTAAACCCTAAATATCCCGAGGTTTTGGCTGATTTGGAGCCCTTGAAGCTGCCCGTTGCTCCAATCCCTAGATCCCAACAGTCACGAAGCACCGTACTATAGGAGCCTAAATAGTTAGATTGGGGTTTGGGGGGTATATTATACTTATACTCTACTTGTTATAAGGAACCCCCCCAACCCTATTTCAAGTAGGCCCCTACATTGCTCTGAGGACATGAACGAGGAGTCCAGTCGTTCCCACAGCATCGTGCAGGTTCTCCGGCCTTGCTGTGGGTGGTTCAAGGTTTAGGGCTTCCTCTTAAAGTCACTGTATACTGTGCCTGCCGCTGTAGTTCTAGTTTTACTCGGGCACACTAAGAATGCAATCGACAAACACCAAACATCACTGATTTGTGCCTATGCTGCACTTCGGAGACTTGAGTGTTTTTGGGTACAAGCGCGGAGCTTCAATAACTAAGAAAGGTGGCTTCGAAAGTTTAACAGCAGCATAACACACCAACCTTTGCCATAGAAATCCTAGGTCCGAGGCCCTAGAGTGTCTCTTCTTTGAGTCAGCGTAGAACCCCCCTTGGTCTTTCAACCCCCCACTTGCCCTTGCAAACCTGTCCAACATTCGGGCCTACCGTAACGTTCAGGACATTGGGTTTGCCAGTTTGCGTTGTGGTGACTCAGTAGTCCCCAGAGACTCCAATATCCCTTAATTAAGGAATATACCTGAAAATTACAGTAGGATGCTGAATATGGATTTAAGGAATACCCCTTATTTAAGGGATATTGGAGTCTCTGGGTCATGCTGCCGGGGCTCTTTCTAGCGGTCAGCAGCATCTCATAAGTTTTCTTTTCGGCAAGCTTTGTATTATGAGCATCATTCTCGCTGCTGTAAATGTGTAGATATTGCCGCCGATGTCTTGTTTTTCATCGCGCTCGACAGTTGCTGTGCTGATATGCTGAAACTCTAACCATAGATCTGGCTCCGAGATCCGTCGCAGGTGAAGACGGTGAATGTCGGGGCCCAAGCTCGGTCGACCGGCATCATAGCAGTATCCACGTAGCTTCACTGCCTTGGTTGAAGTCTCAGATTTTTCCTCGCCTTCATCATCTTAATGTTTGCCATCGTCGTCGTCACAGTCAGCATCATTTCTACAGTCAGTACTCAAGCCCTCAACTCCTAAAGCCCTAAGCCCCTAAACCCTAAACCCTCACGCCCAGGTGAACCGGAAGGACAACTCCCAGTACCTCGGCAAGATCAACCTCATCGATCTGGCCGGCTCCGAGAACGTGAACAAGTCCGGCGTGCAGGGCCTGAGGCCCTGGCGAGCCGAGGGCCTTCTCATTCTTTGTACTAATAGCCCTAGACCCAGGAACTTAGATCCGAAACGTCATAAATGCAAGCATGGTCTCTTTCGCTTGGTATGAACTATATAGTCTTCTTGGGCTTTTTTGATTTCTGTTCATGTAAAACCCAGGAGAATATTAAAAGTAGTATTTCTATTATGGTTCTAAGGGGGGTATAGCCTTCTTCTGTTTGATTCAGGGGTTTAGGGGCTTAGGGGTTTAGGGTTTAGGGGGTTTGGGATTATAAGGTTTAGGGATGAGGGTTTAGGGATTGGGGTTTGGGGTTTAGGGGTTACGGGTTCTAAGGGTTTAGGGGTTGAGGGGCTTTGGGACTTAGGGGTTTGTATTAATTGTACGGTTTTTGGCGTAATAGAGTTAGTACTAAACTTATAAGGAACTGTAAGGGAATACTGAATACTGACACTACACTATACTTCAGCAGGCCGCAGCGAGGATCATTTCGGCCCATGGTTCAATTTGCACATTTTGCTGGCCGACAGCGAGTAGCAAGAATAAGTTTGAGGGTTTGCAAAACATCTAGTAGATCTTCAACAGCCTGCAATCCCAGTTGCACCTCAACATCCTGATCCCTACCGAGAAAGTTTTTAGAGTTTAGTGCAGTAGGTTTAGGGTTTAGGTGTTTCTACAGAAAGGAGCCCCTTGTACAATCCTGAGAACGCAAAGCTTCATGGCGCTCGAGCTCTCAACCCGATAGAACCGCATGGAGCACGTGTGGACCGTCTGCGTAGCATTTAGCCTCTCTGGGTGTATAGAATCCAACCATGGCTAATGAAAACTAACTTTTTTGGGCCAGGGAAACCTTTGCAGAATCTTTGTAGAGGTTGTTTAACCCTAGGCCAAAAATCGCGAGAGTGACTTGAGCAAAAATCTTCACCTGCCGAGGTCAGGGCATGCGCGAGGCAGGGACACTTCTAGTTTCGTGTTTGGGGTCTAGATTTAGGGTTTGGGTTAAGTGGTTAGTGTTTAGGCTTACATTCCTCCCTGGCTGCGTTTCCTCCTGCTTCAGGCGTTGTCTTGTTGCGAATTTACGCAGATGTTCGGTTCCCCCAGTGTTCTGAAAGGCGCAGAACATCAACAAGAGCCTCTTTGCCCTGGGCGATGCGCGAGCCTCATGGTCTGGCGTACTTGGTGGCCTTCCTTTGTCCCGAAGAAGATGAGGACCATGACGTGATTCGTAGTCGCCGGTGATGATGATGGTCTGGATGATGGTGGTGGTTGTAGATTGTAGTGATGGTGAAGGTAACGATGTTGGCGATAAAAGTTCCTTTCTTAAAACCCATATTCTGATCGCCTTGGTACATGCTTATATATGAGGCCATGTCAATTGAGCAATCCAGGCCTTTGTTGACACCGTCACTGCTGAAGTAAGCTTATGATCGGATTGCGGAGTGGCACTATCTTGCCGGTGCTTGATCACTGGTGCGCATGGCCTATTTCCGACAAAGCTCCCATTGTCTTGGCTTATCTCCAAACGAAACTCCCTCCGTAGTCAATAGCTATGGGAATATCATCGGCATTTCGAATCGGGTATGACACAATCATGGCACCGTGTTGTTGCTCAAAGTACGTACCCAGGAGTGTGGCGTGACTCTTTGGGACTTAGAAACCCCACAGCCGCACACCCCGTAGCCTAAATCATAGTCGCTCCACCCTAAACCCTAAACAATGCCGAGGCACAAGATAGCATAGCACACCAAGACCCCCAGAGGGTCCATATATGGTGCCGCGTCGCCGCGTCGCCGGGCCCCCCCCCCCACCCCCCATGGTATGCCCCCCCCCCGAAGCCAGGCGTCTCGTCCAATCAAACAGTCACACGTCATCCGCGTAACTCCCCCCCCGAGCCAGGCCTCGCCTCTCGCCTTGGCAATCGGGGGTGGGTGCGGGAGGGATAACCCACAATAGTGGAACCACAAGACGGCGAACCACAGGGGCGGGGTGGGGAAGGATAATCAACACAGGGAACCACCGGGCCCCTTCCCTTCCCCTCTCTTCGAGCACAAATGCGAATGTTGTGCGCAATGATGTTGATGTGCTAGTCCCAGTGTGGCTATTGGTGGTACCTTTGCTCTTATGTTGCTCTGGGCTTCGGCACCGCATGTTCATGGCTTTATCTAGTTGAAAACCGTGCTTGGCTTGTGATGTTCTTGCGAAAACCATATCGACCGTTGTCATTCCAAGCCAAGTTTCGGTTGGGTTCGCTACAAGTAAGCTTGAGCACGTATTTGAATGGTTTTCATTCGGGACTTTTGAGCAAAGGACCTGATGAGAGTGCGGATGGGGATCATGAGCGCCATCTTCGTCGTTATCATCACCATCATATTCATCACTATCATTGGCTTTGGAGCTCAGGGCAGGTCGGAGTTCAATAGAACTGTATCACATCCTACGGTCCAAACCCTTAGCAACCGGACGCATAGCCATGGACGGGGGCGCAGCCGACCGCAACCACAGGGGGGAGGGGCAGGGGGGAACCCACACCACAGGGAACCACAGGGGGGAAGGGGGGGATACCATGGGGTGGGGGGGGGAGGGGGGGCCTAGCAGCGCTGCACCATATATACTACCATTGGAGTTAGGCCCTAAAGCCATAATCAAGGATAAGTGGAGGGACCCTTAAAAAGGACCCCTAGGTATATATTTGTATAACTTTAATATGCCTCCGCATTATGTAGCCCGTTATTGGGCAGGCATCCCCGACTCCCTGGACCCTAAACCCTAAACCCTAAACCCTAAGTGCAACCACGACTCAAAGAAGCCCGCATTCGACACTCAGGTGATCGCCTCCCTGGTTTCCAAGAGCTCGAAAAGTGCCGGCCACGTTCCCTACAGGACGCAACTACTTTACGTAGCCTGAGGCTTAGGATTTGGGCTTTAGGGTTTAGGGTTGATTATTATGTATTTTGGTTCATATAAACCCCAAGAGTATCGGAAATGCCTTTTGTATTATGGCGCTAAAGGGGTATAGACTAGGTCTGAGATGCCAAATGTAGGGCTTGTATAGGTTTAGGAATGTGGAATCCCGCATGCTGTAGGGGCCTTGATTATTTGACTTGGGTTTCGGGCGCACAGTAGTATCTTCTAATCTGTTCAACCATGGTTGAAACTCTAAAAAGTTCTGGTTGCTTTTTCTTCTGACCCGCACGTTACACCCAAAACCCCAAAACCCTAGATCAACCGGGAAGCATCAAGCATACCTAAAACCGCAAATAACCTACCGTTGTTAAGGACTTTTATGGGGAAATCATAGTAAGGAGCCCTAAAAAGGAAGGTTTTATAGGGTCCAAGCATGAGCCCCGCATTTTTCCCGGGGATCTGACCTGACCGGCCCTGCGCAGGAACTCCAAGCTCACTATGATGCTCAAGGACGGTTGAGGGTTTTCGCTTCAGGGTTTAGGGCTTATAGGGCTTTTGTGGCTTATAGGGCTTATAGGGCTTTTAGGGCTTATAGGGTTTATAGGGTCTAGGGCTTATAGGGTTTATAGGGTTTAGGGTTTAGGGTCTAGGGCCTAGGGCCTCACTTTCAAGGTTTCGGGTCCAATATAGGGGCCTTAATAATTGCCTATACTATTTTGGGGGGCTCCTAATTATAATTATATAGTGAGATATACCCCAAAACCCTACTCCAATTATGAATGAAGGCCCCTTTAGGGCTGCTTGGGTCTGCAGTCAAGGGTGTTGAGTTCAGGTTCTAGGATGTAGCGCTCAAGGTTTCAGATAGAAGTCGACCTTTTGTCCCGAGGTTCTTTGGGACTAGGATTCTTGTTGTATAATTATCTGGAGTCCAGGAGATTTATGAATAATCCTAAAGCCTGTAAACCTTAAGGTGAAGGGCAGCAGAAGATAGATTTTCCTCAGCATTTTTCCTCGTAGCAAAGCGGGGCGTGCTGATTTAGTGTATGCCCTCTTTTGGGGAGGCGCGCTTGGAGAAAGGGGGCATCATTGCACTTTAAAAAAACAACCTAAACCCGGAAGCCCAAACCTTACAACCTGAACCGTCAGCTCTATACCCGAGAATTTCGGAACTGGCTTTCCTCGGTTTAGGTTTCTAGTGTTAATTAACTGTTGAACCTGTCTTTGAGCATTTGCGAGTTTGCGTTATGATTTAGGTTTGGGTTCTGGTGTAGAAGTTAGGAGTTGATGTTCGGGTTTATCGTTTAGGATTTTGGGCCTCAGGTTTCGGGCTTGCGGCCGAATTTGGAAGCCGCTTTGAGTGTTCGTGGATTTTGCGAGAAGCCCGTACACCGCAACTCCAATCCAGAGTCAAGAAATCGCGCATCTAACCCTAAACCCTACCTAAACCCTGCATCTAACCTTCACCGAACCCCTGGTGCTCGAGTTCCCTTCTTGCGGGGGAGTTATGGGCTCCGGGTTGTGTTGTCATGGGTCCTACTTAAAGGATCATGGGACTTTAGTAACTAGGGTTATAACTAGGGTAATTATACTTATAACCCCAGTTGAGCTACTTGTAACCTTACTTACTAAGTCCCATGATCCTCCAAGTAACTAAGTCAACAATGCATGTTTACAAGTCTCACCCCGGAGCAAAAGTGCAGAGGACTCACTTGGAGGTGACTCCAAGACGATGATGATTGTGCAGTGCTCACCAGCTGCCGCCTGAGCAGCTGAGTAGTATCGAAATTGCTCATGTTCCGCTGTTCGGAAGTGCGTTTACCATTGCTTGTAATGGGGCGATCTGCTCTTGACCTGGCACAGTCCTGGTGACCCTGATGTAAACCTCTAACCCCTACAAGACGATCACGAAACTTAGCAAGCAGGGTTATGACTTAGAAGTAATGCAACTATAGTTCTGCATACTGGCAGAACCTAAGCCTTAATCCTTCCAAAAGCCCCCTAAACTTGTGAAGCCGCGTAGCACCGTTGGTGGAGACTTATCATCACTCTGCAGAAAACTGATAGAACCCTCCTAGAAATCGAAAATGACCCGACACATAAACCCTAAATCATTGACCCTAAACCCTAAGCCACTAAACCACTGCATATGATTTTGCAAAAGACCCTGAACCTAGCCTGAAAGCCCCCCAACAAGCTTAAACCCTAAACCCTTGGACCCCATGTTTCCCATTCTGCTAGCCTTCAGGCTTTTCGGCGAAGACCCAGCGGATTTGCTGGAAAAAGTAGCCCCCCCCCCCCCTCAAAAAAAAAGAAATTATAACCCTATATAACCCCAAACCCTAACCCCAAACCCTAAACCTTAAACCCTAAACCCCAAAACCTACACACTAAACACCAACCCCAAACCCCAAACCCCAAACCCCAAACCCAGGCCCAGAGCAACGTCACCGAGACCCTCAGCTCGCTGAACTTCGCATCCCGTGCCCGGAATGTCGAGCGGGGGGGCCTACTTAGAGGATCATGGGACTCAGTAATTATGAGGGTTCCTTAAAGGGCTCCTTTAAAGGGATCTATAGGGGCCTAGGGTCCCAGAGCATAATCTAACCATTGATGTTGGAGGAGCTAAGGAGCCAGGGATGATGATAGTCCCTCCTAAATAAGGAGCCAAAGAGCCAAGGGAACCCCAAAACCACTGGTTAGTAATATGCTACAGCATATGGGTGATTGTCAAAATTAAGGTCCCATTGTGGGTACCCTAAATATTAGGTGTTGTAGGGATCCCCAAAAGGGACCCTAATTTTGACAACTACCCATATAGGGTTTAAGGTTTGGGGTTTAGGGCATAATATGCCTTAATATACCGAGATCGGCAAGAAATATACCGTGATATAGTCCACTGCAGTAGTACTATAGTATAGTATAATTGGCCATAATCTGCTATAATACCGATGTTATGTGCGATAATCTGCTGTAGTATACCGCAATACACAATAATATGCTGCAATATTGTTTCTATTGTTTAGGAGGGGATTGCTGTACTTTTGTATACTATGATATACTGTAACCTACTTTAACCTACTATAATAGAATATACGATTAGTGTTAGCATACTGGGCTATGGTATAATTGATAAAGGGTGTTAGGGCTTGGGGTTTTGGGGTTTATACGGGCTTTCTGGTGCTGTTTTTTGAGGGCGTTGGGGGCTTAGGGTTTGGGGTTTATGTGACGGGGTTTAGGGTTTAGAGACCTAGAGGAGCTTCGAGTCAAGCATTTGTGGCTCCAGATGTCGAGGGTTCACAGTTTGCTGGGGTTGAGGGTTTTACAGAGTTGTGTAAGGGGGTTGGTAAGCTTTGGTTCAGGTCTTGCAGAGGTGTTTGTCCGAGGGTGTTTGGGCGCTGAGAGGAAGAAGGAGGTGATTGAATCAGGGGCCGTCAAGGCTGAAAAGCATCATCCGATGCTGAAGGCGCATATGAGCTAGAGTCTTGTATAGACGGTCTGGATAGTTCGAAGTCTTCCCTCATGGCGCATCTCTCCCTCTCTCTCTCTCTCTCTCGTGCACGCTCTCTCGCGTACTCTCTCTCTCTCTCTCTCTCTCTCTCTCTCTCTCTTTTCTCTTCGACCTGTTGCATGTCTTGAAGTGTTTGTCATAGCAAATCTTGTTACCATTGTTGTGAGTGTTTGTACTGCTGTCACGGTGCGAGAGTATTCGCGCTGCTGTCGCTGTTCTTACCATCGTTTTGTCACTGTAGATCATGATGTTTGTAATTTGATCTTTATGGTAAGGACATCTTAGTAGCTGAGTGGATACACACTTTACACGTTTTGGGATAACATTACCCACTTTAGAACTGAAAGTGTACATTTTTTGGGGCTTATGAACTCAGCAACTAAGATACTGGCTGCAGGACCCACAACCAAAACGCTTAAGATAAAGCTCGATTTTCCCCGACCAACTCCAAACCTCCAAGCCGAAAGCCAAAGCTTCCTAGATCCAAATACCCTAAACCTTAGGGGTACTTAGAAATAATTTTTAGTTTTTGGTTATTATAATCCCTAAGAAACAACTAAAATTATAATTTTTGCTAGGGTTCTAAGTTCAGTATAGAAATCCTAAACCCCAAACCCCTAAACCCCTAAACCCCCAAGCCCTAAATCGTCTAAGCCGTTCGTGTTTCTGTTGAGTGCCGAGGCTGGGCAAGGCAAAGCAGCACAAGTCCTGAAGCTGAGGTCCGGGAGAGGTTCCAGTTTAGGGTTTAGGGTGCTTTGGGTGACATAAGATTGAGGGTTTCGGGTTGTTATCGGGGGTTAGGCTGCGAACATAGCATGCAGCTGTTTGCTGCGAGATAATGAAACCTGCAAGCAGGCGAGCGACCGGAATGGCAGACCTCGCGCCTTTTGTTTTTTGTCAGCTGGGACACCCCACAAAGAACCTCGACATACTATACCCAAGCCTATTGAATCCCCTCTGGAGTCTGCCCTGCCATCAACCCCTGGATCAAGATGAATCCTTCACCCTAAAGCAACCTAAGGCGAGAAATATTCGACTCCCAGCTCGACCCAACTAATTCGACCCGGCAATTATGCCCTGCACTCGGAGGATCACGAGCTAGCTTAGATAGTGAACGCAGGAACTATAAACTTTTTGGCCTTATATATTAGCTCTATCTTAGAAAGTTTGAACTTTTTGGGGCCTGGTCGTTGAAGAAGAGAGCTAGGAGTTTCACAAAAATGGGGACACTAGTACAACAGACCCCCTAAGGATCCCTGAGCAAAGTATTCTTCTTCTTTTGCCTAAAACCCCTATATACACCCTGAACCCTAAGCCCTAAACCCTAAACCCCTACGCCCTAAACCGTTGAAGCTTCAGTGTCCTGAAAGAGGGTCTTGGATCTGCTGCATGGCATGTTTCTGCTTGCAGCATCCGGGGGACGCTAATGTAGGGGTTTAATAATTAGAGTAGGGTTTTGGGGGCTCCTGATTAAAGTATAGTATTATATACCCCCAAGCCCTATTATTCTAATTATTAAGGCCCCTATACGAATCCCTTATAGTAGCCCTTCTAGAAGCCCTTATAGACCGTTTATAACAATTCTTTAAGGGAGCCTTATTCTAATTTTTAAGGCCCCTACATTGAACCTTCCAAAACTACCCCCCTGGCAGCTCTAATGATCACGGGACTTGGTAAGTTTAGGAGAATATGCAGGGTCTCTAAAGTTACAGCCACGTAGGGCGTTGTAGCCCTAGGATGGGGGCGTGGCAATAGAATTCCTCACAGGTTCCTCGTGTATTTGTGGTATAGAACGTCGAGAACTCTAGTCTAAAACTACCCGTGATCCTCCGAGCAGGGCTTTGCAAGCTATCTTCACGACCAGTACGTACACTGAAAACAGATGGGAAGAACCCTAAACCCTAAACCCTAAACCCTAAACCCTAAACCCTAAACCCTTGAACCCTTTCGCTTAAGCATTGGCATTCCAAGCCCTTGAAGCCCCCGGAGACTTCATGACACTGAACCCTGGGCCCTAGACTTACTGTAGGAGCCTGAATAATTACCAAGACTGTTTTGGGGGTTCCTTAATATATTTTATTATATAATGGGCCCCAAAACCCTGTTCCAATCATGAAGGCCGCTATACTCATCCCTTATAGTAGCCCTCATAGTAACCCTTATAGACCCTTGAGAAGAACCCTTGGAGGGAACCTGATTCTAATTATCAAGGCCCCTATATTACTTCCCAGTCCAGGGCTCTAAGTATGGGCCGCAAGGGCATGACAGACGTGAATGACACAGCTGCCACCCCAGACCCAAAGAAGGACTGAGTCGCCCCGCAAGGATTGGAAAGTTCACCAGGCCCCACACTTCATATTATACCACTTATCTTCTCAGCTTGCAAGAAACTCTGCAACCTGAACATAACCCTTCACCCGGAACTTGGAGGGATCCTACTTGGAGGTTCATTGGGTAGTTATGGGGGTTCCTTTAAGGGCCCCCATAAAGGGATCTATAGGGGTTCTATAGAGGTACGGAGTTTAGGGCCTACTTGGAGGTTCAAGGGAAGTTATAAGTAGGGTAACCATAATAAAACCCATCTAAGGGGACTCAGAACCCCACGTATAACTAGCCCAAAGCCCTAACCCACTTATAACTACCCATGAACCTTCAAGGAGCATAAACCAGCCTCGTGCCATGCTTTGATCCATTCATTGATGCCGTTTGCCGCCAAGCTTTCGGCCAGGATGCAGTGTCGGCCCTATCGGCTCTCCGAACCCTAAACCCTAAACCCTAAACCCTAAACCGTTATCTCGTTTACCACGGGGCCTGCTCCTAAGCCCCAAGCGGAGCCACACATGGGTAGCTGTCAAGATCATGCTCACCTTTTGGGGTGCCCTCAATATTAGGTGCCGTATTACATTCAGGAAAAGGGACCATAATTCTGTCAACCACCCACACGTCTGCAGCCTCAGTCCAGCGCAAGAGCACTTGAGCCACCCGACGGGTTGAGAAAATCTCTCGAAAACTGCAGCTTAGCTAAGCCCGGATCCCTAAGCTCACCCAAAGACCCTGCGCCCAAGACCTAAACTAAAAGACAAGGCGGCTTAACCAGAAAACTGGCAACAAAGAGGCCCAGTAGATCGCTGCAGAAACATACCTCACAACAACCTACCTCGCAACACCCTGCTCTAACTCTTACGACTCCTGCAATAAAGCGCTCTGATTCGATTGCCATGGGGTGTGGCGGCAGTGTCGGAGCCTGAGCTGGGGTCGTGCTGTTGAGCCTGTCGGGGATCGGGCCAGTCAGGATAGCGACTCGTAATAAAACCCTAAACCTCTATGTACTATAATACTAGTACGGTTGATGATATACTGTAAACCCTGCATTACCCATAATAGGGAATATACCATAATTCCCATAGTCTAGGGTCCTTAAGGTAATGCAGGGGTTATATCATCAACAGTAGGTCTGAGCCCGAAGCCTCTCTTCAACCCTCAAACCCGAAAAAGCCTGAACCCCAAATCTTTCATAGAATCCTTCCAGAAGATCCAAAATCCATCGAGGGATTGCCTCCAAATCCCTCACTTCGAAGATATTTTGAAAACCCTAAACCAAAATCCAAAAACCTGTTAACCACCCTAAACCTTAATCCCCAAAGCCTAGCAAAGGAACATATACTGTTTCCGAGGCTTCGCACAGCGTCGCGGAGGCGAAGGAGCTGGAGGCTTTCTTTCGGGAGACGGTTTGGGGAGGCGTTTAGGGCTTCGGGTTTAAGGGCTGGGGTCGAGACTTGAAGTGTTTAGGGTTCAGGGTTCAAGCTTTAGGGTTTGGGGGGGTTTAGGCTTGGGGTTCAGGTGTGGGAATTTCGTGTTGTGTGTAGGGTTTAGCAGGGTTTTGTAGTGGTTGACAGGTGTCTGAATGGGGTTTGCAGTACTTTTGCGGTTACGGCTCAGGGGTTTGAGGGTTATTTGTGTTGCTTCACTAGGACGGCAGGAGGAAACGTTATCGTTGCTTACAAACAATGGTAATCATGCTGAATGTAGTAGGACTAGCAGTAATGATCAATAAAGTAGAGCTGCGCCGGCCATGCAAGCGTACGGCTGGAGCCCTCCTGCGATTCCTGAGCCGATTTGGCCAAGCATTTAGGCCGGCACTGATGCAATGCCAGGACTTTAGGGTTTAGGGTTTAGTGTGTAGGGTGTTGGCGCATCAAGGCTTGCAGGATCCCGCGAACTTGCTCCCAGTGGCCTGGTTGGCACCTGGCTCACAATGGGTCAAGGCTAGGCCCAAAACGCCCCCGAAGAGGGGAGCTTGGCGGACCCGAGCTTCGAGGGGGCTACTAGTAAGTCGGGGAAGCAGGCAAGCAGGCCAAGGGAACGAAGATCCCAGAATCCGAGGGTCCCCCGCCTCTGCCTTGCTCAGTGGCAAGCACACCACGTGCTCTTGCAGCTTGGAAGAACTGGTGGGATCGCTGAAGCAGCGGCGACTAGGGTAGTCGTGGATTTCCACGGGGTGTTGGATTTGGACGAGTCTAGCACTAACAGGCAAGGAAGGAGCTGCCAGAGAAACTCCAGGCAGCTGATTGCTGCTGAAAGTATCGAGGCGGGTTCTATGACGAAGGCGAAGGGCAGGACAGTGGGCTCTGTTCTGCTGGTAGTGGGGTTGAGCGCCAAGGTAGGGAACAATGAAGTTGCTTCGACGCTTGGATCAGCAGCATGTCTGTATCTAGTGAAAGCTGTACTTACAAGCCCAATCAAGATGCGAATGTCTCTAAACTACTCTAAACTCTAATTACCTTGATCCTTTGTTTTAAGTAGGACTAAACCCTTAACCCTAATTCCCTCGATCAGTTCTTTTGAGGTAAACCCTCAACTTTCTGCCCAGTAGAACTAATAATCCTTCCAGTCGAACTGATCCTTTCCTTGAAGTAGAACTGATCCGTTTTTTCAGACAGCCCTAAACCCTAAACCCTAAACTTAGAAAGTGAACGGGGTCACTTTAAACTTCTTGGCCTTACATATTATATAGCTCTATGTTAGAAAGTTTGAACTTTTTGGGGCCCAGCCGTTGAAGAAGAGAGTAAACCAGGAAGAAGTTGACGCAGCCGGTGAAGTCGGTAAGGGTCACCGGTCCGAGTGCACGACCCCGACCAGCGACCACAGGGTTGTAGAGCTCAGGGATTAAGGTTTTAAAGCTCAGGGTTTAGGGGCTTGAGGGTTTAGGGCTTCTCGGGGGCTTGAGGGTTTAGGGTTGCTAGGGGGTTGAGGGTTTAGGGGTTCAGGGTTCTGGGTTCAGGGTTTGGTTTAGGGTGTGGTGTAGAGGTGCAGGGTGTAGGGTGTTAGGGCGTGCGTCTGCAGACTTTGTTTTAGCTGGTGGGCGCAACTTGTTTTCTAGTTGTTGCAGCCTCATTGACGCTCTGATTCCAACATCCCAAATGAACGAATTGATTTCTTTATCAATTCTGCCCCCTCCCACCAACCCGCCCCCACCCAACAAGCCCGACAGTCGACCCAACTGCTGCTAGTCTGCACCAGGTTCCCGGGGTTAAAGCCGATGCGCGCGCTGCCGAGCTTGCGCCTGCGGACAGGTGTCCGAACTAGGGGGTGGTTTCCACGTTTCCAGGAGGTTTTGGCGTGTTCTCGGAGGGTACCATATAAGTGTGAGTTGTCTATGGGTCTTGTCAGATTTATGTAGAGGTTTTGCACCAAGGTCGTGAACGCCTACACTGGTCTCCTATGCAGCTGTTGCTCTACTTAAAGGATCATGGGACTCAGTAACTAGGGTTATAATTAGGGTAACCATAGCTAGACTGATATCCCCGTTTAAGGTACTTATAACCTTACTTACTAAGTCCCATGATCCTCCCATTATAGACCCCTTATAGATGCCTTCAAGGAACCCTACTATAGAACCCTAAGGTACCCTAAAAAGGAAACCCTAAACCTTACTTACTAAGTCCCATCATCCTCCCATTATAGACCCCTTATAGATCCCTTTAAGGAACCCTACTATAGAACCCTATAGTACCCTAAAAAGGAAACCCTAAACCTTGCTTACTAAGTCCCATGATCCTCCAAGTACCGGGGGATTCAATCGAGGGGTTGGCAGCTTTCCAGGATGCTTCGGGTTCACGGCTTTGCGGTTAAAGGGAACTCCAGAAAGTTGGAATATGGTTTCAGGGTAGGATACCTTGTAATTCACCATAAAGGGTTTAGGACAATCATATTCCAACTTTCTGGCTTTTACCTTAAGGGTTTGGGGTTCCGAACCCCTACCTTAGCCCACCGGAAAGTCGCTTTCTGTAGGTTCTCATTATGACCCTCTTCTCATGAGCCTCATACTTTCGAACTCAAGTAAAGGGACCTTGCCCAAAGTAGGTTTCGGTGGGTTAAGGTAGACCCTACTTGGAGGATCATGGGACTTAGTAAGTGAGGTTATAAGTACCTTCAATCGGGTTGTAAGTCTAGTTATGGTTACCCTAATTATAACCTATAGTTACTAAGTCTCATCATCCTTTAGGTAAGCCTTTGAGGGCTTGGGGTTTTCGGGGTTTCCGTTCAGGGAATGCGGTTGCGGGTTCGGAAGGGCAAGGGCCGAAGGGAGTAGGGTTTAGGGGTAAGGAGTTTAGGGATTTAGGGGTTTAGGGTTTAGGGGTTTAGGGTTTAGGGGTTTAGGGGTTTGGGGGTTTAGGGTGTACGGCGGGCTTAGGCAACAAGTATGTCGTTCCCGGCTTCCGGCATACTGGACTCCTGTCAAGGAGCTTAGCTCCAGCTACCGTGATAGTAAAGAACATGATTTCCGTATTATGGTAGCTACAAGTAAACTCCGCAACAAGAACCCAGTACTGTATAGGGTTCTTCGGGATTGACGTGGATCCGGGAACTCGGGCGACAGGCTAAAAAGGGAAGTTTCGTCTGGTCAACAGTATTTACAGACCCTGAAACCCCACATCCCTAAGAGCCCTTATTTAAGGAACCTAGCATAGCCTGCTTGGAGGTTCATGGGTAGTCATAAGTGGGGTCATAAGTAGGGGGATGCGTTCGGCCGACATGTAAAGACGCTGGCCGACATGCAGGACTGGCTGTCCGAGATGCAAAAACTTTGCGGCCGATGTTTGTGGTAGGCTGTCCGAGATGCAAAAACTTTGCGGCCGATGTTTGCGGTTGGCTGCTCGAGATGCAGAAACTACGTTCTGCTTGTACTATAGTACGTGGGTGGGTGGTAGTATGTGGTAGTACGTGGTAATAACTACGTTCTGCTGTCGTGCGTGGCAGGACGTGGTAGTACGAGGCCGACATCTAAGAGTGGCTGCCCGCGATGCAAAAATGTTTTGGCATCTCGGGCCGCCAACCCCAAACATCGGCCGCGGCAGTACTGTATGTGGAGTGAAATAGTAAAATGGTAAAACAGTGGAATATAGGAAGGCCGACATTCAAGGGTGGCTGCCGGAGATGCAAAAATTTATTTTCTAGCTGTAGTACGTGGTCTCGGGCGGCCAACCCTGCATGTCGGCCCACCTGTTTGCATGTCGGCCGAACACAAGAAAGCAAGAATGGTTTTTGCATCTCGGACCACCTTTTTGCATCTCCGGCAGCCAACCTTGCATGTCGGCCAACCAGTTCCCCTTGGTAACCATAATTTTAACCAATATTAATAGGGGACCTATAAACCCACTTATAACTACCCATGTGAACCTCCAAGTAGACGAGCTTTGAGGGAGTTAGGGTTCAGTACATGGCTCAGACCCCGAACCTTAACCCCGCAGTTTAGGGTTTATTCTTATGGGGCCCAAGTGCGAAGCCCGGCTCCTGAATCTGACCGAATGCTGTTGAGGCAAACCCTAAACGCCTTATACATTCCCTTTTGTCTTGCCTTGTCCGAATATGGAAGCCCGAATAATTGCACAGACTATTCCTGAAGCTTCCTTATAAGTCAGACACATAACTAGAGCAAGCAGTGCCCCAAACCCCATTAAAATCATGATTATAAGGGCCCCTGTTTTGTTGTCCTATCAAGACCATTTCTTTAGAGCCGTCTTTGCAATCAGAAAGCTCCGCTTGGGCAGGTCATCTACTCCGCCTCGCGAGAGCTCAGCGCCGCAGGGGCCTGTGGTGGCTTTTGCGTTTCGGGTTTGGGGTTCAGGGTTTCGGGATTACGGCTACTAGGTTTTGGGTAAGATTCGGGGGGCCATACCAACACAAATGCAAAGCGCTGAAGCCTACACCTTGTTGGGGGCCTTCCCTTGTGTGCTTGGGTTTTTTTTGGTTCCCTAAACCCAAGACCCCTAAACCCTAAGCCTTTTCTAAAGGTCTGCCAGATCAGAGCTGTGCAAAGCGGGGAGGGTGGTGTTCATACTGGCCTTGCGGTGTTCTGGATCAAAACAACTGTCTGGGGGGAGTGAAGGCCCTGCGGTCCCGTACTTCTAGTGCGTATGTCCTGCTGCGATTGGTTGATGGCTAGCAAGGACTTTTTCTACGCGCGCAGCTGTGTGTTGACACGGGAATGTCGGATGAAAGGCAACCCGAGTCAGGTGTCCTCAGCGACCCATGATATCCATGGCCCACTTGCAATGTTACTCTCATTCACGAGGGGGTGGAGCACATGGCATCATATTCAGGGGTGCAAAGGTCATTACGCACGATGCCGAGTACAGTTTTCGCCGTGTTGACCCTCGAGGCGATGTTGTGGTGGCCAACACAATTCTCCGGCGCGAGAACCCTGTGGCAACGGTTGATGAATATGATGCAGAAGTGCATCTTCCGTAAGGAGGAGGCAAAGGCCCGTGTGTGTGCGGAGGAAAGACAGTGCAGTTTGAAAAAACCTTAAACGGGTTTCTGTTGGGGGTGTGTCCGGGTTCGTAGACTTGGGTTTGAGAGGTTCTTGGGGAATTTTGGGGCCCAGGTTTCAGGCTTTGGGGCTTCTGATCTGGCCCCTTGAGTTATAGTTAGTCTTGTGGGCTTTTGTTGGGGTTTAAATAGGGGTCACCCCTTGGCAGCCTAGGGTTCTGGTGTCGGAGATTTAAGTTTAGGGTCTGAGGGTTTCGGCGTTGACCTCGTATATAGAACATTTTCGGATCTAGGGTTTTGTAAATCTAGTTTTGGAGTGTTGGGGCTTGGGGCTGTTCGGATTCAGTCTCCATGTAGTGATTTCCTAGAAATCCCACGACAGCCCTCAAGCAAAGCTGCTACTTAGGGTTGAACTCCGAAGATGCAACCCGCAGTATTAACGTCCACCATCCGAAGCTCCAAATCTTGAAATAAAGCGGGCTTAGGGTTTATGGAACTTATGGAACAAGCCGGAAAACCTGCAAAATTGTACGCGTTTTGAAACTCACCCCAAAGAGCTTCATTAAGGAATTCACTCCAATTGAGCGCGATATGATGGTTTGCGTTGACAAGCACTGCTTGACCGTCGACGCCGCTTACGTCACATGCCAGCCGGGTGTTGATCCTGTGACATGCCGCTGCGGTTTAACCGCAAGCTGAAAGCGTCCTGTGCCGGAGGGGCCCGACGGTTGGGAGATTGCTCAACGGAAAATGATGAACCTTCGGACAGCCGGCTTTGTGCCCCTGTTCTTGGAGTGCTGCGCCCAGGCTGGCCTGACATCCTTGCTCGGGCCGACACGGCTTTCATCCTAAAGACGGCTTTTTGGCGGTCAGGATGGGTCCAGGCTTCGTCCCATTTCGGGTGCTTGCTTGGCCTATCGTGCTCAAGCCTGGACTTTTGCAAACGATGAATGCTGCGGTGCTTGATCTTGTTCATGCCAACCAGTTCGGCAGTGTCCCTGGCCGCAGGGCTTTAGGGGTACATGCTACTGCAAACAAACTTTATCCAGGCCCGTCTGTACCACGCAGGAGGCAAGCTCCTAAGCCCCAAAATTTCTGAGATGCAGCCTTGATCTTTGAGACTTGCGACGTTATGTAGATCCCGAAGCTGTACATACGCCCCTGAGGCCAACCATCCCAAAACCACTGGTGTTCCAGAGGCTTGCTACCCATGGCAGCCCTGAAGTGCCTGAGCTGCCCAACGACTTTCCCCATCTTGATGAAGGAAGTTGCGTTAAACCTTTAGGCTATTTATTGCAGTGTTTCAGTGTAGGGATATTCAAAATGACCCCGGCCCTCGCCTTACAGTCCTTCTGGAGCTTTGAGGACCAAGATAGAGGTCTTCCATGAAGAGGTGAAGGATCCGGTTCGGCTCTGCTGAAGTGTCGGGGTTCACGGACTTGTTTCGGGATTCCGGGGGGTACAGGTGTATCTCTGTGCCGCCGCTCCCGCGCGAGGGCGGACAAACACCGTCAATATTCAATCTCGACTGTCGTATTCCGCGATAGGCTTTGATGGCAACGGCAATCGCGGTAATTTTGGTTATGGTGCAGTTGGTTTACTCTTTGTGGTTTCTTGGCCGCTGGCATTCTAAACGTCGAAAGCCTCGATCCAAAACCCTCGTCCTGTTTAGTGAGTTTAAACCGTCACATAGGGATCTTAGCGCTTAGCAATATACCCCCTTCTAGTCCCGATGTTGTTGCTTTTCTAAAACATGCCGCCAAAACTCTACTAGAACGATCCAGGCTCCTATTTAACTGAGTTGAGACTCCGATTGTCTGTTTCGATCCAGTGGATGTCCCAACAGGACGATGGGCCAGCGGCGGACAGCCTCATAGACACCCAGGCTGTCGGCAGGGACGTGGGCTCTAGGTTGTGATCGCAACGTTGTCCAAAGTTCAGATTTTGGAAGTCTTCTTGCTGTTTTCTGGTCGACGTCGAAGTGGAAGTGCAAGTTTTAGAAGTAGTAGAAGTGGTAGTAGTACTCGTCGTCGTTGTCCTTGTCGTCGTCGTAGTCGTAGACGTAGATGTAGACAGTCGTGGTGGTGTTAGTCGTGGTCTTGGCAGCAGCGGTGGTGGTGGTGGTGGTGGTGGTGAACCTTCCGCTGAAGAATCGCAGGAGGACGAGGAGTAGTAGGGGGATTTTATTTTTCAGCTTCAAGGGCTAGGCGGTGCTTGGATTATCCTACGCCCCAAACACGACACCGCAGCCCTCAAGCACAAACCCCTGCACCAGCTGAAAGCTTTGGGCCGGGATGGCCTTGATTGTCTAGTCGCAAACGTCGCTCACCAGCTTCACATGTAAACCGAGTGCCGGTTGATCTAAAGCCCCAAACCCAGAGACTCCAACACCATTCAATTGAGGAGTATGCAAGGATCCCTTTGAACGTATAAATATCTCAATTAAGGACTCAGGACTTGGGAAATCTATCCAGTCCGTGTGCAAAAACATCCCTTGATGGAAGCGCCCTGCTCTCCACAGGACCTTGCCCTGGCGCAGGACGTCGAGAGGCATCCTGTCACCCAGAGGGTTTAGGGTTTAGGGGTCTATGGTTCAGGGTTTAGGGCCCAAATCCGGCTTAGGGTATCCGGTTTAACGAAGTTCAGTTCTTAGTGTTTGGGGACACCCTGGGCCACAAGTCTGGGTTATCGCCTTGCGAGGAGATGCTCGAACCACCTGAATGTGGGACATGGCTTCTCGCGGTGTTAAGCATGGGATTGAAGAGTTAGTTAGTATATGAGCCTCAATGATTGGTAATAGTATATTCTTAAAGCCACAGATATACTGGTGCTCTTAACTTCATTTTTCAGAATCTGGTAATCAACCAGATCAGAGCAGTCGTCCAAAGCAGAAATCTGGAAACCATATCCATAGACCCTAAATCGAGAATGTTAATCGAACTGTCTCTTTCTTCTTGTGACACGTGGCATAACGTATGCGAGAATGATTCCTGCATCAAACCACCTTGGAATGCTTCAGATGTCAGAAACCCAGAAGCAACCCACACAGTTCTCGTCTACGCACCCTATCTGTCTATCTACCTGCCTATTGGCCCATCGATCTATCTATCAATCCATCTATCTATCGATCTCTCCTACCTATCTATCTACCCGCCTGCCTAGCTGCCTGATCTAAACACTGCCCAGCCTCTGCACAAACCCTATAAAACCCCTTATGACCCAATGCGCACAGGCCTTCTGCCCTGGCCGGGACCTTAGGGCTTTAGCTGTTGGGCTTTGAGGCTTGAGAAGTTGAGACAGGGGAGCAGGAGCCGGAGCGTGGCGGCAGGGGTAGGGGTAAGAGCAGCAACAGAAGCTGCGCCGAAGAAGTAGCAGCAGCAACAGCAGCAGTGATAGCGCAACAGGAAAAATCGGGTGCAGGTGTTGGAGGTTCCGGGACCTGTCAACAAGTGCTTGTGATGTGTGCAGTGGATGGAGCTAACACTTTCCTGCCTGGGAGGCACCGACGAGCACACAAAATTGAAAAACTGGAATGCGTAATGGCAGCACCGCAATCCTGCCCCACAAGCCGACGATCCTAAAACCCTTCCCGAAAACATGAAGCCATCATAATTAAGTTTCCAAGGACAGCCCCCGAGAAAATAATCCCGCGATGGCCGCGACCTCCATCAGCAGCATTCTCAGCTGGGTGTGTTGTAGATTTTCGATGTTTCATATAGCACGATTGTAGGGCACTGTAGAGGTTTTTTGAGGGTGTATGAAAGTTAGTGTTTTGTTTTGGTCGGGCTTACGGCTTTTGGCTTGGGTCCAGAGTTTTGAGTTTTGTTCCGAAGTCTCAGTTTGGAGCTCAATGTAGACTCAAACATCAGGGTACCGAAATTCAAAGCCCTAAACCGTACACGCCAAACCCCAACCGGCAAGCCCATGAGCCGATTCGGGCTTGAGCTGGGCGGCGGGGATGCGACTTTCGACTATGAGCTTGCTCGCCGTATCCTCGACGAAAGCTCCATACAACCCTGTAAATCGCTTTGGAGGTCCCTACTACACCCGATGCAGCCTCGGATTGTAAAGCCCTAGAAACGCCAAGATATAGTGTCGAAAGGCTACAAAAACAGCCGGGCTAAAGCCGTACAAGCCCTAGTAAACTCGGAAGTTAGGGAAGGATTTCAGGGTATGGGAGTTTCCGAAAATACCCTAATTCCTAAATAGTAGGATCCTTGTTATAAGGACCCCCAAAATAAAGTGCCCCCAATTTTCGGAAACCCCCATATAGGGCATAGGGTTTCAGTAGGGAAGCGGCAAAGCCGGCTGAAGCGCTACGGCCATGGCCTTCTTGGATGACATGCTCGTCTAAGCAGGCGCATGGGTCTTTGCGCCCAGGATAATAATGTAGGAGCCTACATAATCACTGGTACTATTTTGGTGGCTCCTTATTTTAAGTATAGTATACTGGGCCCCAAAACCCTGTTCTAACTAATTCAGGCCCATATATTACATACTGAGCTGCCTTAAGGCTTAACTGAGAGAAGCCTCTCCAGGTGGGACCGGTCTTCACTTGGGTTTAGCGACTTGGAAGTTTCCGAAGAAAGGGGTACCTTGTTTTGGGATCCTTATAATACGGATCCTACTAGGGTACTATATTAGGGGCCCTATTTTCGGAAGCTCTCATTTGGGGTCTTGCAGGCCTCTCGGTTTGAAAGATTCCGGAAACTAGGGGTACCTTATTCAGGGTTCCCATATACTAGGGTCCCCTGTTTTCGGAAACTCCCACTTACATCCTCTTTGCACATGAAAATCGGCCTAGGTCTGCTTTCCGGAGCCTCGGACATCGTTGCAGACGACATCAAGGAGGATCTGGGGTTTCGGGAGGATCCGGGGTTTAGGGCGGATCTTGGGTTTAGGGAGGATCCGGGGTTTAGGGAGGATCTCGGGTTTAGGGCGGATCTTGGGTTTAGGGAGGATCCGGGGTTTAGGGAGGATCTTGGGTTTAGGGAGGATCCGGGGTTCAGGGAGCCAGAGCAGCGCTTGACGCGGGCACCTGTCATCTTCCGCTTCGTGCCCAGCGGCTTTGTGCATTAGCCTTTAGGGTTTAGGGTTTAGGGTATAGGGTTTAGGGTTTAGGATTAAAAACCCCAGCAACAATAACATCGATGTTGCACCAACTTGGTTCTGACAGTCATCCGCAAAATCATAGCCATAGTCACCGTGCTTGAAATGCTGCCACCCCCACCCCAATTCCCACTCTACCACTTCTATGCGGCTGCCCCCCCTGGCAAGTTTTCAGGACGCCACGCACATGGCTGTTCTTCAGGAGCTTGAGGCCACGCACCGACTTACTGAGATGTAGACTGGCTGGGTTTGGCATGCAGGAGGAACACAAGAAGCAACACTGGTCGTACTTAGAGAGAGAAAGAGCTCTAGGCCTTCTTACGTAGAAGTGTGTCTTCTTGAACTGGAGGCTTAGGCTTAGTTGAAGAAGCTGGGGGCTTTGTAAGTACGGTTGTAAGGTGTTATCGGTTACAAGTCAGGTGACTTTCTATAGTTGTACTTGCTTGTATCCCGAAGGAAGGTGCTTGCACCGTTGCTACAAGTCCCGAGGTCCTCCAAGTTTGGGTCTTCATCGCATAAAGAATTATTTCGGCGATAGCAAGCTGATTCAGTACTGAAAAGATCATGGGACTTAGTAACTACGGTTATAATTAGGGTAACTATACTTATAACCCAAATTAAGGTACTTATATAACCTTACTTACTAAGTCCCATGACCCTCCAAGTAGACGCCTGGCCCCAAAGTCGGCCTCGAGTCAGAAGTTGACGAGATGAGCTTCTCGACGCCATACTTAGAGGATCATGGGACTTATAGTAACTAGGGTTATAATTAGGGTAGCTATACTTAGAACCCATATTAGGGGACTTATAACCCTACTCAGAACTACCCATGAACCTCCAAGTATCTCAGAACTGGCTTTCCATGGTTAGTATCACGGTTCGTGGTTTTTCCTCAGGGTTTAGGGCCTTAGGATTTCAGGGTTCAGGTTCTGAAACAAAGCCCTAAAAAGCCTAAACCGTACAACCCTAAGATACAAGCCCCTGAAGCGTGTGGAGGGCTGGATGGCCTCGATGGAAGCGGACCTACTGCAGCCGCTCCTCGACTCTCTTTTCAGCCTCCGTTCTTGTTTTTTGGGGTTAGGTTTAGGGTTCAGGGTTTGGGTTTAGGGTGCTGGGTTTAGGTTTTAGGAATTAGGGTTTGGGTTTAGGGTTTTGAGTTTAGCGTTTAGGGTTTAGGGGGGTTGGGGGTTTGGGGGGTTATGGTTTAGGCATTGGGGGTTCAAGGGTTTGGGGGTTTAGGTGTAAGTGGGTGTAAGGAACAGCTTTTGGTTTAGGCTTGATGGGGCCCTTGGCAACTAATCCAAGCCCGAAAACCCGAACCCCAGATCAATACAAATGTACATGCACATGTCCTTGCCAAAACCCACGAAGCCCCAATACAAGAACCCGAAAGAACCCTATAAAACCTACAAGAACGCTGTAACAACAAAACACTCCGTAACCCCGTATAAAATCAAATGAACAAGAACGAGGCGGGGGAACAAACACCACATGCCACCCTATGCTCGAATCCCTGAAGACTCCTACGGGGGACCCCTCAAAACCTTCAGACCAGGAATTGAATGCTCGTTAAATCCGTATCCCCTTCTACTCCCCATATAACCTTTACTACAACATACACCGGAACCCGTTTCTATTTGGTAGGCCCCGCCAAAAGAAGCTTGTAATAATTCATTAGCATCCCATTTCACAGAACTCTGCACAAATCCTTCTAAGGCACGTATATACCCCGACACGGCCCCTTACATGCTGGAAAGTTCTGTGAAACCTTTCAAGAAGCCTTCTAAAACTTTTTTAAATATCGCACAGAAGCCTCGACAACCTCGTAAACCCCCTCCCCATCTCCACTGTCTTTGATCTTAATTAAGCTGCCCGCTACACGTGCTGGGGGCAATTCCAGAGTGCTTCGCTTGGGTGCTCTTCCTGGAGCGATTCCGCACGCCGACACCAAGGCTTTGTGAACCGTGGTGATGCTACGGCTCCACTGCGGGCGAAGCAGGTGCTCCAGTAGGTCTAGGGCTCAGACGCAGCGCAACGTCGCCCCAGCGCTGGCACAGACGCAGCTCTCGCCTGCCTTTGCCCACGAGCCGCCCAGCGCCTACGCTCTCTGCCCGGATCGCTGCCAGGGTCTGCTTGCGGCGGCCACTTAAACTCTGCACCCTTGCTTGATTTGAAAACGACCAAATTAGACGCCAAACCCCAGGCTCCAGATCTGAATTCTCTATAAGCTCGACACCCCAGATCCCCCAAAAAAAAATCCCAGCGCCTGTTGCTCAGGGAGCTGCCGCAGCTCACAGGCGAGGCGCCCGCAAGGCCGCCGCTCTGAGCATTCTTGGCATTTGGTCTTTCTTGGCCTTCCTTGTCTTGCAGGGTTCTGAGTTTCAATCATCGGGTTTCAGGTTTGGGCATAGAGCGTTTTGTTTGGGGGCCCTGCAAAGTTTCTGAAATATCTTAAGTCTATGGCAGTTTTATATAGTTCTTTTAAGGGGGGTTGAGGGGGCCTTTGCATCGAAGTTGCTGTAGTTTGACAGGAGCCTATACTGGGGGATTTAGAATCTAGGGCTCTGGGCATCTGGGGGTTTGCGTTTAGATGTTGGGTTGCAGGTTTAGAGCTTGCTGGTTTAAGTTTCGTTTTTGTTTTTGGTTTGTTTTGTTTGGTGAGGGGTTAGAGCCTTATGGCCTTATGGCTAAAGATCTAGCGGTGATAGGGGAGGGGTTTGAGGTTCGGTATTTGCTCTTTTGAGGAGGGGGGGGGGCCTTCCAGGAATTCTTCAGACAGGACTCTCTCTCTCTCTCTCTCTCTCTCTCTCTCTCTCTCTCTCTCTCTATCTCTCTCTCTGTCGTATGTATGTACAGAATGTATGTATGTATGTATGTATGTATGTATGTATGTAATGTATGTTATGTAATCATGCATGCATGGATGGAGGGATGGAGGGATGTATATACATGTATGTGCGTATGCATATTTTCCGATCTACTTATCTGTCTTTCTACCTATCTGTCTATCTACCACCTATCTATCTATGTGTTCATTTCCCAACCCAGAGAGCCCAATACCCCTTAATTAAGGAATATAGCTTAAATCATAATATGAAGCCCTATATGATTTTAGCCATATTCCTTAATTAAGGGGTATTGGGCTCTCTGGGAAAGAAGAAACACCAGAATCGCTCCATTTCTCTTGCAGCAAGACAACCTGAACAGGCAAAAACACACTCATCCCACCCAGCGGGGCCGTCCGAAGTTAGAGCCCAAACCCTAAGCTCTCAACCCGACATCCTACAAACCTTAAATCCCACAAATCCACGAATCCGAAGTCCCAAACTCTCAAAGGTCCTCAATCCCACAAGTCCACAATCCTCCTAAACACCTTTAAACCCTTGCCAGCCGCATGGAGCCGCTCAGCGGTGACGACGAAGCGCTCATGGCAGAGATCCTCGAGGTCCAGTACCGGTCTTTTGGAGTTTAGGGCTGATGGGTTGAGGGTTCGCAGGGTTAAAGGTTTATGCTTCAGGTTTACGGTTTAGGATGTACGGTTTAGGGTTTTAGGTGTTTCGGTTTAGAGCTTAGCTTCCTTTGCAGATCTGGGATGCTATTTGGTAGTGCAGGCTTTAGGATTTGAGAGTATAGGGTTTGACATTTACGGGGTCTAGGGTAGGCGCATGTCACATTACATGACTTCGGGGCAGCTTGATTCAGTTGCATTAAGGGCTTTATGACCTGAACATGAACCCCCCCGTCCCTAAACCCGGTGAAGGATCGGATTTTGGGTGTTGCCAGTCGTGCTGCTCCTCGAGTACCTCCAACCCTAAACCATCCTAAACCCTTCAGAAGGCTTTCCGAGCCGGTAAAGAACCCGTTAGCAAAGCCCGCAAGAGCCAGCGAGTCTCAAGCTAATGTACTAAGCCTCAAGTTCTACATCCTCGCACCTTGAACCCGTAAACCTCCAAGCCCTTAAAGGCTCATCCCCGAAACCCTTAACCGGAAGCCTAATCTTCGAAACTCCAAACACGAAACCCTCATCACCGAAAGCCCGCAACCCTTTACCCAGACCCGCAAATCGCAGAGCCCTGCCAGCATCCAAGTGAACGAAGAGCTCCGCTATCCTAAACTATATCTGGTTTCCGTATTGCATATTTGATACATGTGTAATACGGATGTGTATATATATATATATATGTATATATATATATATGTATAGATAGATAGATGAATAGATAGATAGATAGAGTGCATACACATACAGTTGCATAAACTGCATGTATAGTACATATACACGTGTTTGTGCGTGTATGTGTATTTACATAGCTTATTTGGGGACTCGGCGGGAAGACTATTAATACTTGCTCAAGTCCCGCTGGTGGCGAGTGGAGATATAGGACTCCTTCGGAGGATTGGTACCTGTAGCATTGTGGGATACCGGCAAGAAACCTAAAGCCTGAGTAGCTGGGTAGGTAATTCACCTTTAAACTTTTTGGAGTTTTTACAGTGCTACCATAGTTGAGGAGGTTAACCTTTCTTGGGCTAGAGTACTCAGCCCCTAGGAAGGTTAATGAAACCGAAACCCTACACCGAAACTCATACATCCCAAACCCTAAAACCCCAAACCCCGGATCCGGCCCTATACACTGCAAAAAGTGTCAGCCTTTGAGGGCTAATTCTAGCACGACCTCGCAGGACCTCGAGGACAGTGGTGCCATCAAAGCGCATTAGGCAGCTTCTGTGCTTCAGCGGGTTTTAGGGCTGAGGGTTTGTATTGAGGGTTTAGGGCAGTGATCTTACAGGAGCTATTATCCTCCAGCACATTTAGTTATGCTAGGCTGTAGAAGTTTACGGCGGGTTTAGGCTTGGAGGGTTTAGCCCAGGTCCGAAGATGCTTTGCCCCAAACCCCTGCTCGATTGTCAAACGTGGGCAGGGGTGGTGGTGTTGGTACTGTAGGGGCCTTGATAATTGCCTATAGTATTGTGGGGGTTCCTGATTATGATTATAGTATAGTGGGCCCCAAAACCCCATTCTGATTTTTCCGGCCCCTAAATTAGCGCTTGGAAAGTTCCACTGAGGGCTGGCATCTTGTTGATTGGACATGTTGAGGCCTGCAGCTTGCAAGGGCTTTGCTCAAGCCACGAACCCGAAAACCCGTTTAAGATCTTGTAAGCCGCGCAATCAAGTGCTACAAGGTTCTATACGTAAACCAGACTATAGCAGCCCTTAGGCAGCCTTTTCTTTGACTAGGAATCCCTAAACCCATACGTATATACACCCTACACGCTGAACTCCGTAAACCTTGAACCCTAAACTTGCCCTAAACCACCCAAAACCCTGCACTCCCCAAACCCTAAACCGTTCAAACCGTGCACCCTAAACCCTAAACCCCCAAACCCCTAACCCCTAAACCCTAAACCCCAAACCCCAAAAACCCCTAAACCCTAAACCCTAAACCCCAAACCCCAAAAACCCTAAACCCGGCCGCTGCAGCAGGCCTTTGCTGCGCTTCCAGCGCCGATTCCGGTGACCGAGCTGCCGCTTCGAAGCTTCCACTGCCCTTGCCTTCAGGAAGTAGGTTTTGGGATTTAGGGTTTAGGGTTGAGGGTTTAGGGTTGTGGGTTTAGGGTTCAGGGTTCAGGGTTAAGGGTTGAGGGTTTAGGGTTGAGGGTTCAGGGTTTAGGGTTGAGGGTTTAGGGTTGGGGGTTTCGGGTTTAGGCTTAGGGTATAAGGATCTGGCTAGTCCCCAAGCCCAGTTAGAAAAAGGGTTTGGTATGGGTACATTACAGGTCCACGTGCCCAACTAGTGTGTATGCTTTGGCCCGAAACTGCTTGTATAGGGACTACGTTACGGCCAAAGAATAACATACTATTTGGGCACATTGACCCATGGGTACACAAAGGATCAGGGTTTCAGTGAGTTCGGTTATTAGAAGGTTAGACATACTCATTAGTTTTCATCCCTATCAAGCAAACGTACTTGCACCCCCAGTTACAAAGCTCCTGGACTGTTTCTGGCGATTCTCTTTTTGGTAGAAAACATTTGGTGAAGGGATCGTGGTATGAGTTCTTACTGGGTCGTGCTGTGAGTTTAAATGTTTTCGGTTTTAATGAAGGGTGCTTTTGAAATTTTATTGCGTGTCCATTTGCATTCACATGCTTCTTACGGGGTGCCATGCTAATCAGTAAGATGAGTGTATTAGGGTCTTGGTTGTTCAATGGCTTCCGTTTTCAGGGATGTAGGGAATTCATAGCGGCATTCTGCTGACTTCGCAAGCTTCTTGGTGGCCAGTGCGGTTGCACGGCTACAGCCGCAGTCGCAACCAATGGCGTTCTGCATAATACGATTTGCACTTGACGGCTGGCTGTGGGAGGGTTTTGGGTAGGTCTTTCCTTAAAATGTAAAGCCTACATGCCCTAAACCCTAAATCCTAAACCCTAAACCCTCTGGTGCCCGAGTGTTTTTGGGATTTCAGAATCGATCGGTGTTGCGTTTAGGTCCTACAGTTTCGGGGTTCAGGGACTGAGGGTTCGGGGCCTTGCAGGAACCCTACTTGGAGGATCATGGGACTTAGTAAGTAAGGTTCTAAGTACCCTAATTGGGCTATGAGTATAGTTACCCTCATAATAACCCTATAGTTACTAAGTCCCATGATCCTTTAAGTTACAGGAACCCTCAAGGGAGCACTTAAAAGGAACTTATTCGAACTCTAAAAGCACCCAAAAGTACGCCCGATATCGAGCCGCGGAAGCTTAGGTACGGTACAGGCATTTAGGGGTGTAGGGGTGAGGATTCGAAATTCTGCTTTGGCTTCATTTCATTACTTTGAAAGAAGGATCTCCGACGAACTAGTTTGTTTTGCTTCCTTGCCACAAAAAAGTGTGCAGAATGGCATTCTGAGCCAACCGGCTTAGGGTATGTTATGCCAGAGGTATACGTGGAGCCTAGTACTTTAAACGCTAAATAAGAGACCTGAACCCCTTAAAATGAGAGACCTGAACCCCAGGGCCTTCTTGATGAGGCTCTAGGTTGACACCCGGCCCTCTGCCAGGTGAAGATACGAAAGCTTCGGATAAGTGTTGGGCATAGAGGTGTGATATTCAAAGGATGATGAGCTCACGGCGCTTAACTGATCTGATTTCGGTGTTCGGGCTCGTTTAAGTTGAAGCTCTTATGAATCTATGAAGCAAAACTTTGAGTCCCAAATGAGCAAAGGCCGTAAGCACCAACAATGAAGTTGCCAACTGACACGGCGCTTAACCCCAGACCACTTAAGTGCAAGCGCCCCATACTCAGTACTTTAAATGGTACCCTGCCAGCCCCGGACTCAAAGCAACTTGAAAGCCTGAGCCTTGCAGCCCTCAAGCCATAACCTTCAGGTAACGCTAAAGAGGCCCATGTTCGTGCTGGGACCATCCATCTGTTGCTCCCCCAGCCCGTGCAACGCGTAGGTATCATTAGCTCGAGTGGGCGAGGTTGACACGCCTCGGGTCATTTGTCGGAAGGTTTACAAGGCTGAGGATGTAGAGCTGAATGCGCCAAACAGTAGAAATTTAGGAGATAAGGGTTGCATGTATGCTGTGGAGTGGGCTCAAGATTCAGCATTCCATCAAAGCCTTAAACCCTCGACATTCAAAACCAGTTGGACAAGAATCATCAAACAAGCTCCGGTCAATGAAGTTAGAAGTGCTTAATCCTGAACTCTGAATTCTGAACCCTACACTTTATTGTCCAAAAACACAGCTTCACACCCTAAGCTCTGTTCTTCGGTGTCAAGGGGCTGTATAAGGGTAACCTACAACTTGAGGTTCTCGGAAGGGACACTGCTCACTGCTGGCTAGGGTCTTGATCATGGTGCCCTACTTTCTGTAACACCAAATGACCTGTCGCCCGCGCTTCGCGCCGAGAGAGTTATTTTCTTGGCTGTTTTGGCAAGTTTTCTCTCGGCGGGCCGTGCACCTCGACGAGCAGCAACACATAATATGCTGTTCTCAGGCCTCGGTTTGCGGGTTTAGGGTTTAGTGGACATATATGGGAGTTTCCGAAAATAGGGGGCCCTAACATAGTACCCTAAATAGTAGAATCCTGCTCCCAAAATGAAGTACCCCTAATTTTCGGAAACTCCCATATTCGAAAGGTGTAACCGTTGTACCCTAACCCCTTCGAAATCTGAGAGACTAGACCCTCGTAACCCTTGCCGTCCTCGAGAGCCACGGCAACAGGTTTGATATCACACCCTTATGGAATCGCTGCGGTGTGATGCGGTCTGTCGAGGGTTTGTAACAATAACCTACTTTTCTGTAGGGTTCCTGTAAATCCCATATTTGGTTTTATAATAAGAACCGACAAAAAGGTAGGGCTTGGTAGGTTAAGGTAGTGAGATGTCGATTTTGCTTTTTTGACAGTAAGTTTGGCTCTGACCGACGCACCGAGAGACGACGATTTTAAGGGTGGCTTTCAACAGCTGTGATGTGTGTACGTGCTGCACCGGCATGACCACTTGACTAGTATGTCCTCTGCCCATGACACCGCTGCAATTCGATCTCATTCGGGAGCCCTAAGATGTTCGCTAAAACCGACGTCTTCATCGTCCCTTTTTTTGGTTTGAGCTTTTTGTTGAGCTTTCTGGCGTGCATCATCCACAGCGTCACCCAAAATGGCCATTCGGGCTCACGATTGCCCCGGCAAGCCAACATCCTGCTGCTGCAATTCTAGTACCTTGTCGTACCAGTACTTCTTTTGTGCACTAGCCGACCAGAGGATGAACGAAGCACTTGTTTCTTTTGCGCAGCAGCTTTGGCAGGGACTTGCCAGGAATGGCATTAGTTGTACACATAGACCATACCGCTAAGCATGCCTCCCTGAAGGGCACTGCATGCAAGAGCACCGTGTCACCCACGTAGAAAAGCATGCGGAAGTGCTGCAATGCATAGCCCCTAAACCCCACACCCAACCTCGTAATTCTGAATTTGTTATACCCAAATAGTGCACATGCTACGGACGGGTTTAACAGGCTTGATGAAGGCCACAGGCTGAGTAAGATCAGAAGAAGGTCTAAATTGAGGAGCTTGTGTGCGGCCTTGATGAGGACAGGAGCCTCAATTAGCAACATGTTCTTGTTCGAACCCTTCATAGTACCCGTTACAGTATCCTTTTCTTGCCACCCAGCCATCTCATTTCTGCCTGGTATTCACTCTTTTCATGTGCCAGTGTGGTCTCAACATGCTGGTGTTGCAGACAACAACAGCCTGTGTATCATCTCACTCCTACTTAAAGGATCATGGGACTTAGTAACTAGGGTTATAATAATTAGGGTAACTATACTTATAACCCCAGTTGAGGTGCTTATAGCCTTACTTACTAAGTCCCATGATCCTCCCCTTATAGACCCTTCATAGATCCCTTTAAGGAACCGTATTATAGAACCCTATAGTACCTTAAAAGCGACCCCTAGGCCGGGAGGCAGGCGCGATTTTTGCATCTTGCCGCACTGCTTCATCCCTTAAGCAGTCAATGGCTGAGCTGGTAAAGTCAGCTTGCAAACTGACAGCCCTAAACCCTAACCTAAACCCCTAAACCCCACACCCCAAACCCTAACCGCTAAACCCCTAAAGCCCTAAACCCCTAAACCCCTAAACCCCTAAACCTTTAACACCCCATCACACCTTAGAGTCGGACCCTACAAGAAGCCCTAAACCTTGAGTCTTCCTCAAACCTAAACCCCAACCAATCCCACAGCCTAAAGCGGACGCTGGTTAAGAGGCTCTATGAAAAAGATACTGACAATCCCACGAGAGCCGCCTACTTGTCAAAAAACTCTATACAACCATTGTAATGTAGCGCGCTTCTCAAAGCCTGCAGGTCCCGCCTTATCCGGCACCCTAAACCCTAAACCCTACAGTAAACGGGAACCATGCATGGCCGCTGGGCGCTACCGGAGCCGCTGGTGCAGGTGCTTCGGGATTAAGGGCATCGTGGGGGCAATCCAGGGGTGTGGCGTGCTGGGAAACGCAGAGTTGCGAGGTTTCGGATGGTTCCTGAAGGACCAAATGACCCTTAAAAGTAGGGGCCCTATACCCATATACTATGAATGCTTGTGTGGTATATGAACCTTAATACCCTTTTAGGGTTCATCTCGTCCTTAAGGTTTTAGTGAGTGTACCAGGTGTTTCAGAATAGTGTTATGTTGAAGGTGTTGTGGTAGTCAGAGGGTCGGAGGCAAGCCGAAAAACAGCAGAATCCGAGGAACCCCGGGTTGCAGCGCCTGGCCTTTCAGGGGGAGAGATCTGATATTTGAGGAGACCTCCCCATAATTATAGCCCATACTAGGGGACTCACAACCCCACTTATAAAACTAATACCCATGAACCCCCAAGTACTCGAAGCACTTAGCCATTTTTTTCGGGGTTCAGGGGGCTTCTAATTACATTTCATCTATGGTTTACATAGTGCCGAAGCCATAAGGCCTAAACCTACCCACTGTCAGGACAGCGGAACTTCGGCGAGAATTTCAGAATGCAGGGAATGATTAATCTGGACCCCAAAGTCTCCGCTGGAATGGGTGGACTCTTTCGCCCAAGTTTTCTGAGTTCGGTCCCGGCCCCGGAACCATCAAACGAAGATCTTCCGATGGCTTCCAAGCAATTGACACGGGAAGTTAGCAACATAATAAAGGAGCCCTTAATAATTAGGATAGCGTTTTGGCATATTTAATATTCTACACATAATAAGGAATCCCGCCCAAAATAGTATTGGTAATCATGTAGGACCCTATATTGCCGAACTAAAGGTCTTTTGGAACAATCCTCGCCTTGTCGGATGGAAAAGACCCAAGACGTGTTGCAATGGACGGGGCCGGGTGGAGCTGTGGGTATTTCCCCATCATGGGGGCGGCGCAGCACCCGAAGAATCGAGACGTCGAGGACGCCCTCAACATGTAATAAATGAGGCACATAGTTTGTTTTGGTACTTTTTTTCCTGAAACTGCCACATAGGAGGAGCCGATGTGGAACTACATTGAAGCATGAACGTCAAATGGAGTTGTAAATGAGATTAGAAACAATTCACGGACTCAAATAAAAGCCACAACAGTACTCACGGCAGCTGCCGTGCCCACCTTCACAAAGACGTGTAAGTAGGATTGAAATGCAAGTGCGGTAACTTCAGTTAGAATCCAAAGAACCCCAACTAGGGAACTAACATGCTTGTTGACTTCATCCCCTGACTCTTTACCTAAGCTCTAAAGCCCTGTAAAGGCTCTCTCAGATCCTAAATAGCCTTAAATGAGCCCTTAAAAGAAGCCTCCCAAATAAGAGACCCTTAAACCGAAGCCTTAGAGGAGGTTTTAAAGAGACCCCCCCCCTCAATGGAGCCCTTAAGACGAACTCGTATGGAAGCCTTTATCCAGGAAACGCTGCGCCGATATGCAGACCTTCTCCGAGTCGGCTTGGTCTCCGTCAATGACGAGGCGGTGGGTTTAGGACTTAATGCTGGTTTAATGTCTTAGGGTTTGGGGTTTCAGGTTTGTAAGGGTTTAAAGCTTTAAGGTTTCAGGCTTCGGGGGTTTGGGGTTTGAGGGTTTAGGGGTTGAAGGCTCCAGGTCGTAGAGGTAAGGGATGTAGGGTTTGAAGGTTTCAGTGTTTAGGGGCGGGTTGCACTGGGGGGACACCTCGGGTCAGGGCGGGCTTCGGTTTTGGAGGATTCAGGCATGTTAGTACTTGGAGGATCATGGGACTTGGTGAGTAAGGTTAGAAGTACCTTAATTAATTGGGATTATAAGTATAGTTTTTTTACCCCCATTATAACCCTATAGTTGCTAAGTCCCACGATCCTGTAAGTAAGGTTCAAGCATTCCCCAGAAGGGCTTGCCGGGGTTTAGGGTTTAGGGGCTTTATCACCTTGAGGCCCTAAATGCCGAACCCTCCAATTACTTGAAACCCCCAAAGCTAGACACCTAAACACGCGAAACCCCAAAGCTCCTAAAACTCCTTGGTGCTTAGTAGGGAATGGGGGAATGGATCCCTATAGTAGTCCCTATATTCTCTCAATAATAGTCCCCATAGCCAATGCCTCAATTCCCTACTATGCACCAGGCAGAAGAAGGGTTCATCCCCCAGGCCCTTCGTTTCGTAAAGCTTCAACGCCTGAAGCCTTGAACTTCCACAACCTTGAAGCCCTGAAGCCTTGAACTTCTTAAAGCCTAAGCCCCGATCGAGTGAAGGGACCCCTTGAACTGGGTTTAGGGTGTAGGTAAGTAGCAACATAGAAATCAGACTATGTCCTGACCGTCGCGGCCGGATCTCCAAATAGCAAACCGCACAGCAACCGCAACGCAAACCCCATGGCACCCTGTAATGCCCCTACAAAAAGCGAAGTTGTGAAGCTTTGACAGCAGAACAACGTGCCTTGTTAAATCCCTGAAAATGAAACCCTGAAGCTCTTCACGCAGAGGTAGTGCGGTGGTCCAGCGACACCTCCAAGGAAACTGCAGCTTCCGTTGGGCTTGCGGTTGTCTAAATGAGGCACCTGCATCTTGTACCCGTTCTAGTAGCCCTTATGGGCCTTCAAGAAGGAGCCCCTCGGTGAACCCTGTTCTATGTATTACCTTTAACCCCTAAACCGCGAAAACACCCCTACACCCCTAAACCCTTAACCCCTAAACCCCTCAACCCTGGTTCGTGCTCAAGCCTCAGTAACTGTCGTCATTTCGTGAACTGTCAATGTCTCGAGCTATTCACTTGCGTTATTTGCAGTTTGACTTTGTGCGTGCGCATCAGAAATGAAAGTAGAGCGAATCAGACTTGGGCCATTCGATGGTAGGTTTCAAGCTTGGTGGCAGTCGCGTGGACGCTGCCCAAGTGTCTCGGATACTGCGACTGAAAGTTGCAGTTGGGACAGTGCTGAACAAGACGCAGCGAAAGATCACAAAACAGAGTTTTACTACAACTGGGCAAGAATGAGAAAATGAAGGCGTCTGCTTCGAAGGCTGAAGATATCAACCCGGGAGAACCCGTGTTAGATTGGTGTCAACATCCAGCTTGGATGCGCCTTTGGGCTTACCTGGCGGAACTTGGCACCGAACGTGACAGGTCACTTCCTGGCATCGGACTTTGCGCAGCTGACAATGTCGTTGCACTGACAAGCGCGGTTGATGTAGCGTCCAAAAGAGCTGGAGAGTCACAAACTTTGTCACAGACATGTCGCACGTGCAGGTTGATAGCGGCAACTAACGCTGAGATTCGTGGCATTCTTTGTGAATCAGTCGGTTTGCCAGCCGAAACTGCAAGCTATGTCCACCAGTATGATGTTACACCTGCGCCTATGTCTTTGATGAGTTCGTACCCACTCTATGGTGCCCACAGAAGCGGAGTGCCTGTGCCACCTGGTGGACCGCCACAATTTGTTAGCTCTTCAGACCTTCGCCAGAGATGGACTGCTTGCATAAGCACCAAAATCCCTAAACCCCTGCACCCTCAAGCGCTGAAGCCCTAAACCCTAAACCCCTGGACCCTAAATCCTAGAGCCCCAAACGCTTATCAACGCCCCTACTTAAAGGATCATCGGGCTAAGTAGCTATAGGGTTATAATTAGGGTAACTATACATATATAATCTCAATTAAGGTACTTATATACCAAGACCCATGATCCTCCAAGTATGAACTTGCCTGAATCCTCTAAAACCGAAGCCCGCCCTGACCCGAGGTGTCCCCCCAGTGCAATCCGCCCCCTTAGCACTGAAACCTTCAAACCCTACATCCCTTATCCCTACGACCTGGAGCCCTCAACCCCTAAACCCTCAAACCCTAAACCCCTGAAGCCTGAAACCTTAAAACTTTCACCCCTTAAAAACCTGAAACCCCAAACCCTAAGGCATGAAACCACCATGAAGTCCTTATCCCTTACCCTTAAAGGCCCCTAAGTCCTATGATCCTCCAAGTATTCTGAGCCGAAGGAGCTGCAGCTCCGGAGCTTCTGTGAAGCTTTCGTGGACAAGCTCCGGAGCCTGACATCCGCCTGAACAGGGTTTAGGGGTTTAGGGGTTTAGGGTTTAGGGGTTTAGGGTTTAGGGGTTTAGGGTTTAGGGTTTAGGGGTTTAGGGTTTAGGGCATTGAGGTAGAATAGTTCAGCAAGGGGTTTCTTCAGGGTTCTATCAAGGGCAGTTAAGGGACTTTGGGTTTCGGGGCTTGGACGATTTTGAATGAGGTTCTGTACGCAGAAGGCTGATTTCGCAAAAAGCTATCCCAAACACAGGCGCTTCCAGATCACATGAATCCCTTCAAGCTCAAGAAGGACCAGCTGATCGCAGAGCATGCTGCAAGTCGATGAAATGAGAAGAAAACCCTTAAGGAACCCAAAACTCTTTGTCGAACCCGTTCTCGAGCCCTTTCTCAAACCCATAAGGAACCCCAAACCCTAAACCCCAACAAAAAATCAAAAGAGAACGGCAATGTTCGGAGCCGGAGCCGAGAGCCCTGAGTCAACAGTCAGTGCGGCCAGGGGCGCCAAACAGGTTTCCGTGTGCCGCATGGCACTACTTCGAGGTTCATGGGTAGTTATAAGTGGGGGGTATAAGAAGGGCATAACCATAATTATAACTGGTATTAAGGGACTTACAGCCTAACTTATAACTACCCATGAACCTCCAATCACTGTTTTGTTCTTGCGTCGTCTGGCAATGACGTGTGATTTTGGGAGTTAAAGGGCTCGGAAATCTACATTGGTTGTAGGTGTAGGAGTTTACATCGTGTGGCAGGTAATTTGTGCCGATGTGTAGCAGTGGCCCATACGTTGGAAACTCCCTAGCCTCAATCCTTAAGAGTGATGTATAGGGAATCCCAGCACTACTAATTGTCCTTAATCCGGTTTCCAACTTTGGGGGGTTTAGTATGGAACCCTTATAGATCCCTTATAGTATCCCTTATATAGACCCCTTCAAAGGAACCCCCTTCAAATTATTAAGGACCCTATAGCAAGAGGCTGGTGATTTAGATCGCGGGCCCCAGGGTTCCCAGCTTCAAGTGAGGGTTTTGGTGTCTATAATACTATAACCATAGTAAGGACCCCCCCCACCCACAAAAGTATGGGTACTTTTTTCAGGGAAGAGGATCTTCAACCTGTGTGGATCCTGAGCTTAGGGCACATTCTAACGATCGGACCCCGGTTTGGAGTTAATCTCGCATCCAGCCCGCTATTTTGAAGGTTAGCACCGGCTTGGTGTTGAGATTAGCCCTCCGACGGCGCAGGTGAAAATTACCACGACGGCTTTTTAGGTCATGGGTGTGAGGCTCCTCTTTCAGGCATGCTTGCCTGAAGCGGCAGACCAAAACATTACTGAAAGCCTGTACCCGAACGCGGTGAGCCTCCTGCTGCTGGAAACCCCCATCCCTCGCCCCAGACCCGAAACCCTAAACCCTGTTGTGACGCCAAGCATTGTACTCTCCAACTTCGCAAACCTTGCCGTGAACAATAGGCCCTAAATCCTACTTGGAGGGTCGGGGGACTTAGTAAGTAGGTAGTAAGTAGACTTATAAGTACCCTAAAAGGGACCCTAATTGGGGTTATGGTAGTTATAAGTCCCTAAAATAACCAGTTACTAAGTCCCCCGACCCTCCAAGTAAATCCCAAGAAACCCTAGACCGCACCGCCTCAGCCACAAGGAAAGAGCTGTCACGCCTGGACGATGCCATACTCCGACTCAGCTCCTATTGGGTTTGCAAGGTGGGCGAAGATGTCACGTGTTCAAATGGGAGTTTCCGAAAATTAGGGGTACCTTGTTCTGGGGTCCTTATAATAAAGATCCTACTATTTAAGGTACACTATTTTGGGATCCCCTGTTTTCGGAAACTCCCAAATGGGTTTGGGGTATCCCTACGCCGGGAATCCTGAAAGGATTTAGTGTGCTCCGTTTAGGTCTCACCCGAAGCCGACGGTTCACGGAAGGATAATTTGTAAACCTAAGCCCGTAAATCTCCGACAGCTCTAAACCCATAAACCCTAAACCTAAAGACTAACCCCCCGACCTCTGAAAGACCGAGCCCTGAACCCTTAAAACAGCTACATGGCTTTCCTTTCAAGTCCAGCAACCTAGAAAATCTTGGTCGTAGAGGCTTCGATGAAACCAATATTATGCCACAAGATCTACACGTCTAAAAACAACTTTCGTAAGACTTGGCACACACTGTGCCCGCTCTATGAAGCTGTAAAATACACCCAACAAGTTGACACTAAACTCTGAAACCCTAAGCCCCAAACCCTGAAACACACTCAGTCCCCAAAAAACCTTGTAGCGTTTAACTCCTGGCAGTCCAAACTACTGGTGACCCCTAAGGCTGCAAGGGTTCCTTTAGATGCTTGCACGAGTTTACATAGGCTGTTGCAGAAGCGGGTCTTAACACGGTTAAGCACTACAACTTTTATGGTTTCGCGCAGCTGTAGTATTCCGCCCCAAACTCCAACTCTAATTCTTGAGACCACTCTTCCTGCCTGTCTGGGCAGTTTGTTAACTGGGATCGGCGGAGTGAACAAGTCAGGGTATCAGTTTAAGGGCTTTGGGTTCAGGGTGCTTATGCCTATATACACATAGACACATATGTACATAGACATACAAACATATAACATACATATGAGTGTGTGGATGGGTAGCTTACTCATTGGCCGTCGTCGCTGAGTCCCTGGTCCTCCAAGTATATAGGTAGGCTTGAAGCTTTTGGGTGTTCTGATATGGCCTAAGGGCCCATGTACGTTACATTGACCTAAGAACACATGTAGGCTGGTCCCTTAAGGTCAAGGTAAATACTACACAGTTGCATGGAACTTTCAGAGCTGTTGCAAAACCTTCCAAAAACATTTAGAACACACTTTTGTAAAGCGTACATGGACCTGGAGATACCCGGTCAAACTCAGTTCAAACCAGGGCAATCCTGATTAGAGCGCCTCCGCGCATCAAGGACGGACCATATAATAGAGACCACAACCCATGTGATGATAACTCAGAATTTATGAACAGACATTAATCGGCAGAGTTTATGTCAGGGGTCTTAAGGCCACCCAACCCTGCAAAACCCTGGGAACCCAAGCCTAAGACACGAATTTCGTTCAAGGTCGAGTGCTGGGGTGACGACGCCTCATCCAAGAAATTCCATACATCAACCCGAATTTGGCCCTCCGGCTCCTCGGCGAGACGCTATCAAGGCTCTCGAGGCCTTTGCGGCTGAGAGTGCCCAGAGACTCCAATATCCCTTAATGAAGGAATATTCCTTAAATCATATCAGGGATCCTACGTACGGTGATTTAAGGAATATTCCTTAAGTCATATTAGGGATCCTATTATGATTTCTGGAATATTCCTTAATTAAGGGATATTGGAGTCTCTGGCTGCCTCACAGGCGTAGACGACGCAAGAGCTTGGTCCGAAGGCCTTGGTGGTCAGACTAACAGTCGGCACGATCCCATTACTTAGGGGTACTTAGAAATAATTTTTAATTTTTGGTTATTATAATCCCTAAGAAACAGCTAAAATTATAATTTTTGCCAAGGTTCTAAGTTCAGTATAGATTAAGGGAACTCCAGAAAGTTGGAATATGGATTAATGGTAGGATCCCCTATAGTTTACCTTAAAGGGAGTATGATAATGATATTCCAACTTTCTGGCTTCTACTGTAAGTCCCCCTAGGATGCCCAGTAGTGCCTTTATTGGGGTTACAAGTACTTTGAAGTATAGTTACCTTATTTATCAGGCCCTCTAGTTATAAGGACCCCAAATAAGGTACCAGTAGTACCCTTATTCCCTTTTTGTAGTGCTAGGTTCCTTATAAAGTTACCCGGTATCAAAAAGGGAGCCCTTTTTATTCCTAGGTTACTGGGCATCCCAGCCCTGAACCTCAAAGGACACCCTGTAGAGCCCCTCATCGCCACCCCCTAATAGACCCGCTTCAGCTCCCTAAACCCTAAAGCCCTAAACTTCCTAAGGCCTAAACCCCTAAACTCTAAATCCTAATCCCTAAACACTAATCCCTAAAACCTAAACCCAAAAGCCTAAAGCCGAAACCTCTCTCCCCAGGCCTTCTCCATCAACTACGCGCTCCACGAGGTGCTGACGCTGATCCAGCGACGGGTCGGCATGCCTGGACCTGAGCCATTTACAGGGAAGTTTCCGAAAATTAAGGGTACCTTATTTTGGGGTCCTTATAATAAGGATCCTACTATTTAGGGTACTCTATTAGGGTCCCCTATTTTCGAAAACTCCCACAGAGAGCCAGGTTTTAGGCTTCCCTTACTTGGGGGTTCATGGACAGGTATAAGTGGGTTATACGTCCCCGAATATGGGTTATGATTATTGTTACCCTACTTATAAGCCTACTTACCAAGTACCTCCAAGTACACTTCCTAATTTGTGAGACCGTTCTTACTTGTTCCTATCGTTCCCAGCTGTCTATGTGCACCAACTTTTTTCTTTGGATGTTTTGCCCTCGTCGTACGTGTTTGTCATTCGTTGCACTTTTCGGACATTTGCGGAGTACTTGGAACTTGCTGAAAAGGTGCTCTTCAGTCACACGAACAGGGTGTCCGTTGTTTTGAAATGTGGCTATCGCGTCTTGGAGAGGTTTAGATGTTGTTTAACCTTGTTAAGACTTATTTAGTTTTGCTTAAGTTTCGAAACCCCAATCCACCCGCAAAGCCCTCCATGCTTAAAGCCCACCCAGGAAGCTGAAGAAATCCCTCTGTCAAAACCCTGTTTACAAGCTTTGTGACCCTAATAAAACCCATCACATAAGTTATCCCAACACTCGGCGATCTTAAAATCCTAAAAATGCCCAAATCTGGTAAACTTGAAAAGCTTCCAGATGTCAGACTTTAAATAAACTTAGCTCCTTCTAACACCTTCGAAACTCAATAGTCCTGAAGCTCTAGAAGACCCTCAAATTCCTAATAAATCTCTACTACCCCAAAACACTAAAACCACCTAAAGCTCGGACGTCTCAGGTTTTGCACCATCGAGACACGCGAGGACCAAGGTTCAGCTTTGGTGTCCTACTCCGTGGAGGCCGTTGAGGGTTTGCGGTTCCAGGTTTTAGGGTTTACCCTAGGGCTCCATAGTAGTTCCTTGTTGGGATTCATATTTCGAATCCTATAAGGTAATCCCCAAAAGGAACTACTATGGAGCCTCTAGGTAATACTTGGAGGATCATGGGACTTGGTAAGTAATGTTATAAGTACCTTAATTGGAATTATGAGTGTAGTGGTCCTAACTATAACCTTAGTTACTAAGTCCCATGATCCTTTATGTAGGGTCTACCTACACCCCAACGGCCCAACACCGTTTCAAGGCTATTGTACTCCATACTTTTGGAGGTCCAGGTAGGGTTTAGTGTTGAGATGCCTACTCTGTGAAGGCCATCGGGTTTCACTTCTTATGCGAATGGTGCTTTATGGGGCGTAGGGTTTAAGGATACTTGGAGGTGCATGGGTAGTTATCAGTACAAGTAGCGTAACCACAATATTAAGGGTTTTCTTATAGCTACCCATGAACCTCCAAGAGTTGGGACCATTGGCTCGATGTTCTTGTTGTTTGAGGGTTCGGGGCGATGTCAGTGCACCGGGGTCTTCACCGATTTATTAGGCATGATCGTTGCAGTGTCTTTTCCTATAGGCTGCCCATAGACAGCGGATCCTACCCACGGCCCGAGGATGACAAATCGCATCGCAAAGCACCCCTGTAGGTAGTTTCAGAACAAGCAGGGCCTCCCCGTTACAGTAGGTTTTTTTGCAAGGATGCTACTATAGAGGGTTATACGTCGTTAGGATCGCGTTGGTTGAAACTCCCTTATTTTTCGACCGAACCTTGTGTCGACCTTCCTCGCACAAAATACTATATAGAGGATGATGGGGCTGAGTAGGTGCGTGGTGGGCGCATCAATTGGATTTATGAGTTATGATAAATATAGTTTTCTTGCTTCTGATGGTTGCTTGCCAGGCCCCGCGATCCTTTGAGTAGGGACCTACACACACTCTGAACCCCAACAAGCAAACCCCAAGCTCAACCCCTGAATCAAGGCCCAACCCTCGACCCTTCATTCCGCAACCCTTCAACCCAAAAACTTAAATCAGCATTCAAAAGCCGACATAATCATGCAAATGTCTGAACCCTAAGGCCTGGACTGATCAAAGCCTAATGCCCTAAGGCCTAAAGCTGTATAGCATCCTTAAAGAACCCAAAACACAGAAACAAACTCATTAACGATCATTGTCAAAGCGTGAAGAACTTTGATCAACCTCTGAAACGCCGTCCAAAATCCTAGACCTAAACCTTATAATTCCGAAACCCTACTTGGCCTTCCCCTATAATCCCGAAACACTACTTGGCCTTCCTTTTCGACGAGCACCTCGCGAGTTGGAAAAGATGCGATTTAAACCAAAATAATCCCGAAACCCTTACCTCGAACCCTGAGCCCCTGGCAGGCAAAATCATCACACCGACTCGCCGTCAGAATGCGGTGGCGCGGCAAGGCGGACTTCCTCAAACCCTAAACCCTTAAAGCCTAACAACTTTGGCCGCCATGGAAGTGTTTAGGGTTCAGGGTTCGGCTTATAGTTGGTGAGGATGAGTTGGTTGCTGGGTTAAGGGGGTTTCTGTCTTCGTTGGGGTCTGCTTGGTTCGATGCGTTCTGTATGACAGAATATGTACGTATGTATTTATGAATGAATGAATGAATGAATATATGGACGTATGTATCTATGTAGCTATGGATGCATGCAAAGAAGTTCTTTATATGCGAACACACACATACACACACCCACACATAGCTCCAGGGCTTGTGTGTAAGGGCTCTATCTGCTGTTGCATGTTTCGGCCTGATAGCGGGCTTGATGATGCGGCTGTTTGGCTCAACAAGGATTGGTGCCTGAGGCCACTACATCGCGAGGTGACTTCCGACCCCTTTCAATTCTAAGCCATGCGCGAGGCCATCTGCATCCACATCGGTCAGGCCCGCTGCTCTTGTCGTGTGCCGGGACTTTTGCAGTCTTAGAGTGCTGAAACTCAACCGCTCGATCCCCGTGAACGCCCGCATGTTTCCGAAAGTTTGAACTTAAACAAGTTTACAATTTTGTAAGTATAGTATAATGGGCCTCAAGACCCTCTTCTAAGGATTTAGGCCTCTATGTTACGGTCGTGCGACCATAAACCCTCAGGGCGGCGTGCAGATCGGAAATGCTTGCTGGGAGCTCTTCTGCCTCGAGCACGGCATCCAGCCTGATGGCCAGATGCCCTCCGACAAGACGATCCTGCGACGGCATTAAACGCTAAACCCTACACCCTTAAACCCCAAACCATGAGGCTTTAGAGGGAGGGTTGTGCTGTTCACTTCTCTGTCCGGGCAGGCTGTGTCCTTGGTTCTTCTAAAGGGGTCTATACTTGGAGGTTCATGGGTAGTTATAAGTGGGGTTATAAGTGGGGTAACCAGAATTACAACCCATATGAGAGGACTTACAACCTCACTTATAACTACCCATGAACCTCCAAGTAGGGGTACATGTCGAATGCGAGGGGTAATCGCGCTAAGTTGCGGATGAAATGCCAAGCCCAATGGACCCGGATATTGGGGGGGGGGGTCCTTATTATACGTAGTTATAATTATAGTATAATAGGCCCCAACACACTGTTCTAATTATTAAGGCCCCTATATTTATCCCATAAAGGGCCATAAAGGGGGAGTCTTCCTTAAATCGGACGATGAAGCCTTGCAGAGTTTGGGTACTTCGGGGTCTCTGGAATCTCAGGATCGGCGGAGGAGATGCATCTTTGCCGCACTCGAAGCCGACATGGTGTCGTAGAGCACGGAGGTTGAACTTTGCACATGTTCGTGACTAAATATAGCTTTTGTCATCCTCGTCATCGTCTTCGTCCTTTTCATAGTCGTTGCCATGGTAGCTGGCGGTTCTTCATGTTGGTTCTACCCGTCTTGCTGGTGTTGATTTTCGCGTGCTTCAGTCAATCTGATGTCGCCGTTGTTCATGTGTTTGTGATCTGTTGTTTTGCTGTCATGGATTGACGGTTTTGCTATTCTGGCTATGCTCAGGGCTGACACCCTCTCTGGCGGATTACGTGTACTTCTTTTTGCCTGATTATCCAGGTTGTTCTGCTTTGTCGCTTCATCTTGGCAAGGTGTTGATGTTGCGGTGTGCATCCATCCATCCATGTGGCTGGTTGTCAAAATTTTGGTCCCTTCTTGGGCACCCTAAATAATTTCGACAACCACCCATATGGGGAGCTTAATGATTAGAATAGGGTTTTTGGGTCCCATTATACTATACTTGTAAATAAGGAACCTCCATATGGGAGTTTCCGAAAAGTAGGGTACCCTTTTTTGGGGTCCTTATAATGAGGATCCTACCATTTCGGGCCCACATAGGCGGCAGGACTTCTACCATTGGCAGATAGGGAGCTCCCTCTCCGTCGGTCTTATCAGAGGTTTGCTTGTGACTGATATTGTCTTGGTCATATATATATATATATATATAGAGTCATATAGTGGACAAATGCAAGCACAATACTTCCGGCAACATATCTGATTTGGAAATGACAGGTTTTTTGAAGGAACTCCGCACGGGAACTAGGTTTCAAGATTAGTTATCCTATCAGGTTATTAAATCTCAGTCCAAGCAAGTCGAATACATGCAGAAACAGACCTGTGTTCGCGAAATCCCAAAGCTGTTTAAGAAGCCCTGGGAATCAGCAAAGATTGACCTGTGGACTCTAAACGATCCCGATGAGAGTATATTGGGTGTCCAAGCATACTGAAAGGATCATGGGACTTAGTACCAAGGGTTATCATGAGAGTAACTAGACTTATGACCCCAATTAAGTCTCTTATTCCTTGGCTTACTAAGTCCCATGATCCTCCAAGTATGCTGCGGCTCTATGGGGCCGTCTTACAAACAAATTCCTGGAGGTGCTTACGAAGGGGTCTTTCTTTTTCACTATTCCAGCTGAAGGGGGATCCCATCGAACACGACGTGCGTGCAGATTTCGGTGTACTACGCGCTTTTGCAGAGCGGTCAGTGGGAATTCGAGCTCCCTGGGTCTTCAAGACAAAATGCACTTTAATGTCAGAGAGTGTATACGTAGGAAGGGGGAGCTTGTGCAGTATATCTTCCAAACCAATAGACATGAACAAGGTGTCATATCTAGGATCTCCATGAGAATCCAAATCCTGTTGGAATGTGTAGTGTCGCATACAATTACAATCCATATTTGAGTTTAAGCGGTGATATGATACAGGGGCTTTGTAAGCAAAACGATACGACATGGGGACACTCTTCCTGCAAAATTTAAGGAGTCGGAAGATACCACCGTCAATTATGTTGGTTGGGTGCGTTTACGGAACAAGCTGTCATGTAAAAGCTATGCAGACATGCGCATGGTAACGTAGTTTATAAGATAGGCATGCACCCGCACAACATTCAGGCTCAAAGTTAAGATGCCAAGTTGGCCCTGAACAGTAGCAGTAGACAACTGCAAGTTTGGTTTGCTCAGATTGTAGGATTGATTTGCATAAGAGTTACATACTTGTTGACGTGCGACTTCCATGAACAATGCAGGTTAAGATTAAATAGTTGAACGAAATACGGTACACAGACATGCACAAAGAAATGGGCCAACTCTATCATATGTGGTGGTATGCTCAGACTATATCTTCTGAATTCAGTGGCCGCATACTCTATACTCTTGTGGCATGGATACACATGTTCCTTAATCAACCAGTTGTTATCCACAAAGTGAATCCTACTCATGCTTTCGAACGAAGGCTGCAAAATGCTTCAAGGAAAAAACCGTAGTATTTTGAATGATGGAGACCTTTTCAATACGAGTTGGTTTGGAGCTGAGTGCATGTGTAGGTGTGACAGTACCCTTCTATTTCAAGCGCAATTTCGCTCTCAATATGTGAAAATATTGCAAACATGGGGATCTCAGGGCATCTCGTCGTCTGTCTAAAATTACAAGAGACTGGTATGCCGCGAGAGCACACCATATTGCTATAAACCGGGTCACTGGTATTACCTTTTCCATATTGTAAACAAGGGGTCTCAAGCGTTCCACCCTCTAGAAAAGAGACCTGTTACGCCGCCAGAGCGCACCATACTGCTATATACAAGATGACTGGTATTACCTTTTCATCGCCGAACATTATGATTATTTGATATGTGGGTGGGCGGCTTGATAATAACGACTAGCAGCTGTGTTGTATATCCAGTCTGTTCTCGTCTGTGTCATTTGTGCTGCTTTGTTGTCCAGCACGAAAGGTGTTTCACGAAAGCCAGATTCCAGACACACACCTTCGCAGATGAACGGCATCCCAATCATAGACCCCCTTCAGGACGCCTTCAATACCTTTTTCAGTGAGACGGGCGCTGGCAAGCACGTGCCCCGCTGCGTGATGGCGGCTTGATTGCGATTCTTGATGCAGTCCCTGTTGCATGCAAGCAACATGCAAGTCCGTCAAGACTGTGTCAGCGCGACAAAATTTACATCAAAATAATAACACCGAGGTCGACTTGGAACCGACCGTCGTGGATGAGGTTCGCACAGGCACATATCGTCAGCTTTTCCATCCGGAGCAGCTCATTTCTGGAAAAGAAGTTGCTCGGCTTTCTTATCAACGCATTGCGGGTGGTTTCGCTTGCCTGAAGACACGATCGGCCGGCAAGTTAAGTTTGTTTGAAATCGTCAATGCATATGGCAAAGGATGCGGCAAATAATTTCGCTCGTGGGCATTATACGATCGGCAAAGAGATTGTGGACCTGGTCTTGGACCGCATCAGAAAGCTGCTCAGTTTTACAGCACCAGTCCTTCCAGTTTTGGGGCTGTTTTTACTTAGTAACTTAGTACTGCTATGAGAGTTTACCTCGTATTTTTTTTGTTTTTGTGTTTTTTGTTTGGGCAAGTAAGGCTGGCTGACAACTGCAGCTTGGAGCATGATTGGTTTCTTTGACGTTCGTGTGTTCATACTCGGTTAGCCCTTTCTCTCGAGCACCACAAGCGTCCCAAACCCTAAAACCTGCTAGGAGATAAACTCAAATCCCAATCAGTTAAAACCCAAACCCTAAACCCCTAAAGCCCCAAACCCTAATCCCTAAACCGCCCTAAACCCTAAACCCCTAAACCCCTAAAGCCCCAAACCCCGAACATTTTGGCCCCGTCACTGCAGGCACCGGACTCCAAGGGTTTTGCGTCTACAACGCGCCGAGCTGGCAAAGTGGGAGAGTTTGTTCTTGTCTTCATTTTTCCTGTTATGGTCTTATCCCTAAAACCTAGTACCTCCTAGACTGTTATGGTCTTATCCCTAAAACCTAGTACCTCCTAGACTGTTATGGTCTTGTCCCAAAACCTAGTACCTCCTAGATTGTTATGGTCTTATCCCAAAACCTAGTACCTCCTAGTCCTAGATCCGAAATTTCCTAAATCTCGAAGCCCTCAACTCCTGCAACAAGACTGGAACAGGCATGCGGCGGAGGAACAGGATCTGGCCTCGGATGTCTCATGCTCGAAAGGCTGTCTGGGCTGTGAGAACCGGCGTCGATTCTGAGTCTTTGGGGTTTGACGGGCGGAGGTTTATGGTTCTCTACACTGTCGTAGTAGAAGGGTTTTCAGGGTTGAATACATGTTCTTCTGCGACTTCAACGAGCAGTTGTGCCTAAACCCTAAACTCTAAACCTCGGCAGGCTTTCCGTGGATTACGGCAAGAAGAGCAAGATCTCCTTCACGGTGTGGTGCTGCCCTCAGGTGGCGACTGCCGTGGTCGAGCCCTACAACACTGTCTTGTGCGTGCATTCCCTACTTGAGCACACGGATGTGACCATCATGCACCTCGGATGTTTTTTTCCGAGAGAGCTTGCAATTCAGTTTTATTTGGAAGTACACTTTGAAAAGACGACATGGAGGATGCACAACCAACCAAGGTACGACAACGAGGCTTTGTATGATATTTGCCGCCGGAAGCTTGTTGTGGTTAAGGTTGCACTCCGCAGTGTGTGCGTGTGTGGGTGGGTGTCTGCCACCAGAGAGCATATGCATGCAAACGACTTTGCACGCAGCATGGTCTAGGAACTTGGACATTGAGCGACCTACGTACACCAACCTGAACCGCCTCATCGCACAGATTATCTCAAGCTTGACCGCATCGCTGCGCTTTGACGGAGCCTTGAATGTGGATATCACGGAGTTCCAGACTAATCTGGTCCCATACCCACGCATCCACTTCATGCTGACGTCCTATGCTCCGGTGATTTCGGCTGAGAAGGCCTAAGCTCTTGTTATCAGAAATAGACAGATACATAAGCACATACATTCAAACACACGCACACATATGTATAAAGACAGACAGACAGACAGACAGGCAGGCAGACAGACAGACAGACATATTTACATACATAGCTGCGGGACATCTGTACACACATACGTACATACATACCTGCATGTACTGCATGCATGCATCCATACATACACGCATACATACACACATACGTACAGACATAGATACACACATACATACATGCGCATTCATACATGCATACATACGCATTTTTCGTACACATATATGTGTGTGTATATAATATACACACACATGTAAAGTAATTTCCTTGAACCCGAAAATTGCGCCAAAAGGCTTACCATGAGCAGCTGTCCGTGGCGGAGATCACCATGTCTGTGTTCGAACCGGCCTCGATGATGGTCAAGTGTGATCCACGCCATGGAAACTTGGTGGAGGTTCCAGCTAGGGTTTTGGATTTAGGGGTTTAGGGGTTATGCCAGGGTCAGCTTTTCGGGTTTCCGGGATTTAGGGCCTTTATGGGTGTTTTGTTGTTTCTGTTTCGCGGCTGAGTGTGCCGCTTTGGCGAGTTTGGCGCGCCTTCTCCAGGCGAATAGTGCTACAGGTCAAGTATGGGGCAGTGTAGAGAGCTGCAGCCGAGGCAAATACATGGCCTGCTGCATGATGTACCGTGCTGCGCTCAGAATGATGCAGGCAGAGGTCAACAATTTGAGAGTGTCGGCATGTCGGGAATGATGCCGTGTTCGAGTTATTTGTCTCAGGTGGCGATGTCGTGCCAAAGGACGTAAACGCAGCAGTGGCCACCATTAAGACCAAGCGCACCATCCAGTTTGTGGACTGGTGCCCCACTGGCTTCAAGTGCGGCATCAACTACCAGCCGCCCACGGTTGTGCCCGGTGGTGATCTGGCGAAGGTCATGCGCGCCTGCTGCATGCTCCCAGACACAACTGTGTTCAGAGAAGCTTGAAACCCGAAACTCTATCAACCCTAAGAGCGATAGACCCAGAACTTGCAAAAACGGGCTTGGTCGGGGTTTTTGAGCTGAGTCTTCAGCTATCCGGCATGCTGCGATAGTAAAAGTCTTACAGCCTTAACCGTTCAAGCCCCAAACCCCAGCAACTCGAAACCCTAAATTCCGAGACCCTGAAGCCTTGTCCTTCTTGAGGATCTCCAACAGCACAGCTATTGCCGAAGTCTTCTCACGCATCGATCACAAGTTCGACCTGATGTACTCCAAGCGCGCCTTCGTCCACCACTACGTCGGAGAGGGTATCTGGGCGGTGCAGCAGATTACTGCTTCTTCTTCATCGCATTTTTGGGTTCCTTGATAGTCGCTAGGAGCCTAGAGGCCCTTTAGTCACCTCGTGACCCAGGTATGGAAGAGGGCGAGTTCTCTGAAGCTCGCGAAGATTTGGCGGCTTTGGAGAAGGCCGACACGAAGCGAAGTTACAGACCTGAATGGTAGAGCTGCTGCAAAGCCCCCAAGCAAAGCAAGTGCCCCTTTCGTCTAGAGCTGTTTCTTGGTGAGATATGGGTGGTTGTCAACATTAGGGTCCCTGTTCGGGTCCTTATTATAATACGGCACCTAATATTTAGGGTGCCCAAAAAGGGACCCTAATTTTGACAACTACCCATGTGTGAGTCCATTGCGAAACAGCACGCCTTGTCCTTGTGTATTATTGAACCCAGAAGTCTCTACTTGGGAAGTAAGGTTTAGGGTCTCTTTTTAGGGTACTATAGGGTTCTATAGTAGGGTTCCTTAAAGGGATCTAATAAGGGGTCTATAATGGGAGGATCATGGGACTTAGTAAGTAAGGTTATAAGTACCTTAATTGGGGTTATATGTATAGACCCTAGTTATAACCCTAGTTACTAAGTCCCATGATCCTTTAAGTAGTACGTGCAAGCATGGCATGGCAGGACTACGAAGAGGTTGGCATCGAAACAGCGGAGGGCGAAGGGGAGGAAGAAGGTTACGGTGATGAGTTCTGAGAGCCTCTGTGCCCAAGCCCAAGGATCAGGATTCTGACAGATATAAATGTTTTGGGGGGGGTTCTTACACTTCTATGTTGGGTCATCTCACCGGCATGGTCCTTGGGCAGTGCATGATGCCGAGTGTTACGTGACGGGTAGAAATGATACCTGTTGCAGTCCACGCTCGGCATGTTCACTGAAAGCGATCACACTCCAGCAAGAAAAAGGCTTCGTAATATGGGGGGCCTAAATATTTACCTCATACTAGTTTGGGGGTTCCTTATTATAATCATAGTTAATATGCCCCCAAAACCCTATTCGAGTTCTCAAGGCTCCCCTACTAAACCCTAAAAGTAACCCTGATAGTAATCCAAAGGAACCCTTTTAAGGGGCCCCTCGTCTAATTCTTAAAGCCCATAAGGGATCTATAGGGGTACCTTTAAGGGGCTCCTTTAAGGTTTAGGGTTTAGGGTTTAGTAATAAGATAGGGCGGTTGCAGGAGCCGCGTGTTTGCACGCCGTCCGAGAGATTCAGACCACTACTCGGAGGATCATGGGACTTAGTAAGTAAGGTTGAGGGTTCCTTTGTGGGGTACTATAGGGTTCTATAATAGGGTTCCTTAAAGGGACCTAGAAGGGGTTTATAATGGGAAGATCATGGGACTTAGTAAGTAAGGTTATAAGCACCTTAGTTGGGGTTATAATCATAGTTACCCCAATTAAAACCCTAGTTACTAAGTCCCATGATCCTTTAAGTACTCGCAAGGTGCCCCACATCCCAAGCTGGCCCTGAACGCTTGCACTGCAAAGCCACTTTGTTTCTGCTACTGCCACATGCGTTGTGGCGCAGTTATGTTTTTGTTTGTGCTACTTCCACACGCGTTGGAGCTTCTCTGAGCATAGTTGCTCTTAGAGTCTAGTGGGTTCATACTTACTACGGTACCATACCTTGTTGTGGATACCTATGGAGCTCAAAAACCGCTGCACAGTAGAACCCGACACAACTCGCAACCCTGCATTATGAAAACCCTACAGCCCCAAGCGCCTCAGAAACACTGGGAACCCCAAAGCCCCCAAAAGTCTGGTGTGACGACCCCTGTAACACCCTCCAGCCTACAACCCTAAACCCTAAACCCCACACCCTAAGAACCCCCAAAATTAGGGCCAAACAAGGCGCTGACAAAGCCCTTGGTAAAACATTCGATGGGAGTTTCCGAAAATAGGGGACCCTTAACTAGTAGGATCCTTATTATACCTTAAACCCTGAAACTTTTAAACCCTAAACCCTAGCAACTTCGGCTGCCATTGAAGTGTTTAGGGTTCAGGGTTCGGTTTAGTTGTTGGTTAGGATTAGTTGATTGTTGGGTTAAGGGGTTTCTGTTTTCGTTGGGGCCTGCTCGGTTCGATGCGTTCTGTATGACAGAATATGTTCGTATTTATGTATGTATGTATGAATATATATATATATATATGGACGTGTGTATCTGTGTAGCTATGCATGCATGCAAAGAAGTTCTTTATATGTAAACACACACGCACACACATAGCTCCAGGGCTCGTGTGTAAGGGCTCGATCTGCTATTGCATGTTTCAGATTTATAGCGTGCTTGATGATGCGGCTGCTTGGCTCAACAAGGATTGGTGCCTGAGGCCACTACATCACGAGGTGACTTCCGACCCCTTTCAATTCTAAGCCATGCGTGAGGCCATCTGCATCCACATCGGTCAGGCCCGATGCTCTTGTCGTGTGCCGGGACGTTTGCAGTCTCAGAGTCTGAGGCCACTCGATCACGAGACGATCCCGTGAACGCCCGCACGTTTCCTAAAGTTTGAACATTGCACTTGCGAAACAGTATAAGGGCTTGAATAATTACCAATCCTATCTTGGGGAATTCCTCATTATAAGTATAGTATTATGGGCCCCCAAACCCTCTTCTAAATATTTAGGCCTCTACATGACGGTCGTGCGACCCTAAACCCTCAGGGCGGCGTGCAGATCGGAAATGCTTGCTGGGAGCTCTTCTGCCTCGAGCACGGCATCCAGCCTGATGGCCAGATGCCCTCCGACAAGACGATCCTTCGACGGCATTAAACGCTAAACCCTAAACCCTACACCCTAAACCCTAAACCCTTAAACCCTAAACCCTAAACCCTGCACCATGAGGCTTCAGAGGGAGGGTTGTGTTGTTCAGTTCTCTATCCGACCAGGCTGCTTCCTTGGTTCTTCTATAGAGGTCTATACTTGGAGGTTCATGGCTAGTTAGAAGTGGGGTAACCAGAATTATAACCCTTTTGAGGGGACTTATAACCCCACTTCTAACTACCCATGAACCTCCAAGTTGGCCTACATGTCGAATGCGAAGGGTCATCGCGCTAAGTTGCGGATGAAATGCCAAGCCCAACAGACCCGGATATTCGGGGTTCTCCTATTACGGTCAAAATTATGGTATAATAGGCCCCAACACGCTATTCTAATAATTAAAGGCCCCTGTATTATCCCATCAAGGGCCATAAAGGGGATTTTGCCTTTTCTTCCTTGAATCGGACGATGAAGCCTTGCACAGTTTGGGTACTCCGGGGTCTCTGGAATCTCAGGATCGGCGGAGGAGATGCATCTTTGCCGCATTCGAAGACGACAAAGTGTCGTAGAGCACGCAGGTTGAACTTTGCACATGTTCGTGACTAAATATAGCTTTTGATCGTCTTCGTCCTCTTCATAGTCGTTGCCATGGTAGCTGACGGTTCTTGATGGTGGTTCTACCCGTATTGCTGTTGTTGATTTTTTCGTGCTTCAATGAATCTGATGTCGCTGTTGTTCATGTGTTTGTTATCTGTTGTTTTGCAGACATGGATTGACGGTTTTGCTGTTCTGGCTATGTTTAGGGCTGAGACCCTCTCTGGCGGATTACGTGTACTTCTTTTTCCTCATTATCCAAGTTGTTCTGCTTTTGTCGCTTCATCTTGGCAAGGTGTTGATGTTGCGGTATGCATCCATCCATGTGGGTGGTTGTCAAAACCTTGGTCCCTTCTTGGGCATTCTACATAATAGATGCTGTAGTAAAATAGAGACCCAAAGAGGGACCATAATTTCGACAACCAACCATGTGTGCCACATAGGCGGCAGGACTTCTATAGCGAGCTCCACCTCCGTCTGTCTTATTAGAGGTTTGGTTGTGATTGATATTGTCCTAACCATATAGTCATACAGTGGACAAACGAAAGCACAATACTTCTGGTAACATATCTGATCTGAAAATGGCCGTTTTTAGAAGGAAATCCGCACGTGAACTAGGTTTCAAGATTAGTTCTCCTATCAGATTTTCAATTCACAGTCCACGCAAGTCGAATACATGTAGAAACAGACTTTTGCTCGCGAAATACCAAAGTTGTTTAAGAAGCCCTGGGAATGAGCAAAGTTTGACCTGTGGACTCTAAGCGATCCCAGTGAGGGTATATTGGGTGTCCAAGCAAACTTAAAGGATTATGGGACTTAGTACCATTGGTTATCATGAGGGCAACTAGACTTATGACCCCAATTAAGGCTCTTATTCCTTGGCTTACTAAGTCCTATGATCCTCCCATTATAGACCCCCAATAGATCGCTTTAAGGAACCCTACAGAGCCCTATAGTACCCTAAAAAGTATGCTGCGGCTCTATGGGGCCGTCTTACAAACAAATTCCTGAAGGGGCTTACGAAGGGGTGATTCTTTTTCACTATTCCAGCTGAAGGGGGATCCCATCGAAGACGACGTGTGTGCAGATTTAGGTGTACTACGCGCTCTTGGAGAGCAGTCAGTGGGAATTCAAGCTCCCTGGGTCTTCAAGACAAAATTTATAGGAAGGGTGAGCTTGTGCAGCACATCTTCCAAACCAATAGACATGAAAAAGATATCATATTTAGGATCGCGATGAGAACCCAAATCCTGTTGGAATGTGTAGTGTCACATACAATTACAACCCATACTTGAGTGATGTGATACAGGGGCTTTGCAAGCAACACGGTACGACATGGGGACACTCTTCCTCCAGAAATCAAGGAGTCGGAAGATACCACCGTCCCTTATGTTGGTTGGGTGCGTTTACGGAACAAGCTGTCATGTAGAAGCTATGCAGACATGCGCATGGTAATGTAGTTTATATGATAGGCATGCACCCACACAACATTCAGGTTCGAAGTTAAGATGCCAAGTTGGCCCTGAACAGTAACAGTAGAAAACTGCAAGTTTGGTTTGCCCAGATTTTAGGATTGATTTGCGTAAGAGGTACATACTTGTTGACGTGCGACTACCGTAAACGATGCAGTTCACAAGATTACCTAAACAGTTGAACGAAATACGGTACACAGACATGCACAAAGACATGGGCCAAATCTATCATGTGTGGCGGTGTGCTCAGACCATATCTTCTGAATTCGGTGTCCGCAGTCTCTATACTCTTGTGGCATGGATACACATGTTCCTTAATCCACAACGTGAAATCCTACTCATGCTTTCGAACGAAGGCTGCAAAATGCTTGAAAGGAAAAAGACCTAGTATGTGGAATGATGGAAACCTTTTCAATACGAGTTGGTTTGGAGCTGAGTGCATGTGCAGGTGTGACAGTACCCTTCTATTTCAAGCGCAATTTTGCTCTCAAAATATACGCAAAATTGTAAAAATGGGGACCTCAGGGCGTTTCACCCTCTATAAAAGGGACTGGTACGCCGCGAGAGCGCACCGTACTGTTTTAAAAAGAGACGGGACTTCCAGAGGTCCAGAGGGCCTTCCGAAGCATACAAAGCAACCCTGAACGACAAGTACCGAACAAGTAGTGCAAAAAGTGCAAAACACTGGGTGTGCCAAAACCCAGGCCCCATGACGGTCCCTTCTGTTTAAAACGGGCCACTGGTACTAGCTTTGCCATATTGTAAACATGGGGGCCTCAGGGCAGCGCACCATACTGCTACAAAAAGGGTTACTGGTACTACCTTTTCTTCGCCGAGCATCATAATCTAGGCTAGTAATTCTTTGATATGTGGGTGGGCGCCTTGATAATAACGACTAGCAACTGCGTTGTATATCCAGTCTGTTCTCGTCTGTGTCATTTTTCGTGCTGATTTGTTGTCCAGCAGGAAAGGTGCTTCACGAAAGCCAGATTCCAGATATACACCTTCTTCAGGACGCCTTCAATACCTTTTTCAGTGAGACGGGTGCTGGCAAGCACGTGCCCCGCTGCGTGATGGCGGCTTGATTGCGATTCTTGATGCAGCCCCTGTTGCATGCAAGCAACATGCAAGTCCGTCAAGACTGTGTCAGCGCGACAAAAGTCTTGCGCATTTACATCAAAATAATAACACCGAGGTCGACTTGGAACCGACCGTCGTGGATGAGGTTCGCACAGGCACATATCGTCAGCTTTTCCATCCGGAGCAGCTCATTTCTGGAAAAGAAGTTGCTCGGCTTTCTTATCAACGCATTGCGGGTGGTTTCGCTTGCCTGAAGACACGATCGGCCGGCAAGTTAAGTTTGTTTGAAATCGTCAATGCATATGGCAAAGGATGCGGCAAATAATTTCGCTCGTGGGCATTATACGATCGGCAAAGAGATTGTGGACCTGGTCTTGGACCGCATCAGAAAGCTGCTCAGTTTTACAGCACCAGTCCTTTCAGTTTTGGGGCTGTTTTTACTTAGTACTGCGATGAGAGTTTAACTCGTGATGTTTTTGTGTTTTGGACAAGTAAGGCTGGCTGACAACTGCAGCTTGGAGGATGATTGGTCTCTTTGACGTTCGTGTGTTCATACTCGGTTAGCCATTTCTCTCGAGCACCACAAGCGTCCCAAACCCTAAAAACTGCTAGGAGATAAACTCAAATCCCAATCAGTTAAAACCCAAACCCTAAACCCCTAAAGCCCCAAACCCTAATCCCTAAACCGCCCTAAACCCTAAACCCCTAAACCCCTAAAACCCCAACCCCGAACATTTTGGCCCCGTCACTGCAGGCACCGGACTCCAAGGGTTTTGCGTCTACAACGCGCCGAGCTGGCAAAGTGGGAGAGTTTGTTCTTGTCTTCATTTTTCCTGTTATGGTCTTATCCTAAAACCTAGTACCTCCTAGACTGTTATGGTCTTATCCCAAAACCTAGTACCTCCTAGATTGTTATGGTCTTATCCCAAAACCTAGTACCTCCTGGATCCGAAATTTCCTAAATCTCGAAGCCCTCAACTCCTGCAACAAGACTGGAACAGGCATGCGGCGGAGGAACAGGATCTGGCCTCGGATGTCTCATGCTCGAAAGGCTGTCTGGGCTGTGAGAACCGGCGTCGATTCTGAGTCTTTGGGGTTTGACGGGCGGAGGTTTATGATTCTCTACACTGTCGTAGTAGAAGGGTTTTCAGGGTTGAATACATGTTCTTCTGCGACTTCAACGAGCAGTTGTGCCTAAACCCTAAACTCTAAACCTCGGCAGGCTTTCCGTGGATTACGGCAAGAAGAGCAAGATCTCCTTCACGGTGTGGTGCTGCCCTCAGGTGGCGACTGCCGTGGTCGAGCCCTACAACACTGTCTTGTGCGTGCATTCCCTACTTGAGCACACGGATGTGACCATCATGCACCTCGGATGTTTTTTTCCGAGAGAGCTTGCAATTCAGTTTTATTTGGAAGTACACTTTGAAAAGACGACACGGAGGATGCACAACCAACCAAGGTACGACAACGAGGCTTTGTATGATATTTGCCGCCGGAAGCTTGTTGTGGTTCAGGTTGCACTCCGCAGTTTGTGCGTGTGTTGGTGGGTGTCTGCCACCAGAGAGCATATGCATGCAAACGACTTTGCAAGCAACATGGTCTAGGAACTTGGACATTGAGCGACCTACGTACACCAACCTGAACCGCCTCATCGCACAGATTATCTCAAGCTTGACCGCATCGCTGCGCTTTGACGGAGCCTTGAATGTGGATATCACGGAGTTCCAGACCAATCTGGTCCCATACCCACGCATCCACTTCATGTTGACGTCCTATGCTCCGGTGATTTCGGCTGAGAAGGCCTAAGCTCTTGTTATCAGAAATAGACAGATACATAAGCACATACATTCATACACACGCACACATATGTACAAAGACAGACAGACAGGCAGGCAGGCAGACAGACAGACAGACATATTTACATACATAGCTGCGGGACATCTGTACACACATACGTACATACATACCTGCATGCACTGCATGCATGCATCCATACATACACGCATACATACACACATACCTACAGACATAGATACACACATACATACATGCGCATTCATACATGCATACATACGCATTTTTCGTACACATATATGTGTGTATATATATATATACACACACACACATGTAAAGTAATTTCCTTGAACCCGAAAATTGCGCCAAAAGGCTTACCATGAGCAGCTGTCCGTGGCGGAGATCACCATGTCTGTGTTCGAACCGGCCTCGATGATGGTCAAGTGTGATCCACGCCATGGAAACTTGGTGGAGGTTCCAACTAGGGTTTTGGATTTAGGGGTTTAGGGGTTATGCCAGGGTCAGCTTTTCGGGTTTCCGGGATTTAGGGCCTTTATGGGTGTTTTGTTGTTTCTGTTTCGCGGCTGAGTGTGCCGCTTTGGCGAGTTTGGCGCGCCTTCTCCAGGCGAATAGTGCTACAGGTCAAGTATGGGGCAGTGTAGAGAGCTGCAGCCGAGGCAAATACATGGCCTGCTGCATGATGTACCGTGCTGCGCTCAGAATGATGCATGCAGAGGTCAACAATTTGAGAGTGTCGGCATGTCGGGAATGATGCCGTGTTCGAGTTATTTGTCTCAGGTGGCGATGTCGTGCCAAAGGACGTAAACGCAGCAGTGGCCACCATTAAGACCAAGCGCACCATCCAGTTTGTGGACTGGTGCCCCACTGGCTTCAAGTGCGGCATCAACTACCAGCCGCCCACGGTTGTGCCCGGTGGTGATCTGGCGAAGGTCATGCGCGCCTGCTGCATGCTCCCAGACACAACTGTGTTCAGAGAAGCTTGAAACCCGAAACTCTATCAACCCTAAGAGCGATAGACCCAGAACTTGCAAAAACGGGCTTGGTCGGGGTTTTTGAGCTGAGTCTTCAGCTATCCGGCATGCTGCGATAGTAAAAGTCTTACAGCCTTAACCGTTTCAAGCCCCAAACCCCAGCAACTCGAAACCCTAAATTCCGAGACCCTGAAGCCTTGTCCTTCTTGAGGATCTCCAACAGCACAGCTATTGCCGAAGTCTTCTCACGCATCGATCACAAGTTCGACCTGATGTACTCCAAGCGCGCCTTCGTCCACCACTACGTCGGAGAGGGTATCTGGGCGGTGCAGCAGATTACTGCTTCTTCTTCATCGCATTTTTGGGTTCCTGGATAGTCGCTAGGAGCCTAGAGGCCCTTTAGTCACCTCGTGACCCAGGTATGGAAGAGGGCGAGTTCTCTGAAGCTCGCGAAGATTTGGCGGCTTTGGAGAAGGCCGACACGAAGCGAAGTTACAGACCTGAATGGTAGAGCTGCTGCAAAGCCCCCAAGCAAAGCAAGTGCCCCTCTCGTCTAGAGCTGCTTCTTGGTGAGATATGGGTGGTTGTCAACATTAGGGTCCCTGTTCGGGTCCTTATTATAATACGGCACCTAATATTTAGGGTGCCCAAAAAGGGACCCTAATTTTGACAACTACCCATGTGTGAGTCCATTGCGAAACAGCACGCCTTGTCCTTGTGTATTGAACCCAGAAGTCTCTCCTTGGGGATCATGGGACTTAGTAAGTAAGGTTATAAGTACCTTAATTGGGGTTATATGTATAGACCCTAGTTATAACCCTAGTTACTAAGTCCCATGATCCTTTAAGTAGTACGTGCAAGCATGGCATGGCAGGACTACGAAGAGGTTGGCATCGAAACAGCGGAGGGCGAAGGGGAGGAAGAAGGTTACGGTGATGAGTTCTGAGAGCCTCTGTGCCCAAGCCCAAGGATCAGGATTCTGACAGATATAAATGTTTTGGGGGGGTTCTTACACTTCTATGTTGGGTCATCTCACCGGCATGGTCCTTGGGCAGTGCATGATGCCGAGTGTTACGTGACGGGTAGAAATGATACCTGTTGCAGTCCACGCTCGGCATGTTCACTGAAAGCGATCACGCTCCAGCAAGAAAAAGGCTTCGTAATATGGGGGGCCTAAATATTTACCTCATACTAGTTTGGGGGTTCCTTATTATAATCATAGTTAATATGTCCCCAAAACCCTATTCGAGTTCTCAAGGCTCCCCTACTAAACCCTAAAAGTAACCCTGATAGTAATCCAAAGGAACCCTTTTAAGGGGCCCCTCGTCTAATTCTTAAAGCCCATAAGGGATCTATAGGGGTACCTTTAAGGGGCTCCTTTAAGGTTTAGGGTTTAGGGTTTAGTAATAAGATAGGGCGGTTGCAGGAGCCGCGTGTTTGCACGCCGTCCGAGAGATTCAGACCACTACTCGGAGGATCATGGGACTTAGTAAGTAAGGTTGAGGGTTCCTTTGTGGGGTACTATAGGGTTCTATAATAGGGTTCCTTAAAGGGACCTAGAAGGGGTTTATAATGGGAAGATCATGGGACTTAGTAAGTAAGGTTATAAGCACCTTAGTTGGGGTTATAATCATAGTTACCCCAATTAAAACCCTAGTTACTAAGTCCCATGATCCTTTAAGTACTCGCAAGGTGCCCCACATCCCAAGCTGGCCCTGAACGCTTGCACTGCAAAGCCACTTTGTTTCTGCTACTGCCACATGCGTTGTGGCGCAGTTATGTTTTTGTTTGTGCTACTTCCACACGCGTTGGAGCTTCTCTGAGCATAGTTGCTCTTAGAGTCTAGTGGGTTCATACTTACTACGGTACCATACCTTGTTGTGGATACCTATGGAGCTCAAAAACCGCTGCACAGTAGAACCCGACACAACTCGCAACCCTGCATTATGAAAACCCTACAGCCCCAAGCGCCTCAGAAACACTGGGAACCCCAAAGCCCCCAAAAGTCTGGTGTGACGACCCCTGTAACACCCTCCAGCCTACAACCCTAAACCCTAAACCCCACACCCTAAGAACCCCCAAAATTAGGGCCAAACAAGGCGCTGACAAAGCCCCGGTAAACATTAGATGGGAGTTTCCGAAAGTAGGGGACCCTTTAATAGTAGGATCCTCATTACAAGGACCCCGAAAAAACGTACCCCTAATTTTCGGAAATTACCATATAGAGCCCTTACAGCTGTAAAACACCCTGCAGCCTTGAGGCTCCTGCACCGCCTAGGAACCCCAAACTACTTAAAGGATCATGGGACTTAGTAACTAGAGTTCCTTAAAGGGCTCCTTTAAAGGGGATCTACAGGGGTTCTATTATAGGGTCTACTTAAAGGATCATGGGACTTAGTAACTAGGGTTAAAATTTGGGTATCCATACTTATAACCCCAATTAATGTACTTCTAACCTGACTTACTAAGTGCCATGATCCTCCAAGTAAGCCAGGACAACATCCTTTACTTCAATGCCTTGAGCGGTGAGAAGCAGGCACCCGATGTTAGTATTTAAAAGGGCTCATTAGGTTCAGGTTTTACGCTTTCGGGCTGAGGGCGGCTAGGGTTTAGGGTTCAGGTTTTCGGGCTTAAGCTTAGGATGACTGACAGGTGTGATTCCCCTGCTAGGGCAGTTTTGCGGTTCCTTTTGGGAATCCTGTCTGTAGGGGTCTGACAAAACTCTGCAAGGGTGTAGTGCTTTGGGCTCAATGCGATTCCCTGGGTCTCAAGCTTTATAGGGTTTGCGGTTTGGGTTCATGATTGTGGGGTTTGTGTTTGCATTGGAGATTTTGGGTAAAGTGCTTCAGGTTTGGGCTTGAGGTCTGGGGGTTTTTCAGTGCTTGAAGAAGGAAGCAGTCCGTAAAATCATATATCGACCACCAGGCATCCGCTAGAACCCTAAACTATGAGCTAGGTTGCAAAAGAAATCCAGGGGGTCTATATGGGTGGTTGTCAATATTAGGGTCCCTTTTGGGATCCTTATTTTATAAGACGGCACCTATTATTTAGGGTACCCCAAAATGGACCGTAATTTTGACAACCACCCATATATTCTTCCATTACGAGTTATAAGTCCCAAAAGACCATCCCGGGGACCTATTTCCATAAGGGTAGTACATATGGGTGGTTGTCAAAATTGTGGTCCCTTTTGGGTCCTTATGGTAATACGGCACCTAATATTTAGGGTACCCCAAAAAACGCTAGTTTTGACAGCCACCCATGTGGACCCTCTGGGAACGATCCTTTCGAGCAGCTTCGCTTCGAAGTGTTCCGCAAGGTTGCAAAGCTCATCATAAAGGGGTTACCAACACTATTTTGAGGTTTACTTTTCAAAATTTTAGTATCATCATAGAGAGGCCTAAATAATTACCAACACTATTTTGAGGGGTACTTTTTATGATTGCAGTAGAATTGGCCCCCAAACCCTATTCTAAATATCAAGGCATTAGTCTCCCCCGATACCTAACCCTCCGTCGTGAATGACTGACGCCATAAGCCCCTAAACCCTTGGCCACCCAGCAGAGCAGACCAAGTCTTTCTGCAACCTCACCAAGCCCGAAAACTGACTAACCTTTGATATTGGAAGAGCTAAGGAGCCAGGGATGATGATAATCCCTATTGAAGTAGGAGCTAAAGAGCCCAAGGAACCCCAAAACCACTGGTTAGCTGAGTTAAGGTCTTTATGGGTTTCGTAGGGGGTGCGGCAGGTCTTCCATAAGGCATTTCTTCGCAGGGATCTGGGATCATTTGGTTTTCTTTATCGCCCTCTAGCGGGTTCGATCATGGTTTAATGAAGGTTCCGAGTTTTCAATCGTTATATACAAGACGCCGAAGGCTTCAGCGAGAGTTTAAACTTTGGTATTTCACGGGTTTTGCCTGGGGGATCCCTCTTGAGTTCATCGACTGTGGGTCGAGGTACAGGTTTTGAAGTGTAGGGTTATGGCTAAAGGGCTTGGGGTCTTAGGAATCTGTTGGTTTCCGCCTTGGTGGACGTACTATAGCGGCCTGAATAAGTTCCCTTTACTATTCTGGGGATTCCTTGTTACAAGTTCTTACAGTAGCAAGTTTACGAGCTTGCGACCTGGAGAGTAATGTTTCGCGTCGGTTTCGGTGTCCCCAGAAATAGGACCATGGGTACTTGGAGGATCATGGGACTTAGTAAGTATGGTTACAAGAAACCTAAGTGGGGTTAAAAGTATAGTTGCCCAAATTTTAGCCCTAGTTACTAAGTCCCATGATCCTTTAAGTAGACCCTAAAAGCCCCTCTTAACATAGAACCCTTATAAATCTCTTTAAAGGAGCCCTTTAAGGATCCCTAGTTACTAAGTCCCTTAGTATCTTCGGCGAGAGGTTAAGGATGCCTTGGGCGTCCCAAGGCCTCCTCCGATGATTGGTGCCAGGAGCTTCTTGCGAGTTCAATGCCCAAAAGTGGGGAGGCGACCCAACCACCATCGAAGCCTCTTAAAGGACCAGGGGACTTCGAAACTAGGGTTGTAATTAGGGTACCTATATACTTATAACCCCGGTTAAGGTGCTTATAACCTTACTTACTAAGCCGCATGATCCTCCATGCTTACAAAGAAACTTTGGAATGCTTGCGCAGAAACTGAATGACATGTCAACCTGCAAGAAGCCCAAAAAAGGCACGTAAGCAACTACCGGTACGGTTTTTGTTGTTCCTTATTATAAGCAAGCCCGTGTTCTAATTATTCAGGCCCTTATAGACCCGTCATAAGAACCGTTTAGACGAATCCTATTCTTATAAGTCCAGGTCAAAGGAACCATCCGGTGTTTCGAGACAGACTTTGGCCGGAAGCCAAGCAGCCGATTTGCGGTTGGTTTAGGGTTTGGGATTTAGGGGTTAGGGTTAATTGTTGAGGCTGTACTTGAGGAGGGTCATGCGACTTAGCAAGTAAGGTTATAAGTACCTTAACGGGGGTTATAACTATAACCTTAGTTCCTAAGTCGCATGATCCTTTAAGTAGGTTTTGTTTGTGCGCGGGGCACGACGTGGTGGTTTAGGGGCTCTGGGATTAGGGCCATTGCTGGCTTGACTGAGGGTTTAGATTATTAGTGGGCTTTCGGGTGTTGAGGTTGAGGATCAGTGCTCAGTGCCTTGGATTGAAGGTGCTCGTAGGCTTCATGATTTCAGGTCTCAGGTGATGCATTGGCTTCGCGTGCCTGCGCCTTTGATGCTGAAACTCGTAACATCAAGGCGAAGCTGCAGGATGCATGCACCGGTGATCGTGCACGTGGCAACTGTTGTAAGCATCTGCCGCAACTGTACCATCAAGGCTGCACCTATGCCTATGCGTTGTGGCAGTGGCTGCTTGTTCGCACGTGTTCGCATTGTGCTTGTCAGCCATGGTTAACTCATGCTTTACCGATGGCTGCGGCAAGTCAGCGCACAAGTGCTGTCAGTGCCGGCATTGCGAAAAGCAATACGGACAAAAGTACCGGCTTTTCTTTTGTGGTGCATGCATCAGCGCCGGTGCCTTGGGAAACGTTGAATAATGACTTGGCCGCTGCGGTATTCGATACGTAGTGCATAAGAAGTGTGGTAGGTTCATTGGACCTTTTTCGTGAGAGTTTATAGAACTGGTTGGGCTCGGTTTGATTGTTGGTTTGTGTGTGGGCGTGTGAATATTGCATGTCTTGTTGAGGATACTCGTATGTTTAAACATTTAAAAACCCTGTCGTCGCATGACAATTATTCGACTAGCACAAACACGAACCTACGGCGTATTGGCAAACTAATCCCGTGCACAACCTCCGCTACTGCCCCAGCAGTGACCCAGGTGCCGTGAGGTGTTGGAAATGCCAACGAACATTTGTGGAGGCGGAGTGCAAACCACCCATTGAACATCTCGAAGATCTCCTCTTTCAGAAGGGCATACGGCCTGGAGCACAAGTGGACCTGCAATGGGCTAAAAAACTTCTGATCGCTCGATCCAGTTGCGGCGGTCGCTTGGAGTATTTTCCTGTTCGGACCAAGCGGAATCTTCAGCCCCCCCGGCAAGGTGAGGTCCTTTTCAGACTCATCCGCGACCAGGGATCCATCGAAATCGACGACACCTCGCCGATCTGCAATTTCGGCATTGACCCCTTCACATGGTTGCCGTCCTATAATCTGGAAATGATCCGCAAGCTGACAGCGGAGGTCAACCGGACAATGACAGTGAAATTCCCTCTGGAACGGCGTCTGGCAATCTACGGCTTCGTGAAAGGCACGGCCCACTCTGAGCTTGTGGACATTGACGAGGCCGATGTGCTCCTGCTTTGCCAAGAAGGCCCCTTAGGCTGCTTCTACTACTACTACCCGTTCGCCTCCGAAGAAATGGCACAACGTGTCATGGACGACTGGCGATGGAAGGTTTTCCCACGGTCGTTAGTCCGTGTTGTTAGCCTCCAAGAGGGAACCCTTCAGCAGATGCGCATCAGCCGTGGACTTTGGTGGATCTCAGACCTAGAGCATAGGTTAGGGCCTTTGCTGGAGACCTGAACGGCTTAGCGATGCGCTTTTGGTGTGCACAACCACAATAATCTTCCTTGGAGAGAAAGATCTCTGGCTCCCGCGCAAGCATGCGTCAGCAAATGCCCGGACTTTCTGAACTCCTTCAAACCCCAAACCCTACCAGGACCCTCCTTGTACCCTCAAATAGGGGTATATGGTCCCAAATAAGGGGCATTTAGGGTCTAATAGAGGGTAGATGGAGGGTCTAGGTAGATTCTGAAAAGGATTGCTTAAGCGAATTTCCAATGGGTATGGGACAATCTGGAAAGTCGCTAGACTCGTGGTGATGTACCCGTTAAGCACTAAACCTCTATAACCTAAACCCCTGAAGCCCTAAACCCTAAACCCAAAACCCTAAACCTCTATAACCGAAACCCCTGAAGCCCTAAACCCCTGTGTCTGTCTGCGCAGTCCCTGCTCAAGAGCCGAAGTCAGATGAAAATTTATGTTTTAACCATACAGAAAACCTCAATAACCCTCAGCTAAACCCCAAACCCCCATACCCTATGCCTTTAATGAAACTATAAGCCCTGATTAAGGTCTTCCCCCGGAAGCCGGCTTCGCACCGCTGCGCCTTGGCGCAGAGATGCTTTCATTGGGGGCCGAGGGTTCGATGAAAGGGACTCCTTGGAAGATCATGGCACTTTGTAAGTAAGGTTATAAGTACCTTAATTGGGGTTATAAGTATAGTTACCCTAATTATAGCCTTAGTTACAATAAGTCCCATGATCCTTTAAGTCGGGTTCCGGGCTCAGAGCCCAGCAGCCGAAGCCCTCGTCCTCCGGGAGGTACAGATTGCAGATGCTACTGAAAAACCGGGGCGTGCTGGCCTCGAAGGCTCGCATAGAAACGTGAAATGCCTGGCTGAAGTGTTGAGGTTAGGTTCAGGGGTTGGGGTCGTCAGGGATTGTGTCACGGTAGGGTGGCATCAGCAGAAGGCATAGTGGATGTATTGGTGCCAGTAGTCGTAGTCACGCAGTGGCAGTGGCATCGACAGTACCATCACTAGCAGCAGGATCTTCACCGCCCGTCCTTTTTGTAACATCCAAAGGTTATGTGGTTGTCGTGGTGGTGGTTTGTGGTCGTGTAGTAGCCGTAGTAGTTCTAGCAGTGGTAGTTCTGAGTTGGAGTAGTGCGGGGTGTGTGCGTGTGTGTCCTGATAACTACCTAAACCTGGCCGCTAAATCGTAAAGCTGCAAACCCCAAACCAGACCCTAAACTCTCAAGCTACAAAACCCTGCGAATGCCTCGAATCCTAAACTCTAAACTCTAAGCCCCGAAGCACTAAACCCTAAACCCCAAGATCACCTGTCGGAGGTCGCTTGCGCTACCCGGAGCTCACGGAACGAGGCGAGGAGTGGCAATCTACGACTAATGTATAGAAGCCTTTGTAATTATTGCAGGGTTCCTGTATCCTTCTAACATGATCTATGAGGGTTGCTATAAGGGCTACTAAGACAAAAACAGGGCTGAAAGTAGAGGTCCTAATGACAAGAGAAGGGGCTTGTATACTTCTAACCAGGATCTCCGAGGCATCCTGCGTGTCATTATTCAGGTAGTATAGTAGCAGTAGTAGTAGTAGTAGTAGTAGTAGTAGTAGTAGTAGTAGTAGTAGTAGTAGTAGTAGTAGTAGTAGTACTAGTAGTAGTAGTAGTAGTAGTAGTAGTAGTAGTAGTAGTAGTAGTAGTACTACTACTACTACTACTACTACTACTACTACTACTACTACTACTACTACTACTACTACTACTACTGTAGTAGTCGTCGTCGTCGGGCATACGCGTAGGAGCAGCATAAGAAGGCCTATGAGAAAGGAGGGGGAAACGGCGCAGGGAAGAGTAGTATTGCTACCGTGCCGACTATCGCACAAGCAGACAGGATTGGGGGTGCTTGTTGCGTCCAGATCGGGCTGCTAATGTTGGCGGAGCGGAGACATCGCGCAGAAGTGTCAGAACGCACGCGACACCAACATGGACCATAATAAGATCCTTGTTATAAGGACACACAAGAAGGTACTCTGAGATTAACAACCCTACAATGTTCTCAACTGCTTGCCGACACAACCCTCCATAGATGTGAGGCCATTATCACGCTTTGTGCCCGGCTCAAACAATATTGTTGGGACAGACAGCCTTACAACCAAAACCATGTGTCTGGCGACGCATCGCCTGACTTTCAACCCTTTTCTTCCTCCGATCGCCCTCCCAATCGCAAGGCGCTAAGCTACGCAAAAGGCCAAGCCCGAAGGTCAACCGTCCAGATGCAGTCGCAGCTGAAACCCGATACTACAGGAATTCTCATGGAGCCTCTTGTAGTAGCTCAGCTTGTGGTAGTTTCAAGCAGTGCTCCCCAGCTCACCATCACGAAAACCCTGCTGATGGACGGCGGCTTCCGACTGCCTTGGCGCTATACTGCCGCCCTTGGCCGACAACTTAGCATCTCCCAAAGGTTCCATGTACCTTTATAGTAGCTAATTAAGCCTTAAAATGGTGTCTGTATATAGGCACTTTAAGGCCTAAGTATATACTATATGGGCACATGGAGCCTTAGGGTCTGGGGGTCCGGGGGTCTCAGGGTTTAGGAATTAGGGAACAGTCTGATGCCTTCTTGCGTAGCTTTGGTGGGTTCTAGTGTCTCTAGCTATAAAAAAGAGGGCTTCTGATTCAAGATATGAGCATGTTTGTCGCGTTCGGTTGTTCGGATTTTCTCTCCCATAGAAATAGCCTGTCGCTAAACTCCCGAGACGCTACAGCCGGGAAACCCTTTCGCTGAGTGTCCCTGTACCTGTGTAGCATGTGTGTAGGACGTACCATATCGAGCTTCCAATATGCAGCAGTGGACCCTATAGGCACTGCAATTCAGTAGGTACATGGACCCTCCTAGGCTTCCGTGTTCTAGCTGCCCTAGACTGACTCTGTCTCTCTCTCTCTCTCTCTCTCTCTGTGCCCACACCATAAGGCCAAAGCCGACAATCCTCCCAGACGGTGCAAGCTGCAGCTAGCTAACGTAGAAGCCGAAAGCCAATACTATTCCTTGGGTTCCTCGCTATAACTATACGATAATTTACCCCAAACCCCTAGTCTATTAATTAAGGTGCCTAGAAAATATGACTTTCGTCAAATCGGGTTTAGGTTTCGGAGTGTAGAGCCAGCATTGCTGAGGCATTAAGATACTTGTTGCAACGCAAACGACAAGGTTTCTAGGTTTGCCCCTAAACCCACAGTCGTACTAAACCTTAAACCCCTATACCCCTACACCCCTGAATCCTAACCACTCATCGCATCAGTCTCTGTCCCCCTCAGGTTTGCTCACTGCAGCGGGCAAGGCAGGCTGTGGATGTTCTGTTTTGCTTGCCCAATCTCTAGGGCCCTGAGGAGGAAGGAGAAGCTAGACCCTAAACCGTGAATCCAAACATTAAGGCCCAACAGGACCTACACAAACCCTAATTAGTCCCCTAACTCTTTCTCCGCTCAGCTGGGCGATGCTTTGGGTCCTGTCCTCGTTTCGGACGCCCCCTTGCTGCTCTTGGTGCTCAACGTTGCTCGGCTTCTTTAAGAGTTCCACAAGGCTATAATACAGGGGTTTTAGGGACTTAACGCTTATTTAGACAGGTTGGGGGTTTAGGGTTAGGGATGTAGGATTGGGCGGTTAGGGACACGTGTTCAAAGCATTCAGGGCTGACGCACAACCCGAATCCCTCAAAAGCAGAGAAAAATTCTTGACAACAGTAAGAGTAGTTTTGCCGTTTACATATAAGTATAATATATGTATATATACTTTTTTTAAGAGCCGGGAGACTTTAGGGCTCGGGGGGTGTCTTGGGCCCTGGACACCGTTGGAATTGAGACGTGATGGTGTTGTGGCCTAGAGCCTAGCGGTCTAGCGATTTAGTAGTTTTTGTTTTTTTTTTGGGGGGGAGGGGTTGTTTTGATTGGGGTGTTTCGGCGTCAGGGTTGGCCGGAAGACTTCTTGAGGGTTTGAGGGTTTAGTATCGACTAGCTTTTGTTAGGTCAGCCGCCGTTGCCTTCTCAGGCCAACGACTTGCACCTGGGGCTCACAACCCCAAACACCCACTGGCTGCCGAGGGCTGAGACACTCCTTGCTAGGCTCCGCATTGCTCCGAAATCTTTTCTTCGACCGTGGAGCTTCGGTGATAGGGTTTAGAAGTTTAGCATTGTCACCCGCGCTCTGTTCTGGCATGCCTGCGTCTGCAGATGCTCCACATACAGCACAGCTGTCTTAGGCCGCTTCAGATGCAAAGCCGAAGCGACGTTAGAAGTCTATGTCCTTCGCTTTGTGGGGAACTCCGGATTCCAGCAGGAAGTGTCAAATGCCTGGCAAAACCTGCGTCGTTATCGCTATACTAAATCTTCACAAAGCTCTATAAGAACCCTGTCAGAACCCCTAAACCCTAAACCCTAAACGAACCCTAAACCCAAAACCCCTGCGAAACTCAGCCTCGAGCTGTGAAGCCTTGTGAGAGTGCTGAGGCCGTGGTACATCCTCGGCACGCCCGGCGGCTGAGCGGGGTTCAGCTTCGGGTTCAGGGTTCATGTTTCGTTTTTTTGGGTTTCGGGTTTAGGGTGTTTGGGTTGTGTGCGTTTAAGCGCTGCGGGGTTTAAGGCTTCAAGGTTAAATGTTTGAAGGTTTTTCAGCCCTAGACATTGATCCGTAACATTTTTCTGTGAAAGCATTACCCTACAACGTAGTAATTTTAAGGCTACGCCGCCCGCCTCGGCTTGCCGGAGGAGACCAGCACTGTGACAGAACTGATCGGGGAGAGGTGAGGGCTGAAACCTCGTAGCACCTTATAAGACCCTGTAAACCCTTAAACTCCCCAAGCCCTGTGTAGATACGTAGCTCCACACCCACACAAACCCTGAACCATAAACCCTATAGAAACTCTAAAGGTCCTAATTAAGACCCTAAAACACTCAACCAAGCAGAGCTTCCTTCCCGCCATCTGCTGCCTAGGCTCCGGCGCCTTGCAGAGGATCCCGCTGCGGCCCCGAGATGTGCCAGATGGGCATGCATGCGTGATCATGCGTGCATGTGTGTGCCTGCATGGTATTCATGTATGAACGTGGGTGGTTGTCAAAATTACGGTTCCTTTTTGGGAATTTTAAATATTAGGTGCCCTACTATATTAGGGACCCAAAAAGAACCACCATTATCTTCACAGCCACCCATGTGTGTATGCACTCTGCTTCTCCTATTCCAAAAAGGCTCCATGGCAGGCCTTCAAGGATTTTTGGGAGCCCTGGGCTCCGAATGCGCCCGAAGAGGAGTTTGAAAGGGCGACGACTACAGCGCAGTTAATTTTGGGGGGCCTAAATCATTACCAATACCATTTCGAGGGTTTCCTTTTCAATAAGTTATAGTATAGCGGGCCCCCAAACCTTATTCTAAATTGTTGAGGCCCCTATATTAGGGCTCATTTGGGGCCTATTGCGGGGACCCAGGTATTGCGGGGGAAGGGCGCCTTAATGATACAGGGAAGGGGTTACGTGTATGTATGTACGCATGCATCATCATGCGTGTATGTTTGTATGCATAAAAGGCAGCAAGCAGGTTAATGACCTACTATCTAACCATCTTACACCACAAGCCCGTAGCCTAAGCTCTAAGTCTAAACCCCCTCATCCGTTCCGCCACAGTGGTATTCTGATTGTAGCAGGGAAGAAACGAGCCGAACAATTAACTTTCTCTTAAAACCAACTCCTTAAGGCAACCAGATCCCAAACCCAAAACCCTGATTAAGGGCTAAAGGCTTTAGGATTTTTGTTTTTTGTTTTTGGCTTGTGGTTTGCAGCGTAGTGGCCCTCGCAATGCGTTTGTTGATTCCTGCAACTGCAATGACCTGCAACCTGCTCCCGGTCCTTTGGTCGAGCTCTCGCCAGTACTGATCCTTAGTATGCTGGCCTTAGGTCATTTGTCCGATTGTATCATAGCAAAATTCCACCCAATACCGCAGTCTAAATGCTCAGTTGAAAGCCGATTGACATGAACTGTTGACCACTGTAAACGGTGGCTGCTGCTCTCGTCTTGCAACAAGCGCAGTGACTGGGATTTTGTTTTGAGACAAAGGTTCCAAGCTGCCGCGGGGATTTGTTTTGTAAGAATCCCACTTTGGGGTCCGTGGTTCTGGAACAAAGCATTAGCAACTTAGGTCTTCTTCCTGATCGGATGGCACTACTCGGACCGCTGCCATGGGTGAGGGAGGGGTCAGGGTTTAGCGTTTAGGCCTTTACCCTAAACCCCTAAACCTGCAAGCTCCACGACCTTCAGACCGCCCTTAACCAGTCCAGGATATGCAGCTAAACCCCCCTTCGATGCTTTTGATTGATGGAGCTTTTCGGTAATTCTGAGGCTTGATCTTGTCGACTGTTTGGCAGATGTTAACCGTCTAACCTACAAGAATGGCAAGATGAGGATCGTCGTCGTAGGAGCAGGCAGTAGCAGCAGCAACAGCAGGAGGAGGAGAAGTAGCAGTAGGAGTGGAAGCAGATTGGGAGTAGTAAGAGAAGGACTGCTGTTCCTAGTAGTACCATTGCGTTTTCCGCCCCGTACATGGTTGTTAAATCTTCTGTCCTGGCTCCTGTTGTAGCGTTGCAAGTCTTTGAAGACCTTTGGCATGAGACCACTGCGCTTCAGGCATAGAGCTATGCGTCTGGAGCTCGAAAATTGAAGGCTTGAAATTACATATCTACGCCCTAAACCTTACGGCCTCATCCCTGAACCCGAACCCGAAACCTATACCCAAGTCTGTGGACCCTTCAAAACCTATACGTACTTGTTTTAAAGCGTTCCTTGTGAAGGTAGGTTATTGGGGCTTATGGTGTCTCCTGAGCCCCGGAACATGCCATCTTTCGAGATTAGCTGTCGGACCCGAGCTGCCGTGCCCTTCAACTTCCATCCATCGACTCCCCAAAAAGAGTTAGTCAGGCCTAGACTAGAGGGAGTGAGATCCTGCGCCCACCGATGGCTTCGGCGTCTGCGCCGCGCAGAGGTGTGACGATTATATAGAGCCGTTTGCCAGTGAATCTGAAACATGGATCCCCTGTATTCATACTTCAACTTGTTTCCATGGTAGGATCCTTGTTATGCGGACCTGGACAGACTCCACTCGGTCCTCATTCCCGGTTTAACAAGTCGGGAGTAAATAGTACACCAAAGAAAACCCGAGGTTCAGGCTGTCACGGCAGAACAGACGACAATATGAGGCCCTACCTGATTCAAACTTAGAGTTCCTGCAGGAGTTCATCTAATTTCCTCTACGGGTTCCGATAAAGTTTCTACGAGGCATTGAAAGATACGCCTAAGTTGGGCCGAACATGTCTGTGATACTTACTGTGGACTTCCGACATCGTGTATGTGGACATCCCAACACTCGAACCCATAGGTTCCCACAGCGCTCTCCTCTGCGCTGCACCGTTTCTGCGGTTCCATGCTTCCTTTTTCTCCCATGACTACGCCGGCAACTCCTGCGTGCCTCCCCAAGCCCAATAACCCTCATAGCGATCCATACAGCAACAATTACAGCAAGCCTTGTAGCGACCCCTTCAGTAAGCCTTCGACTAGCAACCCTTACAGGAGACTTTACACAAACCTTAGCCCCTGTTTCCGAACACTCCTCCAGTGCGCTTTGCGGCGGCTCTCCTGGCTTCAGCCGGGTTACCTGGCTCGAGGTTGTAGTGTTGACGTAATCCGATAAGGGATATACCCTGTAGCTGAGGTGTCATAAGCTGCTACAAGCTCATGTAGAGGATTCGCAGGTTGAAGGTCTTCCAGTTTGGGGGAAGGGTTTCGTGTTTGGGGTCTTCATAGAGTGCTTGCCTTTTCTTCACATGGGGCTCGAGCAGGAACGTCAAGGCAGAAGCGGACAAGAGGAAGAAGTCAGGTGCCTCCGCCACGATCACCTGAGCTACATATGGCGCGGAATTGTCAGATCTGTGTTTATGTTGTCTCTTTACAACCCTGTTGAAATTATAGGACCGCAATCGTAAACTCCTGCAACTCAACAACAAAAACCTGTACAAATCCAAAGTTTTTGACTTTTGCAAATCCTTGCAACACCCGAAATGCAAGACCAGGCTACTGAGCTTTGCCCTGGCAGGCCCTACACCCCAAGCCCCAAACCCTAAACTCCTGAACCTTAAGCCCTTAAGGCCGTAATCCCAACACCCAACAGACTTAAAGTATCCAACCTCAAACCCTTCAAGTCCCAATCCCGAAACCCCACATGGGAGTTTCCAAAAATTAGGGGACCCTCATAGAGTACCCGAAGTAGTAGGATCTTTATTATAAGGACTCCAGAATATGATACCCTTAATTTTCGGAAACCCACAAATATCTAAACCCTATAAGGACCTTTAAAGGAAGCCTTATAGATCCCTCTAAAGGAGCTCTAAGCTATCCAAGACCAGGCTACTGAGCCTTACCCGACCAAGCTGCGCCTTTCTTCTCCCTTCGGGGGACGGGGCCACTCTGGCTGAAACCAGAACAGAATGTTAGGGTCTGGGGTTTAGGGTTTAGACGTTTAGGGTTTGGGGTTAGGGGTTTAGGGGTTTGGGGTTTAGGGAATGAAAAGGAAGGGCGCAGTAAATTTCGGGATTGGGTTCTGTTGAGTTTCAGGGTAGTAGGTTTGGTTGGTTGGTTGGTTGGTTTCAGAATTTTCGGGCTTGGGGCTTTGGGTTTGATGATGTTTTCTTCGGCTAACTACAAATGTTCTGCGGGTTTCGTCAAAGTTCGGGTCGCGGACGTTGTTGCAAGCTTTACTAGCATGACTCTCGGGTGCACAAACCGTCCAGTAGTGATACTAGTCTTGCTGGCGGTGGAGGTGCTGATCGTGGTTGTAAGTGGTTGTTGTGGTTGTGGGGATGGTGGTGCTGGTGATGGTGATGGTGCTAGTTGTGCTGCTAGTCGTAGTCGTAACGGCAGTTGTAGCAGCAGTACTAGAAGTAGAAGTAGAAGTAGTAGTAGTAGTAGTAGTAGTAGTAGTAGTAGTAGTAGTAGTAGTAGTAGCAGTAGCAGTAGTAGTAGCAGTAGCAGCAGCAGCAGCATGTTGGATCTTGGGCAGATGGTCTAGCTCATGACTTGGAAGGCTTCGAGCACGCTTCGACTCGGTCAAAGGCCTTCAACCCCACAAGCGCAAACCCAAATTTAAAGGCCCTCCCTAAATCCTAAACCCTAAACCCTAAACTAAACCCTAAATGCCAAACCCTGAACCATACGTGCCAGCTGCAGCCTCTATTCCCCAAAACGCTCCGAACCCCAACAAACCTTAAACCCTTCACCCTAGACTTTATATCCGCAACCTGAGCCCTAAATTCTATGGCCCTAAACTCTAACAAAGCCTGCAGTCCCCCAGGGTTCAAGGGTTTTGTGGCTCATGCCCCTTGGCTGAACCCGAAATCCTAAACCCTAAACTCTAAATCCTAGTCCTTCAATGCGAAACCCTAAACCCTTAACCCTTTAACCCTACAGACCCCAAGTTGCTTTGCAGAGGCTGGCCCACCGGTTCATCGAAGTCCTGACCAAGGCAAGCGAATCATCCGTGAATCCTCCTGGCTGACGTACATTAAGGGGTCCAAGCGCTCATTATGATTGTACTTTTTGGATCCGATTTTGCTTACACATGCCCTTTGTGTAGTACATTGTGGGTACCCGAAACTACTTTGAGACTTTTAGTGGCACCAAAAAACATGAGCAGGGACTACTCGGACCCTTAGGGTCAGTCCTTGTCAACAGCCTTTGTGAAGGGCTAAGTATTCCTGTTGTCGGTTTAGAAATCCAGGGTTTAGGTCTACAGGATCAGGGGACAAAGTAGTTATGAGTAAGGTTAGTCTATGTACAAGTACTTCTATAACACGATAACACCCAAACATAGCGTTTGGAGATAGCATGAGGTTCTCTTACGAGATTCACAGAGCTCTGCATTGTTTTATGTTGTTAAGCTAAGTCGCCCCTTGGGTCCTCCTGGGTTTAGGGTTTGGGGTTTAGGGGTTGGGGTGTGTTCCCTGGACTTTGCCCGGAATCCTTAATCCTACAAGCCCTCAGCCCTAGTGCCCCGAACCATAAGCCACATGTCAGGCTTCGAGTTTTTAAGCAGGTTTAACACTCTAGAAAGCCATTGTTATTCTTGAGTTGGACTTGGTTGGAAAGTCCATCAAATCACGACCTTGTAAATAAGACCCTGGAAAGCCTAGGTGTGAAAGAAACGCCCCTGCAAAGCCCAACATGACCTTCAACCCTCAGCCGCTGAAACAAACACAACTGGATCTTTCTAACGCCTGTTTCTCTTAGCTCAAGAGCTCCGTTGATGTATAGTTAGAGTAGGAATACTTCAGTCCCTATACAACTATAGCCAGAGAATCTCCAGTTCGGTGGCTATGCAGAAGTGCACAGTGTGCAGCTAGGTTTTGGGTTTCGGTTCTCATGCGCCTGCTGCACTTCCAGGCACAGGCAGCAGTCCTGATGTATAAGATCCTGCGTGAACCGACTACAAGTCTGCACACGCCCCCCAAGTCCGATCCTAATTACCAAGAGGGACTACTATTGTGGAATTACGTCCAAAAATCATGATGGGGATGGTCTTTCGAGACCTGGTAGTGTACATGGACCCTCTGGGCTATTAAATCCGTTGCATGTATCTAGTGCTTACCTCGCGCTTACAATGAACAGTACCTACATTGAGACAATTGGAGCCCCAAGAATAGAAGGCCCAAAGATAGATCCTGTCAAACCACAACTGTAGTCTCCTTTTGGATTTTTGTGTTTGTGTTTATATAAAACCCGAGGGAAAACTAGAAATAACTCTACTTCTATTATGGTTCTAGTGGGGGTATCTAGGCAAACCCGCCCAAGCTCTCGGACAAAAAGCCTAAACCCCAAAACCTAAACCCTAAACCCCAAAACCCCAAAACCTAAACCCCAAATCCCTAAACCCCAAACCCCAAACCCCAAAACCTTAGTTGCCAGGCCGCCGGGCGTTGGCTGCAGCGACGCTGGGCTGAAAGTCTACTTGGAGGGTATTTGAATGGTTGCTACAAGGGTGCCTTTAAAGGGTACTGTAAGGGGTCCTTTAAAGAGGTTGCTACAAGGATGATATACGAGTTACTTTAAGGGTACTAAGACTATAAGGGTACTATAAGGGTTCCTGTAAAGGGGTTACTATAAGGGTACCTTTAAAGGGTTCCAAGGGGTTGCTATAAGGGTTCCTGTCAAGGGTTACTATAAGGGTGCCTCGAAAGGGTTCCTTTCAAGGGGTTGCTATAAGGGTACTATACTTTAAAGGGTTGCTATAAGGGTCCTGTAAGGGTTCCCTTGAAAGGGCTCTATAAGGGTTGTCTTTGAATGGTTGCTTTGGAGTCAGGGGGTAGGGTTTAGGCTTTCGAAGGGCTCTACGAGATTTTATGGGGCCTCATAGGATCCACAACCTTTTGTGGTAAGCGAAGGTTTTTTCCGGCTTTCTAGAGTTTACAACGAAGGGTCCGATAGGGTTGTTTTGCAGGCTCCCAGAAGGCTTTCCGAGTTTCTACACCCAAACATTCCAAAGTACCTCTACTTATGGGGAATACTTACCCAAGCCATAATAGTAATTCCTAGTATAGAAGCCCTACAGTCTACTCTGGTGCACGTCCCCTCAAACCGCAGTATATTCGCTTTAGGCGTTGGGGCCTTGAGGAGGTCTGGGGCTAAGTTTAAGGTTTAGGGTTGGGTTCAGGGTTTGATTTTTGTTCTTGATGGTTCTATCGAATTTACTCCCAAATCTTATGGGTATTTGTCATGTTTTTGTTCGTTCTGAGGGGTTAAATTTGGTGTTTCATGGTCTCATAAGCAGGCATACCCATATGCTGGTCTACATCTTGTTGTTCTTAGGTTGGTAAACTGGTTGTGAACTTGATGCACAGTCTTCGATCGACGTTGAAGGCTCCCCCAAACTGCCTGGTTTAGGGTCCCCAGCCTCAGCACGAATTTCCTCTATGCAAAAACTAACCATCAAACCCTCTAGCCACCTTGTTTCATGTTACAACCCACCGTGAACGAACCGCCCTAGATCCAAAAAACCAAAAACCAGAACCCAACGCCTAGCCTAAAACTGAATCTGTTGCTTCAAGACAGAACCCATAAACAAGCCCCCACCCCACAGGAACACCTGAAGAAACAAGCAGTCCCAACAGGAACCCCGAAAGGGATCCCCATGGTAACCCTCAAGAGGCCCTTAAAAGGAATCCGAAAGATCCCAGAGATCCCTATGAGGGAAGCCTTGGGGGAGCTGAGCCGTGTCATCGGACGAGGTTGCTTCTGGCGCCCTTGGCCGCCGAAGCACAGCCAGGCTTTTGGGTTTGGGTTTAGGGTTTAGGGTGACTTCGCTTAAGAGTACAAAAAGGGTTGAAGCGCGATTAACCCGATCTTAGGGTTTCGGGTTTATAAGGGTTAAATTAAATTTTTCTTAAAAAGCTCCGACCGAGAGTTTTATCGTGTACGAATCATCTTTCAAGAGGTTCGGGTATGGGGCTTCGGGTTGTTCCTCTGAGGGGCCAAGGACTCTACAAAGATCCCGTATGGTGTGTTGAAGGCTTCAGGGTTCTTGGGGCTTTGGATTTTTTTGTTTCGTAGGGGTCTTCGGTTTCGGGTCTGCAGGCGTTCGTTTTGTTCGGCTTTTAGGGGTGTTGGGGTTTAGGGTTTACCCGTTTACCCTGAGGGTTCTGGGTATGTTTTCGAGGTTCCAGAACCTTATAGGAATGCCGCAGGGGCGTCAGGATTTCGTAAAGCCTAGTCATGAAGGGTCCCCAAGAGTGCTGGGATCCCTTGAGTAAACTTTGGGTTTACTTGTAGTAGTTTCGAATACGAGGTTCATCGCTTACTATAGGGACCTGAATAATTATCAATACTGTGTTTTTTTTGGGGGGGGGTCCTTTGTCTAATTATAGTACAATATCTACCCCCAAGCCCTATTCTAGTTATTAAGGCCCCGATATTATAGTACCCTTATAGATATCTTATAGTAACCGTTATATACACCCCTTGAAAGGAACCCTATTCTAAATATTGAGGCCCCTACAGTAGGCTTCCGTAAGCGGCTTTGGAAGATGAGTTTTACTGTAGGCTTGGTGAGAGCGATGCTACTTCAATGACCAGTAGACTTCGCGCAGGTTCATCATAGGGACCCTTAGGTCCTGTTTACTTAAGTAGGGTTTAGGGTTTAGGGTTTAGGGTTTAGGGTTTAGGTATGGTGTATGGAGGAAGCTCTACTTTCGTCGGCCTTGCTAGTGAGATGCAAGGAAATGTTCCTGGAATAGAGCGTCTTGCTGGGAGAAGCCAAGTCAAGGTATACGTACTTCAAACTAACTGGGGCTAGAAGTCATTATAGCGACTCTAGCTAAGATGGCTATACTGCCCCTCTTATTCGCATGCCCACGGAGCTTGTATTAAACTGTATAAAACACCCTGTGCAACACGACTCTCTCAAACCTACGTATGCAGGCGTCCCGGCGACAGCAGATGCGCCTTGGCTTCGTTTTGAGCTGGACGGGAGATGGCTGTGGGCTTTAGCATGCTTCTTCATAGTGCTTTAGGGTCTTCCTGGCAGGGTTTACACTTATTGGTTTTATGAAGGGTCCTTTATCTCGCTTTCGCGCCGTAAACCTTAAGCCTGCAGACCGGAGAGGGCCGGTGGCTTTCAGGTTCGATTTTTTGTTGTATTTGCAAGGATATGTGGAAGGTTTTGTAGGGTTGATGATAGTTTTACAGGGATGTATCGGGTCGCATAAGGGTCTTTGTTTACGGTTGTTGAAGTTTTAATTGGGGTTCTGGTGTTTCGTGTTTAGGGTTTAGGGTTTTGGGATTTTAGGCTTGGAGTGGAGTGCCTGGGTAGCATAAGTGCGCAGTTCGGCACTTGCAAGAGGGCTGCATTCATGCTTTGAATAGCGGTTGGGGGTATATTGTGATAGAAGGATATGCTTTACCAACCGTTCATTGCAGGCCTCCGAGTCTATCTGAATACAGTAGGCGGGCTCGAAGGTAAGCGGCCATGTTCTTACACTTTGCGTGCATAAGTGACATATCATCGTATATTTTTCGAGGAGCCCTATGGAGTTTAAGTAAAGATGGCATGTGACGTCGTGCGGCAACTTGAGTTCCGTCTGCAGCCATGTTACACCCATTTCCATAATCTGAAAGTCTTCAGGGTCCTCACCGCCTAAAGTCCCAAATCCTTTGTTCCCCGTAGCAAAGCGGGGCGTGCTGATTTAGTGTATGGAGAAAGGAGCGTCATTGCACTTCAGAAAAAAAGCCGCAAATCCAAACATAAATAGCAACAGTCTACGCCCTGAACCGTCAAACCCTCGAGCCGCAACGCCAGCTGCCCTAAAGCCCCAAAGCCTTTCACGAATCGGACAAAAAGCCCTGTGGCCGTACCCGAGGCTCTCAAGCAAGAAACCTCCATACAATGTGACCGTAAACCTGAAAAGCAAGGTATGGAAAACAGCAGCAAGTCTCCAAAAGGCCAAACACCAGACTTCACAAACACACACAGACACACAGACACACCAAAAGAATAGTACCTGATACGTGTCGAAGACAGCAGAGCCGTTAGATCATGAATAACGCAAATACGTCACGTTGCATGTATGTACATATAGACATTCACTCAAGCAAGTAGTTAGGTCGATAAGCGTTTTCAATATATGTATATGTACACATGTATACAAACGTATATCTGTGTGTATATATATATGTATGTGTATATATATATATATATATATATAAGACACACTTAGAACACTTTGAAAGTATCAGGTTTTACTCTAGAAACGACGACAAGGTGCTACCTCCATGGGCCGCCGCCTGGAGTGCGAAGCTCGGAGTGGAGTTTAGGGCTTTCGGGGATTAGGATTTAGGGGAGTAGGAGTTTTTGGGGTTTTAGGAGTTTAGGGGCTTAGGGCTTTAGGGTTTCGGGACTCAGGGTTTAGGTTTTAGGGTGTTGCTGTCAACGCCGTTGTTTCTGAGGGGGGGAGGGTTGCGGTGTTCAGGGTTCAGGGTTTCGTGAGGGTTGTTATAGGTCCTTATGCGTGCTATATAGGTTCCATGAGAGTTCAGGGTTTGTAGGTGTAGGTGTTTCGGACTCATATTATTTAAACCAGGAAGATCCAGGGAACCACAAAAAGGAACTACATAAGAACCTCTAAATAGGTTCCTTGAGAGTTCAGGGTTTGCAGGTGTTTAGGACTCAAATTAGTGGTTTTTGGATTTATGATTTATCACTCCAGGTTTCTTGAATCGGGGGGTGTTTCAAGGTTTTGGGATGTTGGCTTCGGGTTTCTGCGAGGGGTTCTAGGGGCCGTTTTGCGCTGATTGTAGGTGCGGGTGTACTTGGAGGTTCGTGGGTAGTTAAAAGTGCGGTTTTAAGTGGGGTAACCGTAATTATAACCCATACTAGGGGACTTATAGCCCCACTTATAACTACCCATGAACCTCCAAGTAGGCCCTAAACCCTCTACCCTTGTAGAATCCCTATAGATCCCTTTAAAGGGACCCTTAAAGGAACCCTTATAACTACCCATGAACCTCCAAGTGAGGTTGAGCGTTTTTGGGGGCTTAAGAGGTTTAGGGCTTCATGGTTTCACCTTAGCGCCGACCTCCGGTTTCGACATGCGCAAGACCTTCGGGTTTAATGTAGCAACCTGATTAAGAAACCCTGGGCCTTTGTTTAGGGCCCCTTTAAAGGGGTCTATAAGGGATACTACAAGGGATCTATAAGGGTATTATAATAATGTAGGAACCTGATTAAGAAACCCTGGGCCCATAACCCCAAAATAGTAGGATTCATGTAAGGAACCCCAATACAGGCCCGAGGTTTCTTAATAAGGTTCCTACATTAGGATGAATGCGTCCGGGATATTGAGGGGATGAGGGTTTCGGCATGTCGGGGCTTCGATGTTTGATTCTGGATTGGGGAGTTTTGCTGTTGATGTAGCAGGACTTTGAAACCCGAAACCCAGTACCCCAACCGCTTAATTGAACCCTAAACCCCTACAGAAAACCCCAAGCCAGCGAACCCTCAAACCACAACCTTGCGTGACTCTGCAAGCTCATCACCCGTTGAGAGCTTAGTGGTCTGGGGGAAATTTAGGGGTTAAGTTTAGGGTAGTGTCTGAGTGTTGTCTGTGTGTGTGTGTGTGCGCGTGCGTGCGTGAGCGTGCGTGTGTGTGTGTGTGTGTGTGTCGGTGTGTGTGTGGGTATGTGTGTCCGTGTGCTTGTTTATGTGAGTGTGTGTGTGTGTGTGTGTGTTTGTGTGTGTTTGTGTGTTTGTGTGCTTGTGTGTGTGTGTGTGCACGCAAATGCGTCTTCCTAACCGAAAGCCGCTGGAATCTATATCCCCTAAATCCTCAGACGCTGACGGCCTCTTCGAGTGCCAGCACACGACCTGCTGCAGAAAGTTGGGCCTACTCTTTTTTATTTTCCGATATTTTCCGAAGCAAACTGCAATGATTTGGCAGCATGTGTCGTCCACGTCATCCCGAACAGCTGCTTGGCAGCTTGGCTGGGCGGCGGCATTCCGAATCCCATCGCCCTACTCAGTTTAGGAAGGAAGATTGTCGGCAACTACATGAGCATCCCGGCTGTTGCAAGGAGAGCCGGCAGAAAGCCTGGATGAGTGTCCCTCAAGACGATCTTTCCGCGGCAGTCGCAACATTCGTCCTTTCCGTTTTTGAGAAGCACTTCGGCAAAGACTATAGAACTTAGTCCAGTCCCTCTAGTTACTCAGCAAAACTCTATAAGAGCCCGAAAACTTCAAGCAGGCGGAGCCTTACAAGGCATCGCGCAGAATGTCGCAAAGCAGGTCGTTCTCCATCCTTTTGACACGGCAGGGGCTCTCAGAAACCCGGTTTCGGGTCAATTTAGGCCTTGGGACCTTGTCTGGACTGTCCTCAGCAAGCATTTCTGTTCTACTGCAAATAAGCCCAACGGGGTGTGTGAAGTATGTTTGTACTGCAGGCGTCAGGGGCTTATAGTTGTACAGTAATATGTAATGTCTTTATCAGCGGTTTATCGTATAAGAGGCTTGTATAGGCTTTGGGATGTTGGATGTTATAGGAGACGAAGCATGTACATTTACATCAAATACGAGAGTTTCATGTTTCGGTTCAAGAGTCGGCTTTGTTCTGGGGCCCCACGTAGCCGGTGTCCTCAGCTATTAACCCAGGACTCCTGCATGCTCTCAACAGTTAGACCTCCTAGCTGTGAAGCCACAATCCCCGAAACACCCCAAACCGTGCGTTCACTCCTGAACCCCCAAAGCCTAATATCGGGTCCCTGATAATTGAATAGCGAATAGCGTTTTGGGGTAGACTATATTGTAAAAATTACACTTATAAGCATATTAAGGAACCCACAAACCAGTATGGGTAATTATCTAGGCCCCTTTCATTCTTAAAACCCACCAAGCCGAAGCTCGCAACGGCCGAGGCCCTAAACGTGAAGCCTCAACCCCCTAAGCGAGCCATCTTCCCGGAGAGCCCAATGCCCTTTAATTAAGGAATACGGCTTAAATCATTATGTGAAGCCCTGTATAATTTAAGGTACATTGCTTAATTCAGGGGGTATTGGGCTCTCTGGGTGGAGAATCCCGCCGAGGTCAAAACCCGTCTCCAGGCAACCGCTGGACGACCGGATGCCAGTCGCGCAGTGCCGCGGCTGCGCCGAGTATGCAACTCTACACTTGGAGGATCATGGGACTTAGTAAGTAAGGTTTAGGGTCCCTTTTTAGGGTACTATAGTGTTCTATGATAGAGTTCCTTAAAGGGATCTGATAAGGGGTCTATAATGGAGGATCATGGGACTTAGTAAGTAAGGTTATAAATACCTTAACTGGGGTTTTAAGTATAGTTACCCTAATTATAACCTTAGTTACTAAGTCCCATGATCCTCCAAGTAGGGCTACAGGCACCACAACGCCCCGAAAGACCGCATCAACAAAAGGGCTTGGGTATGGTGCACGAGTTGTTCACACTCCTCTGCTACTTTGGAGCTCTAACTTGTTTATGCGTAGAGATCAGGCTTTGCGTGAGAGAACATCCCACATGTTCTTCTTGAGCGCACCAGGAGACATTAGACATGTCTCCGAGGTGTTTCGCTGTGGGACGCCGTGTGCTCTGTAAGCCCGAAGCTCGAGCTATTCTTCCACGGGTCGATGTGACATATTGTAGAGACTTATCCGTTACGACTTCGAGCCGTAAACCCTACCTGGTTTGCGGCTGTTATGTCATAGGTTCATGCATAGAGCTTAAAGTGTTTGAGGTGTAGGGTTTTAGGATTTTAGCATGGACCTTTTACCTCAGACTTTAAAGTTGCAAAACCCCACAAACTGATTCGCAAAACCACAAGATTTTCAGCGCCCGTAAACCCTATAAGATAAACTAGTCGCAAAAGCATGGCCTCTTGCTTGGGATTGCGAAAATGTATGAAGCCCTTCTGCAACCCGACAACAGACCCGGCCTAGGAACTTTTCCGGGATGTTTATCGCGGCCTCCTCCCGACTTTGGTGAGTGGCACACCAGGACGGTTCCGGGTTTTCGGTGGTTTCGGGTTTACTGTCTTGGGCTTTGCAAGGGTTATATGGGGTTCGACCCAGAGGGTCTTTATCAGGGTTGTACAGGGGTTTAGGATTTTTTGGGCTGGTTTCAAGGTCAGGGGTGAGAAGCGATCCAAAAAAACAGTTCTTCAGGCGAGTGTACCTTGGTTCAAAGATCTAGTTTCTCTATATCCATCATTAAGGACTGTTGCATTGTCTCTACGAACGATCCGAATACCTGCAGGACAAGAGTTCCGGCAGATACTTAGAGTCAACCGCTAGTAGCTGCTAGCAGAGGTTCTCTCTCCATGAGCAGGGATCCCATGTATGCTTCGCAAAAAGCCTACTTAAAGGATCATGGGACTTAGTAACTAGGGATATAGCTAAGGTAACTAAGTATCCAGATGCTACCCAGAATAAGCAGCGTAGCTGGGCATGGAGTCTTGGAGAGGCCCAAACCTGCTGTTCGACCCCCAAGGTACTTAAAGGATCATGGGACTTAGTAAGTAGGGATATAATTAGGGTAACTATACTTATAAGCCCAATTAAGGTACTTATAATCTTCCTTACTAAGTCCCAGAAGGATCCCCTAAACCCGCAGCCGAATGGCTCATCCTGGTTTAGGAGTCACTCACTCGTAACCGCGGTGAGAGAAGGAGCCCTCCCAAACAAAACGCCCTCAAGCGCATCCGTACCCTAAACCATTTAAACCCCTAAACCCGAAACTCTAAACCCCTGAACCCCTAAACCCTTAAACCCTGAAACCCTTAAACCCTAAAGCCAAACTGGGTATTTTCATCTCCGGTCTGTCCCAGGCAGCGCCACGTTTTTCGCCGCCAAGGCCCGTGACCGTGAAGGATCCACAGCCCAAATCCCAAAAAATCTCGGTTTTAGGCGCTAGGGTCTTGGATTTAGGGTTTAGCATCTTGGCTTCAGGATCTAGGTGGTATGACAGGGGTCGGTTTAGGCGTTTTAGGTTGTTACTGCAGTGCGCCCCCACCAATACTCTTAAACATGAGACTCGACACCCCAAGCCAGCGTGGGATGGAGCATTGTCTTTGAATATGAGTAAGTAACAGGTACAATGCACCTTAACAGTCTTCTGCAGGATTTCATAGGGTGTTACATGATTTGCGTTCTCGGGGCCTGTTGTCTCAAACAGTTCGTCTTCTCGCTCTTCTGTGAGGTTTGGTGGCGATTTCTCAGATTGTCTTTGACGTCTTTGCGCGTTTGTGGGGGAGCAGCAGGTACCTGTGTCGAGAAGTGGCAAGACCCTGTACCCAAATCCCTCGCACGGCAATACCCGAAACACTGAACGACACAAAATAAAGTTGAGTAAACAACTGCCTCTATAGCCCCAAATAACATAGAATAGCCGACCCCCAAAGCCGCACTGTATGCTGGCTATTCAGACCCGAACACGAAACCCCTACAGCAACCGTGATAGTGACCCTGAAAGACCCTTTAATAGGAACCCTTGCAGGAACTGTTTTCTTAAAGACCCCTGTATGGAACGACCCAACGTAAAACACCGCTGGCCTGGACAGGAAGCGGCCTCGGCCCAACTTCGGCGCCAGGCGCCAGGGACTGTCGAGCTTGATATCGGGGCCTTAATGATGAGAATAGGGGTTTGGGGCCCATTTTCATATGGCCTGTTCAGGAACACAGCTTAAGTAGCATAAAACTCAATGAGATCGTACACTACATCGACATAAACATACACACAGACACACACACACACACACACACACCGCTCTATATGTATGTATGTAGTATGTAAGTATATTTAATTTATATATATATATACACACCTATTTATTTATTTATTTATACACAGATAAACAAAAATGTAAATATAAGTATACATATGTGTGTATATATATATATATGTATACTCACATTTTTTTACATGTATGCATACAGACTTCCTTAACGACGGAGTCTGTAAGTTTTCGGGCTCTAGCGGGTTCGGGTTCTGTCGGGCCACAGATTCCTGAGACTTCTACACGGTTTGGTGCATTTTATGGATTCTGTTCAGGGTTTAGGGTTTAGGGTCTAGGGGTTCAAGGTGCACGGTTTAGAGTTGGGCTTAATTCGACGACCAGTTTAAGACTTTTCGTAGAGTTGGGAGCAGACTTTGTAACCGCGCAAACTCGGCGGACCGTAGTAGACAGGCTTGGAAACAGAACGTCACCCTGCGCAGCACCAGGCATTGTGCCAATCTGATGGCCGTTAAAAAACTTAGAGGCACCCAATAGAGCCTATCACAAGCTATTTTCATCCCACCCTGAAGCATGTTGTGTGTCGTATGCTAAGCCATGCAAGGTGAACTCCTGAAACCTCTGCGAACCTCTGAGAGGCTTAAACTCAAGGTGTGACAAACTTCAGTCTACTATCCGGGTTTAGAGAACATATATAGGGCTTAGGGTTTGCGGTTTAGCATCAGTTTGAACAGGCCTCAACAGTTACTTGTGTTCACACCGTGGTCAGTGGTCTGTAAGACAACTTATATCCTGGTGGTCCCTAAACCCTAAACCCTAAACCCTAAACCGTAGATACCCTATATAGAGCTCCGAACCTTCAACTCTAGACCCAGTTAAGCCATGGTAACCCCAGGAGCCCCTAATCCCAAACCCAAATACAGGGAGACCGATCCGAGAACCTTACACAACCTAAAACCCACTTGGAAAGTCGGGGGGCTTAGTAAGTAGTTAGTAAGTAGACTTAGGAAGTAGGCTAATCCCAATTAAGGTCCCCTTTAGAATACTTATGAATCTACTTATTACCCACTTACTAAGTCCCCCGACTCTCCAAGCAGGCCCTATAAACCTTAAGCCCTACATTTCTCTAATCTGACAGGCAGCACCCGACCCGCTGCCGACGCTCGGCTCCTCCGATTGAAGCTGGGGGTTTTCTGTTTCGGGTTGAGGTTTAGGGGTTTCTACTTTGGGATTCAGGGTTTGGGGGTTGAGGAGTTATGCTTAGGGTTTACATAGGGTTTGGGTCGGCTTGTTCTGAGGAATCTGTCGGAGTCTTGAGAAGGACTGCGGGGGATCGGGTGATTTGGCAAGTTTGCGAGTGGTTACATAAGGTATACGTCTAGATATCTAGCTTGCTTGCAGTTGAAGAGTGGTCCCGCAGGATAATCCAGCCCGGTTGCACAGCCATTCCTCTAGGTTTGGGATGTGCGGGTATTGGAGTCCTCAGAACTCGTTTGCTCCAATTCCGTCAGTGTGTTTCCCGCACGCTACGCCGTCTTACACCCCAGACCTCTCCTCCCCCAACCCTAGGCCCTGAATTCCATAATTAAGCCCAGGCCGAAGCCCTGAATGCCTGAGAGTAAGAGCCCGAAGGACCCGATAGAAACCATCAAAGAACCTGTGCTATGTTTAGGGTTTAGGGTTTTAGGGTTTAGGGTTTTAGGGTTTTAGGGTTTAGGGTTTAGGGTTTTAGGGTTTAGGGTTTAGGGTTTAGGGTTTTAGGGTTTAGGGTTTAGGGTTTAGGGTTTAGGGTTTTAGGGTTTAGGGTTTAGGGTTTTAGGGTTTAGGGTTTAGGGTTTAGGGTTTAGGGATCTAAGGATACGGGTACGGAGTCCTTATACTCAAGGTGTACCCTTCGCACAAGTCCAACTCAGGCGGCAGGGTTTGGGACCCAGAGAAAAAAATCCCACAGTCGCTGCAAAGAGCCTGATACCCACGCATGAAACCTCTAAACCCTACATAAATCCCCGCACCCAAAACCATGAGCCCCAAACCCCTAACCCCCTAAATTCCTAAACCCACTCGCTAAACTCGAAATCCCTGAACCCAAAACGCCTTAAGTCCCCCTAAACCCTCAACTCTCAGGCGGTGTGGTGCTAGGCGTCCTGAGCGCAAAGGCTGGGCAAGGGGATGCGTTTTCGGGGCTTGTGCGGATTAAAGGGTTTAGGATTTCAACTTGAACCCGGGACCCAAAACCCCAGAAGGTTTCCAGAATGTTTTGCACATTGGGAGTCAGCTGCTTTGGGGTTTAGGGTTTCAATTTTAGGGTTTAGGGTTTCAAGGATCAGGGGGTTGGGTTTCGAGTTTAGGGATCCGGGAACTTAGTTACTCAGGTGATAGGTTAAGTAAGGCAACTCATATATTTGTTCCAGCTAGCCCCAAGCAAGCTACCTAAACCGTAATCTTCGTGGATTTCAACACCCAATATAGAGGTCTGAATGGTCATGTCCCTCAACAGTCGCCATAGATTTCTAGTGGTATAGGCCCGAAACCTTCCGTTGACAGCAAAGCTCCCGTATCCTGTAGCCGCCATCAACTTCTACTCGAGTATAGCCTACAAAGTGTTTATGGCAAAGCTCTCTTTGGCCGCAGGCAGCAAGTAGGGTCTGGAGTACGGTAGCCATACAGTAGAAGCCAGAAAGTTGGAATATCATTATCGTAACCCCTTTAAGGTAAACTATAAGTAGGGTCTGGAGTACGGTAGCCATACAGTAGAAGCCAGAAAGTTGGAATATCATTATCGTAACCCCTTTAAGGTAAACTATAGGGGATCCTACCACTAATCCATATTCCAACTTTCTGGAGTTCCCTTTAGCCGCAAAGACTTGGAACCCGACTAATGTAGGAACCTGAGAAACCCTGGGCCTCTAATCCCAAAATAGTAGGATTCATAGAAGGAGCCCTAATCAAGGCCCAAGGGTTCTTAATCAGGTTCCTACATTACTTAAAGGATCATGGGACTTAGTAGCTAGGGTTATAATTAGGGTAACTATACTTCTAACCCCAATTAAGGTACTTATAACCTTACTTACTAAGTCCCATGATCCTCCAAGTAGGTACAGATAATCTCACTGCATGACCAAGCGACATTTAGAGGAACCCCGGCTGGATTCGCAGGAGTAATACGGTTGATGACATAAATCCTGCATTGCCATATTGACTCCACGCTCTGCGGATTATGGTATATTTCTTATTATATATGGGTAACACAGGATTTATATCATCAAGGCAATAATGGTACTAGTAGCCGTGGCCGAACTCGAACTCGAACCCTCCCCAGGGGTATGCTCTGGAGTTCTTGTCATCGCAGTAGCCGTCGTCATGAGTAAGTAGAAGGTTGAAGTTTCTTTTTGCGCCCGACGCTAAACCTTAAAGCAACCGACTCCAAGCCCTAAGAAGAACCCCGAACGTCCCAGCCCCTTGAACCCTAAACTGCAGCACCAACGTGACCTCAACCACAGAATCCCCAACGCCGCGAAGCTCGAAATAAGCCCTTAAGGGCTTAGAATAACAGCCAAAAAAGAACCACGCAGGCCGTCAAGACGCCGTTTGACGTTGCAGAGACGAAGGCCTCCGTCGAGCGCAAATACCCCGCATCACTTGAACGATCAGGGACCTGGAGTGATGGTTTCCTGGTTTAGGGTTCAGGGTTTGCGTGGTGGGGTTTGGGGTGACGGGATGTGGAGGGCGGTGCTGTGGGGTCTCAAAGGTAATGCTGCAGAGTTTAAGTCCGCGGTGTGGAGTGCAGGGTTGTGGGTTTTGGTAATCGCCGCTTATAAAAGTGTTGGGGTTTTCGTGTTATGTATACATACAACAGATGGCAGCTACACTTAGGGCTTGTACAGGTGTATAGTGGTAGTAGGGAGGACTCGGCGTCTTGTTTAGAGGTCAGAGGACTTATTCTTTTTTGACACTGAAGACATGGCAATGCCGTACCTCGCATCAACGCCTGAAGCCTGTACAACCCCTACAAAACTTATTGAGGGTGATAAAACTGTGCACATGCTGGTGCGCTTGCAACCTGTGCATCGAATGCGATGGCCCACAACTTGCGGCTGGTGGGAGGAGTGAATGCCCAGGGCAATGACATGCGAACCAAAAGTGCAAGGCAGATCCATCACCTGGGTCAGTCTGTCCCTCCTCCAAGTGGCCTGTATCAACAGACCGCACCGTGCACATCTGGCGGCAACATTTCTGCCCTTGCTACATGGACTGAAACTGTGAAGGGTGCTAGCATTGGAATGCAGCACAATCTCAGCACGGGTAGGGAGCTTTGGGCCTTTCATCATAGGAATACTTAGACCCTCCCCTCAAGCCTGGCATGCCAAAACCCATATCTAAGAATGAGAGCCTCCTGGACAGACCAACATCGACGATACAACACGTCTTGAATGCTCCGTCGGACGTCCAGAAAAGCCAACCTAGCCCGACTAGCAGCAACTTCACCCGCAGGTCAGAGGACTTACTTAGGCTTGCCGGAGTGAGGGTTAGGCGGTTAGGGGCATATAGTGCCTGGGGTAAATAAAGTATAGAGTTTTGTTGCCTGACACCGATTTTTTGAAGATTGGCGAGGGTGGCGACTGTGTCTTTGCCCTCAAACTGTCATACGAAGGGGGAAGTGCTTTCAAGTTCAGTTCGGCGACCACCACGGGAGCGACCTTTCCAGACAATGGAGGCCTGCACCCTTAACCTCCGCAGTCAAGCCACCGCTGGCATCCTCATGATGCTAGCAAAAGCAGACAAACAACTGTCTGGTTCTGAGTAGGGAATGGGGGCATGGATTATGGGGACCATTATTGGGGATTATTTAGGGACTGCTATGGGGATCCATTCCCCCATTCCCTGCTAAACACCAGGGAGACAACCTCAGCACCGAAACCAGCAGATACACGTCCGATTAGGCCATGGCTACAGTGGCCACGGAGGGCGAGGCGCGGACGGCTTCAGAGTGGGGTGTGTGAATGGGCTTTTGTGCTTGTGGGGCTCGGGAGTGAGGCTTCAGACTAACGCAGGTATGTGTGTGTGTGTGTGTGTGTGACAGTAATGTGTGTATGAGTATGTATATATATATATATATATATCCACACGTATATTTATTTCTATGGGTTTATTATTTGCTTATGGAGAGTATGCGACGCTTTCTGCATTGTATGTATTCCCACACGCATACATACTGTCATGCATGCATGCATACGTACCTACATACATACATGTATACACACACCCACGCATATGCATTGTTGGTTGCTTTTCCGGATGGACTGGTGCGACGGGCGGAGGCTGGGGTGGTCGGTGTTGAGGGCAGGGTCGAGCGTTGATGTTTTTTTGATGGCCCCGGCTCCAATGCTGCGGGCTTGAGAGCAGTTTGCCGTATCCAGCTTGAAGCATGGCGACTAAGGCTTGGCCTTAGAGCTCATCGTTCTGGGGTGTTAGACTTGGAGGATTTAGTGGTTAATATTGTAGAAGGTTGTAGGCAGGTAGCCATCAACATTCTGCTGAGTTTATATGAGTATTCAACTGTGGCCGTTTTCGGGGCAGCGAACTCGAAATAAAAGAGATTCTGAGTCAGCTTCGATCTTTCAAACCCTGAACCTGCCGTTAGATCCGTTAGCACCATGAGCCTGTAGAACAGCCTGAACAAATTCTGTGGCACATCTGAGCAGGCAAGCATAGGCGCTCCATATAAGCCCTCTAAATCCTACTTGGAGGATCATGGGACTTAGTAATGTTAGTTATACGTACCTTAATTGGGGTCACAAGTATAGTTACCCTATTTATAGTTACTAAGTCCCATGATCCTTTCAGTAGACCTTGAAGCCAAATCCCTTCAGCCAGGCTCTGGCATGGGACGGCTCCTGGGGCAAGCTGCAGGACACATACGAGAAGGACGGCCCGAGCTTTGTCTGGCTACTTCCTTGAGGACCAATATATATATATATATATATATACACATATGGTTAAGGGATCTAGGGTTAAAGGCAGCCTTTGAGCCAGCTTTTAGCCTATACAGGGCCTTAGACTCCGCTAAAGATCTCATGCAATGATCCCTATACGTGGTTCCTTTAAGGGATCTTCTTTAAGGGGCTCATTTAACAGTGGTTGTAATACCTAGGTTCGATCATTATGCGGTTGTTAGCAATTCTATCCGGTACGATATTGCTAGGTATTGCTGTTGGGGGGTGTGGTGCAGTTGGATACCCCTTCCAGCCGTATCCAGACCCGATCTTCTCCGCTCCCCCGCAAGTCGTCCTTGAGCTCCGATACTGCGATGTCATGCGATGTCGGTTCATGCGATGCGATCTTCTGAGATGGGGATACGGTGCGGTGACGATGCCTGTTCGATGTCGGTATATGTATTCCCAGACCCCCGGGAAGATCTAGAAAGTAGATCCCCTAATTTGAGACCCTATACTACTAAGGGTACTTTATAGGAACCCCCATTAAGGGATCTACTTTTTGGATCCTCCCGGGGGTCTGGGTTGTTGCAACGCCCATGTTTAAAGCAACCCATTAAGATTGTTAAAGGAATCCTGAACCTTATAAGCCGAAATGGGATATGAGCCACAAGCCCTCTTCAGGGTTGTCCTTGGAATCGTTTTAATTTCCCCTGCTATTCTGTAGAGAAGCATAATAATAGATAAATGTCAAAGGGCTTGAAGGACAACTCAGTCTTAGGTTAAGGTCTTTCGTGCTTAGGATTCGGGCCGAGGGTTTAGAGCGGCATGCATCTGAGTGGTTTGCCCAAGGGGACCGGTACTAGTACATGTTAAGTGGACCATATCCCTTGTCGTTTCGTAGTGCTGCGCTACCCTTGCCCCGAAACCCAAACTGAGATCAAGACCGTGACGTGCTTGCGAGGCAGGCCTGAATAACAGCTTGGGTCGATTCATAAATGCAGCCAGATACTAGGCACCGATTCCTCGTATTGGTTTAACCTAGAGTCCGATTTATAAGTAGTTTGTGGACCCCCGAAGGCCGCAATCTTAAATTCGCACACCCTGAATCCGAAGTCATAAAACCTAACTGGTGCTAACTATGGTCAGAGGCATTTTCGCTGTTTAGGGGCACTGGGCTCTCTGCAGAATCCTAAACCACCAAGGCCGCAACCCGGATGAACCCCAAAACATTCATGCTCCAAGGTATTTGAAAGCCCAAAGCCGTGAGTCCGCAAAGGCCTAAACGCCCCGATGCGCTTCGCGTGCCCCGAATTCCCAAGCCCTACCTTAACCCCAAATAACCTACCTTTTTAGGGACTTTTCTAAAGAAATCATATTGGAAGACCCTTAAAAAGGTATAGGTTCCTTCTGGTCCAGGTACGCCCTGAAACCATAGAGCTCCAAAGCTCCAACGCCTCAGGAGTCCCAAGGCTTCAAGAAAAAGGAAACCACGGAAAGAATTCAGAAATCCTCAAGTGTACCTAGAAACCAACCCTTAGGGGACCCTTTTTATCATAAACCCCTAGAAGGAACGCACAATCAAAGTAAAAATTCAATAAAACTAAGAATAAGCCTCAGAAGACCTTCCCTACGACAAACCTTCACCAGGAGGGCTTCACCGGCCTGTACAGAGGTGGGTTCCGGGCTTCGTAAGCAGTGCTATACAGGGTTTCCTTCAGTGAGTCTCGCGCTTCTTTTGTTTTGGTGTCTGCCCCTGAGTTGTGTAGTATGTTTGTGTGTGGCTGCTGTTGCATGAAATGCCTCCTGAGCTTTAGGGGTGCTTGGAAGATCATGGGACTTAGAAGGTCAAAGTTTTTAGGGTGTGGGCTTAAGAGACTAGTTCCGGGAACCAGCAGTTGCTCGAGTACATGTGCCAGCTGCAGAGCGTGCACGATGATTCGTGGGAAGGGCGAGTTGCCCACGGTATGTGACGAACCGCACAGAGCAGTGCTTGCATCTGCAGTTCAAACATGCGCAGTATACAGCTCGTTTTCAGCCCAAGTACCGAATAGTCTATGATTACTAGTACTTAGTACCCTCAACCCGAGCACCCAGTTGCCCCAAATCCTTAAAATTGAACCCGACACTTATAAACCGTCAACCCTACTATAAAGCCTCATGTCGGCCCTCATCGAAAGTTCACTTTACCGAAGAACCCTCGGCCTTGAGGTTATGGAGCTAACGTCCTGTACAAGCTTCCCGCAGACCTTGCCAAGCAGCTTGACTTTGTGTCTTGGGGGCTCTAGCTAAGGATCATGTGCCTGGTGCAGGGGTTTTGTTAGTGTCTAGAGATCCGCGTTTCGGGGTGATGGGTTCGGGGGCTTGAGAGTTTGAAGAGGGGTTTTGAGGGCAGCCGGGTATGCTTGTGCCCATAGTCTCCTTAGGAATTCTTTTATTTTTGTTCATATAAAACCCAAGAGAAAATTAAAAGTATTATTATGATTATGGTTCTAAGGGGGGGGTATAGGTGCAAGGAGTTATGGTTGGAGGACACATCGTCTCGAGGTTCCTCGGTCTCGTTTCACAACCCCCAAACGCAAGAGACTCAGCACAAACCCTACAGCTCTATAACCCCAAAAGCCCCAAACCCTGCCAACCTGAAAGCCTGATATAACCTATTGACGTTGGTGCAAGCGACGGTTGACGGTTCGTTTGCTGTCGGGTTTAGGGTTATGGCATGGCTTCAGGGTTCAGGGTTTGAAGTGCTGTGGCCCGTAGTGTCGCGGCACGGGTGGCAGGTGCCACGCAGCAACTGCTGTCAAGTGTGACATCTGCGGCCACCACCTCCAGGGTGGCATTACAGCTCCGCAAGCACGCAAGTGATAGAGTTCGCGCTGCGCAAGGCCTCCTACACTGGCGGGAAGGGCGGAGGCCGAAGCCCATGCCTTCATGGATGCGGCGAGACAAGACTGCAACTGCCCAAAAACTATGCCTCGGTGATGCCGCTACAGCAGCACGAATGGTTCTGCATGGCCTACTGCAAGGGCTCAACAAGCCGCCGACAGCGACAGCTGCTGGCACGACCAGCGCCTGTGGGAGGAGAAACTATGGGACCGTGACAAGTCGAGGTCTCGCCGTGGATAGAAAAGAGAGAAATCGAGAACGAAAAAGACATCGTCAGCCACATGTTGACTTCGTATTAGGGCGATCATGAAGCACATTGCGTTATTGTCAGATGCCTTGCCTCGTTCAGTGTGTCGGGCCTTTATATTGGCTCAATCAAGAACACCCAGCGGTTGGAAGTATCTGTTGTATCCAGTGTTTGGTAGGGAAACTAGTGGTACTTTCTACGAGTTGCACCGAACCGCTGATGGGCCTCTACAACTACCCACACTATTTTGGGGGCTCCTTATTAAAACTATAGTATAATGAACCCCAAAACCCTATTCTACTTATAGGCCCCTACATTATAGCAGCCTTAGAGATCCTTTATAGTAATTCTTATAGAACCTTTTAAGGGAACCCTATTCTAATTATTAAAGCCATTAAAGCTGATTCGTCACAAGCGGTCCTATATCAAACCTCGACCCAGGTTCCTGGCCTACGAAGCGCTGCGGGGCTCGGGGGCTGCAGGACTTGGGGTTTAAGCTTTATCTAGGTAGGCCTTTGGGATATGTTATATTTGCCGTTATTGGGCTGAATAGGACCCTATTTACGAATATGTTTCAGAGGCTTTCAAGGGCCAACCTAGTTATAGGGCCCCGAAGACTCTGAATAGAGCAGAAGGACGGAAGCCGAAACCTACCGAACCCTAGGCCCAGAAGGGTTAGGCCCAACCCTCGGGAAGGTTAGGGTGCCTTTGGCTTTAGGCTTTTAGGGGTTTTCCGGTTTTCGGTTTTGAAAGTGGCGTTGAATGTCGCGTGCGTGTGTGTGTGTGTGTGTGTGTATGTTCGTTGTTTTTTTTCGTTTTGGGTGGGAGAAGGGAGGACTGTTGTCATAAGATTTTGCTGGGGTTGTTGAGGGGGCTTATACGGCTCTGGAGTGTTTTTGATTGCTTTTGTGGTTTAAGAACTCTTGGTGGGCTTTGTAGTGGTGTGTGTTGTTTTACAATGTGTTGGGGTCGGTGCCGGCTTAAACTAACCCGAAAGGCCTTGTCAGTAAAGCTTCTGAAGTCACTGGTGCCCTACTAAGAACTCCCCCGTCTGCGGAAAAAGACTACAACAGGGATCCTAAAGTTAAGGACCGCAGAAGGACAAGGGTTTACTAATCAGGAGTCTCCATCAAGGCTTCATGAAGGCTTGAGCAGTTTCAGACCGTAGTACTTCAGGGGTCCAGGTACGAGGGCATGGTTTTATTGTAGCATGTTACGGTTCTGGGGCTCCTGGTGTCAATAGGCTGTTAATTATGCAGGAGCGGGAAAGCTAGATCCACACCTCTAACCTTTATAAAGCTTCGGGACAGAAGCTTTCCGTATGAACCTAAAAGCCTCAATAGTCCGAAAGTTTCCCTATCCACAAAACCTGAAACTTTCAATCCAGAGCCGCGCCTGTCTCCGAAAGCCCTTTGGAGGATCACTGCCCCCGGGCGTGGCCGGGGCTGTGGCGACATTGGCGGCCAACGCTGTGACCACGCCCCTGGACGTTGTCCGGACTCAGGTGATGTGTGAAGGCCGTCTGGCCGTCTTGTTGTGAGAGACTGTACGGGTACTTAGTGTGTTGTGTCTGTGCCTGTAGAGTGCAGGGGCCATTCCTTGCCATTGGCTGTTGTTCTGGATTCAAGCTTTTGGGGTTAAGGTCGTGTAGGGATGAGCGCTAGCACTCGAATATTTCGGATTAAAAAGCTAGATTTAGTATCACCTTTACGTCCCTTTGTAAAACAGTTATATATTATACCCCCGAACCACAACCCTATTCTACCTCTTTCAGGTTTCTTACTGTTGAATTTGGCATTTCTGTAAAGCCGAAGCCCAAATGCCTTTACTTGTGAGGTTTTCGGGTCACAGGTCGTGACGCAAGAAAGGGTCTCTACTCACGTGCTCAGGGGACTCAGGAAGTAGAGCGATAAGTAGTTTGCTTGGGGTCACAAGTACCAACCTAGCCTGCTTAATATCCTGCGCCTGGTTGCTGAGTCTTCTGAATCTCCCAAAGGCTCCATGTACCTTTATATTATTTACTTAAGCCTTAAAGGAGTCCTTGCCTAAGTATATACTATATGGGCACATGGAGCCTTAGGGTATTTGACAAGTAAACCCCCAGCCCCTGAACCGTAAGACCTCAACCCGAAACCGGTTTTCTGCGTCGCCAGGGACCGGCAAGACGTCGTCCCCAAACGCCCTCGAGAAGTTGAAGGACGATGAGTCGGCAAGCACGTAGTTCGCGCTGGGACGCATATGGTTTTATCTGTAACCTTTAGCGTTTTATGATGACTATTGGGTTGCCAGGGCTTTACTGAGTCTTTGAGTGCAATATTTGTTTAATGCGGCCTTTACGGGGCTCGGGCTTTATAAGTATTTCGCAGGGTGCATGCAAAAAATGTGCAAACTTAGTAGCGATTCAGCAATGTAACTATGGTTGAAAGTAGCTAGGGAACAGTTAGGGGGGACGTAGTTGGTAGCGAGTAAGCAAGGCAACTATGGTTGAAAGTAGTTAGGGGGACTCAGTTGGTAGCGATTAAGCAAGGTATAGCTATGGTTAGTTAGAGGACTTAGTTGGTAACGATTAAGCCAGGTAACTGTGGTTGAAAGTAGCTAGGGGGACTTAGTTGGTAGCGATTAAGCAAGGTAGCTATGGTTGAAACTAGTTTGGGGGACTTAGTTGGAGCTGTAGTTACTTCTAGCATTAACTCCACTTACTGATTCTTCTGATCCTCCTCGTGGGCCTTGGGGTTTCGGCTTTATCTCCCTGGTGCTTAGTAGGGAATGGGTTATGGGGACTACTATTGGGGATTACATAGGGGCTACTATGGGGATCCATTCCCCCTTTCGCTACTAAGCACCAGGCCGCTAGTTCCGATAGCCATTCGAGGGCTTGAGGGATTTGGGTAGGGTTGAGGGCGAAGGGAAACATGGAGCTTGTACTTGAAATCTGAAAACCCTAAACCCTTTACAAACAGCACCCAAAAAATGTGTGTGTGTGTGTATATAGATATATATATTTATTTATTTATATAAATCGTAAAGGTTTGGGCTTTGGGAACCCCACGCTGCACAGATCAGGCTCATAGTTACTGGGTTAGAATGCGTCAATATGCGGCGTGCGGGCGAGCGTCCTCCGCAAACTCTGCTCAAAATAGTGGGACCTATACGACACACACCTTAAGCACGAAATGAACCCCTAAAGGGTTTAAGGTTCATATACCATATAGGCATTCATAGTATATGGGTATAGGGCCCCTACTTTTACGTGTCATTTGGTCCTTCAGGCATTCAGCACCCGTAGGACGTAGGAACCCTTCTCGGCCTTCAAAGATCCCCTTTAATTAATGACCCGGTTTAGGGTTTAGGGTTCAGGGTTTAGGGTTCAGGGTTTAGGGTTGAGGGTTTAGGGTTTAGGTCGGTTTCTCAGCCCCGAGTTTCTGAGTCCCCAAATAAAGCTGTCACTGCACTTAAACACGCAGATCAAAGTTCATAAAGCAGTACATAATATTAGTCTCGCGAAAATCCTGTGTATGTGTATACATATACATATACGTATATTTATACATACTTTTACATATATACATATCTGTTTATTCACCATTGTGTATTTATATGTCTGTCCATCTATCTATCTGTTTAACTATCTATATATAACCCTAACCTCTAAGCCGTTTAAGGAACCTGTAAAAGAGATTAGAACTTGAGAATCGTCTGAAGGAAATACCTGTACTATTTTGGGGGGGTTCCTTATTATAACTGTACCATAATGGGCACCAAAACCCTATTCCAATGATTAAGGCCCCTACATCATAGTGCCCTTATGGATCCCTGAAAGAAAACCCTGAATGATCGATCCTTCTAGTAACCCTTATAGACCCCCTTCCCTTTCAAGGAACCCCTACTCTAATGATTAAGGCCCTTGTATTATAGTGCCCTTATAGATCCCTTCTAGCAACCCTTATATATGTGCCAGCATCCGCGCACCCCCCCCCCCCCCCCCCCCCATGGTAATCCCCCCCCCCCCCCCTGTGGTTCCTGTGGTTCCCCCCCCCCCCTGTGGTTCCTCTTGGTTTTCCCCCTCCCTTTTGTGGTTCTTCTGGTTCCTGTCTCCCCCCTCCCCCCCTGTGGTTCCTGTGGTTCCTCCGCGTGGTTGCTGCTGCTTTGTTGTTGCTGCTGTTCTTCTTCTTGTTCTTGTTCTTGTTCTTGTTGTGTGGTCGCCCGGGTCGGGGGGGGGGGGGATACCATTGGGGGGGGGGGGGGGGGGGTCGAGAACGCGGAGCGCGGGCACATATAGACCCCTTTAAAGGAACCCTTCAAAGGAAACCCTACTCTAATGATTAAGGCCCCTACATTATAGCATTATAGCAGCCTTAGAGATCCTTTGTAGTAATTCTTGTAGACCCTTTTTAAGGGAACCCTATTCTATAAAGGGGCCCCAAAACACTATTCCTATTCTAATGAAACCCTAAACCCTAAACTCGAAACCCTAAACCCTATTCTAATGAAACCCTAAACCCTAAACTCGAAACCCTAAACCCTATTCTAATGAAACCCTAAACCCTAAACTCTAAACCCTAAACCCTATTCTAATGAAACCCTAAACCCTAAACTCTAAACCCTAAACCCTATTCTAATGATTAAGGCCCCTACATTACAGGAGCTCCTCAGTTCAGGCGACTCCGAGCAGATCTGGTCAGGTGCGGCTTCGGGTTTCAGGGCACCGGACTTGAGGGTTCGCGGTTTAGGGTTTCAGGGTTTAGGGTTGAGGGTTCAGGGTTTAGGGTTTAGGGTTTCAGGGTTTAGGGTTTAGGGTTCAGGGTTTGGGTTTAGGGTTTGGGGTTTAGGGTTTAGGGTTCACGGTTTAGGGTTTCAGGGTTTGGGGTTTAGGGTTCACGGTTTAGAGTCCAGGGTTCACGGTTTAGGGTTTCAGGGTTTGGGGTTTAGGGTTCACGGTTTAGGGTTTCAGGGTTTAGGGTTTAGGGTTCACGGTTTTTGGTTTCAGGGTTCAGGGTTTAGGGTTTAGGGTTCACGGTTTAGGGTTTCAGGGTTTGGGGTTTAGGGTTCACGGTTTAGGGTTTCAGGGTTTAGGGTTTAGGGTTCACGGTTTAGGGTTTCAGGGTTTGGGGTCTTGTGGTTCTATAATAAGCATTTTGGGGCTTCAGTTTTTTTTGTTAACGGGCTTTAGGGTTGTTGATTTTGTGGTGAAGGGTTTGGGGCTTTATGACTTTGTGGTTTAAGGTTTAGGGCTTTGGGTTTGAGGCTGGCTCAGGTCCTGGTTACTTTTGGTTGAGATCGGGTGTCAAGAACTGCACACCACAGAAGCCACAAAATTGGAGCATCATTATCCCCGTGCCCTTAAGGTAGAATACGTAGAGGGTATCCCGGCACTACTCATCCTCAATCCATGGTTCAACCTTCTGGGGTTTACTGTACTTGGAGGATCATGGGACTTATCCAGTAAGGTTATAAGTACCTTAATTTGGGATATAAGTATAGTTACCCTCATTATAACCCTAGTTACTAAGTCCCATGATCCTTTAAGTAGGGTGTGGGTTGGGCCGGAGGCATGGGATTCACGATTTCAGGAACGGTTTGGTGTAGGGTTCGCTTCTAGGGCTTTGAATTTATGATTACCCTAGGGCTCCATAGTAGTTCTTTTTTGGGGTTCCTATTTAGAATCCTATAAGGTAATCCCAAAAAGGAACTACTATGGAGCCTCTAGGTAGCCTCAATTAAGGTGGCTGATAATTCTTTTGGCATGGGGTTCTCTGTCGGTTTTCAAAGGCTCTCGACAGGTTTAGGGTTTGGGCATAAGGCTGTGGGTTTACGGCTTAGGGCTTTTGGGTTTGGGTCCAGGGTTTTGGGCTTGGGTTTCTGGTAGGTCTCTAAGTTTTTGGGATATTTCGGGGTGTGGATTTCGTTGTGCGCCAAGGGGTTGAATTCCAAGGCGCTTTCTGCTTTCGCTTATTATAGGGACCTTGTAATAATTACCTATACTATGTCGCGGGGGGTTCCTTATTATAACTACATAGTATAACATAGCCCCCAAAACCCACTTCTAATTTTTTAAGGCCTACATTACAGAGTCTCAAGCCCGCTCGTCCGAGCAGAACCCTGTGACACACACCTTAAGCACCCATGCAAAACCCTCAAAAAGCAAGCCGTTTACACCCTTCTAGTTCCCCGATCAAGCCAGTCAAAAAACCAAACCCCGGTGAAAAAGGCAACTTTTGCTTAGTCTAGCCCCCCTCGCTTATGGATCTCCTCAAACGAGCTCTTCCTTCGGAGCGCAAAGTGCAGAGATCGTTTAGATGAATTCTGAAACTGGCAGTTTGAAAAATACAGAACCGTTAACGCAACCCTAAACAGAAACTTCAAAAAACAAGTTACAGCACCCTGTTTGAAAAAGAAATTCTCAACACACCTAACAAATTCCCATCAAGATTTGAAAGAGTACCTATCCACTATTAACTCCTATAGAACCTTTGAAAGATCAAAGCATTCATTGACAAACTCCTATGAAAGCTTCAATGAGCACCTATAAACTCCTATAAAGCCTTTACCGATCACTTATAAGCTCCTATACAACCCCCAAGCCCGAAACCCTCAAACCCTTGAGCCCTAAACCCCTAAACTCCTAAACCCCTAGACCCCTCAACCCCTAAACCCTAAACCCTAAATTACTAAACCCCAAACCGTAAACCCATAAACCCTAAATTACTAAACCCCAAACCGTAAATCCCTAAACCCTAAACCCCTAAATCCCTAAACCCCAAACCCTAAATCGAACGAGATCCGAGTTCGCGAGAGGCTTCGGCTGGCGCTTGGCCCGCGGGGTCGTGGCCGGAGCGATCCAGTTTACCGTCCTGGAGGGTGCCCAGTTTGGGTTCTTGAAGGGTTTAGGGTTTAGTGGCCATTTTGGGTTCTTTAAGGGTTTAGGGTTTAGTGGCCATTTTGGGTTCTTTAAGGGTTTAGGTTTAGGGTTTAGTGGCCATTCTGGGTTCTTGAAGGGTTTAGGGGTTTAGAGCTTAGAGTTCAGAGCTCAAGGATTTATAGAGTTTAGGGCTAAGGGTTTTGGGTTGTAGGGTTAGGGGCTGTGGTTAGGGTTTTGTTGAAGGGTTGCTTCATTCAGGGTTCTGTAAGGTTGTTTTAAGTTGTTGCCTCCAGAGGCTCCGGCATGGGGATCTTTATAGTGTTTCTGTAGGGTTTCGTAGGGCCTTGTGTGAGTTCTTGGAGGGTTCCTTTCGTGGTTTCAGGCTATAGCGGTGCAGGGTTTCACAGTGTCGATTCAATTTCTGCAAAAGGACTTTGTTCGGGGTCCAATCGGCCTGGGCTTCGGATTGTTTGAGTGGTTTACAGTAGAAGCCAGAAAGTTGGAATATGATCATCGTAACCCCTTTAAGGTAAATTATAGGCTATCCTACCATGAAACCATATTCCAACTTTCTGGAGTTCCCTTTAGAGCCAGTGTAAGTGCCGGATTTGGGGCTTCATGGTTGCAAGATCTCGCTGTTTCGAGCTCAGGATAGTTTTCTGGTTCAAAGCTGTGCGCATTGTGTGTGGGGCCTGCACAAGCCCTACCTAAAACCCCAATATGTAAGGCTTTTGGGCCCAACAGCCTTAATATATGACTCCTCAGAGCCCCTGGGGTAGGTGAATAATGGCCCAACGCGCCCTCAACCCTAAGCTTTTTCGACTTGGCGGCGCCTTTGTCTCGTAGCTTTGCTCAGTCATAGAGCCACCCTGGATCCCCCGTAGAACCTTTTTTCGAAGCCCATGCAAGACCGTACAGTCTGTAGAGAACCCTCGCAAAACGCTTATAAAGATCCCCTCAACAAAAACCTTGTAAAGAGCTCTTAACACCATGATCAACTATCAAAAACAGGGAACCCTGACAACACCCTTGAAACGAGCTCCTTAGTGCCATTATCAACTATCAAGTATAGAGAACCCTGACAAGAACCTGAAAAAGAGCTCTTAACACTATCATCAGTTATCAAAAAGCCAGAACCCTTAAAAAGAGCTCTTAACCCCACTATCAGATATCAAAAACATCGAACCCTTCACGGTTTTGCTTCGAGGTTCCGAGCCCCGGGTTTCGAGGGTCCCTTGTCTCAGCCTCCCAAATTTCGACGACCCTCGGGGTTTTCGGGCTTTGACTTGGAGTCGATAAGGGCCTCAGTTTTTTGTTTGTTTCTGTGTTTTGTCGGTTTTTGGAGGTGCTCAGGGTATTGCATTTGAGGATGCCAGGGTTGGGATTTCGGATAATGATTCTTCCGGGATTCCGGTTTGGCATTCGGGTTTGTTAGCAAGTGGCTGCTAATGCCTCTGCAAGTTTTATGAGGGTTCTGTAACGGTGTCCCTTCAGGGATCTATGCGAGTTCTATAGTTGGACCCTGCCTGTATACCGCAAGCATCTGGGCATTTGCCAGGTACGAAAGATGCTGTGGAGGGCCGGCGGTAGCGAACGCAGAAAAAGCCGGAGCTACTTTAAATCTTAAGCCCCGGGCCTTATAGCCCGAGACCTTAAAGCCCAAAAGATCTAATTTCGGAAATGTTTGCGGCCTCGGTTTAGGGCGACAGACTTATTCAACCCCCTGTAAGAGATCGCTACAAACACGCTCTGTAGAGCCTCTTAATTATGACTTTGAACCCCTGCACACACATACACATGCACACGCACATAAGCTCAGCAGTAAGGGCAACCAAAACAGTCAAAAGCAAACCCGTGAAACGAAAGCGCAACAATAACAAGACTAACCTTAACTCCTCAAGCCCTATAAACCCTAAGCCCCCTAAACCCTGAACCTACCAGCCCTAAACCCCAAAAAGCCTAAACTCTACACCCAATAAACTGACAACTTCAAGCAAGAGACCACAGTCTGCCGTATTTTTACCCTTAGCGATCCTTAAAGGAACCCTATCTAGATACATGAGTCGCAGGATCAGGGCTTGGCCTGGATGCGTCGACGACTTCCGGGCTCCGCAGAGGCCCCCAAATGCGAGGGCCGGGCATAGATTGTAAATTTCAGGGTTCATGTACCCAAATGGAGATCCTCTAACGCTTATACTATGGGTACCAGTTATGGGTACCAGAAGGGGCTTAGGGATAGTTGGGGTATATAAGGGCACATGTTTTGGCATTGGAGTTGTTGGTATACATGTAGTTTCAGTTTCGGGTCAACTATTTAGGTACAGGGATCCTCAGGGAATGGCTTAGACCGAGAAGGTCTCTCATAGAGACCTTCTGCACACTCTCAAAGCTGATCGCCAAATCCCTACCAGCATCTTGAAGCCTGTAAACCTCTAAACCCTAAGCCTCGATCCTTACATCCCACCTGTAGCCGAGAAGACCTACCCTTTTAAGGTTATAGAAATAGATAAATAAGTAAGTATATATGTATATATCCAAAGAAAGCATCATGAGTTACACTACAAAGGTATATAGGTCTTTTCGGCTACAGGAAACCCCCAAATCCCACACCCTAAACCAGGGCTCTCCAGCATGAGCCCACCGAGGCCCTGAAGCGCGCCTCTGACGCCTTCGCGCGCTTCTCTGCGCTGGCTGTGGTCGTCGAGTTGGGGTGCTCAGAGCCGCCGGGATTACCTTAAGGACGAAATGAACCCTAAAAGGGTTTAAGGTTCATATACCATATATAGGGATTCATAGTAATTATATGGGTATAGGGTCCCCATCTTTTGAGCGTCATTTGGTCCTTCAGGCATCAGTACGAGATCGGGGTTCAGGATTTTAGGGTTGAGGCTTCAGCATTCTAGGGTTTGAGTGTTTTAAGTTTTAAGTTTAGGGGTGACGGGTCTGGGGTTTGGGGAATGGCTCCCTACCCTAAATACTCATTACTAATCTTGTTGTTACCATTATTCAGATATTTTGTTATATCATTATCGTTATGGTCATTGCTGTTCTGCGTTTTTTTGTCATTCCGGTTTTTGTTGTTGTTATGATTGTTTTTTAAGGCTCCTATCTCAGGCAGCTCTTCGGATCAGGATGATTGCAGGCCGCTGCTGAAATAGACCTCCGATTCTCTGCGCTCTGTACGTGTACTTATAGAGGATCATGGGACTTAGTAACGAGGGTTATAATTAGGGTAACTATACGTATAACCCCAATTAAGGTACTTATAGCCTTACTTACTAAGTCCCATGATCCTCCAAGTAGGGTTTAGGGTTTACGGGATCCGTGCACAGCAAGCCGCTGTTAAGGGATGGGGATACAGAAAATCAGGGGTTCTACTTCAGGATTTTGGCCTGGATGTAGGATCCCGAACCCAATTTGTTGTGCGTCTGTCGGTCTGTTGCCAAGCGTGGGAGGATGATCAAGTCACTTGTGACTTGTGAAAAGGGGTTTAGCAAAGGCCAGCCGGCCGATGCTGAAAGTTGCGGCTGACCATGCTGTTCGCAGCGGCTGTTGTGGGGAGAGCTTGCGAATAAGAAGTAGCTAGAGGGGCACTAGTATCCCCTTTTTGTAGCTATATCACTTTTGACTGTGTTACACCACGAATCCTTATTCCAATTATTCAGACCCGAATTGTAGCTTGTGTCTTGGACAACATGTGCCTGTGTCGAACGGTTGCAGCTGCATTGTGCTGAACTAAAGCCTGCACTTGGGTGCGCTTGATGCGCCTGGGATGTCCCAGTGCAAGCAATTTGCTCAAGCATTTACGCGACACGGGCAAGGAACACAGGCTGCATGCTTTCCGTTGCAAGTTGTTGGTTGTTGGTGCACTCCCACGGCATGATGATCAAGTGAAGTTCTAAAGGGGTTTAGCAGAGGCCAGCCGGCTTGTGCTGAGAGTTGCTGCTGACCGTGCTTTGGACGTTTGCTTGGCTTGTTGATTGAACGCCTGAGTGGATCATGGGGAGCGTCAGGATTTCGGAACTAGAAGAGTATCTATAGCTACAGTTGCCCGGTCCCCTGATCCTGCAGGTACACTCCTACTCTGGCTGAGGGTTGCGCGTGACGGACTGTGATCTGACAAGCACGGGAGGATGATCAAGTCACTTGTGAAAAGGGGTTTAGCAAAGGCCAGCTGGCCGATGTTGAAAGTTACCGCTGACCAATGCTTGGGCCGGATCTGAAACTCGCCTACATGGTTTCAGAAGCACCCTGCTTGCGGTCTGGTCTGGCTCCCAAGCCCTAACCGAATTAAAGTTCCGAGGGACCTTTTGAAATTCAACCCCCCCTGTGAGTGCTAGTTCAACCCTTAACCCCTACGCTGCAGACCCTCTAAGACTTCATAGAACCCCTACAATTACAAGTACTCTGTAGGCCGAAATAAGCAGATGTATTTGGTGAAACCCCACATGGCCTTATAAAGCACCATCAAATCATCATTGCACCCCGTACAACCTGACCCTTAGAAGCCCCATTTCACACCCTCCGTGAACGTAAAAACTTTGTGGAATTTGACGAGCGGAGGACGAAGCGACATATGCAGGTATCGGATATGAAACTTTGGCGGACGGCTTCTTTGAACTCTAGCGGTGAGATGCTTTGCGGTAAACCCTGCACCCTAAAACAAACATCATGCCAACACGCTCCTGAAGCCTAAATCCTAAGACCCAGAGCCCTTTTGAAGCCTCAGCCCAAACCGGAAAAGAACAGGAACAACAAGCGAAACTCTTGGGCGTATGGGTTGTCGGGCAACGAAAATTTATTTGATATTCTGGCTGAACAAGATTGAGCAACTCATGTTGTCGTGAATGTAGACCCTTATGAATAAACGCACCTTCGACAATCAGTGCTAGAATTAGCCTTGAAAACGGAGGGCTGTATAACCAGACGTCTACCTTAGAGTGTTGCGGGTACGTACTATGAACTTCGATGTTTGAAGCTTTGGGGTTGCTTTAGGACTTGGGATCCGCGGGCCAAGTACTTAAAGGATCATGGGACTTAGTAACCAGGGTTATAAGTAACTATGCTTATAACCCCAGTTAGGGTACTTATCACCTTACTTACTAAGTCCCATGATCCCCCATTATCGGCCCCTTATCAGATCCCTTTAAGGAGCCCTATTATAGAACCCTCTAGTACCCTAAAAAAAAAGGGACCCTGAACCTTACTTACGAAGTCCCATGATCCTCCAAGTATGCCCCTAACAAGCTATCCGAAGGAGACGCAACACTCACCCTAAGGCGGGGCCTGAAGTCGTAGCTCCCAAATGGGAGTTTCCGAAAATTAGGGGTACCTTACTTTGGGGTCCTTATAATAAGGATCCTATACTAGTTAGGGTACTATATTTGGGTCCCCGGTTTTCGGAAACTCCCAAATGTGAGCATCATCCAACACATCGGAACATGCCTCAAAACCTGACCACTGGCAACGCCCTACAGAACTCGGTGTAGACCCAGAACATTGGATGACAGGTGCAATATAAAGGTTTCAGCAGTGAACAACATCGAACATTTGTATAGGGTCTTCTCGTCTTTGTTCAACCATAGTGGCTAAGCAGCTTCAGACAGTGGCATTCAACGACACTCAGTTCTGTTTAGAAGCCACAAAATCTTGAGGACCTTCAAAATCCCCAAAACTCGAAAGCGTAAGCCCCTAACTCTCAACCCAAAGCCCACATCCAAGGATATACCCATCATATAGCCCATTATAGGGTAGGGGTCCCCATTAAGGGTCCCTCCTTTTCCCCTTTGACCTCAGTCTTAGGCCGGGGGCCGTCGTTTGCCTCCTGGCCGGGGCGTCGAAGATGCGCCCGGCCACGTTCACCGCGCCTGGTCCTGAGCTGAGGGTCGAGGGTTTTTATCTTAGGGGTACTTAGAATTTTTTTTTAATTTCTTGTTATTATAATCGCTAAGAAACAGCTAGAATTATCATTTTGGCTAGGGTTCTAAGCTCAGTATAGTTATGGTTGAGGCAGCCTCGTGCTTTTGGGTATAGGAGTTTAGCGGCTTTTGGTTTAGGGGTTTAGGGGTTTAGGGTTTAGGGGTTTAGTTGTTTAGGGTTTAGGGGTTTAGGGTTTAGGGGTTTAGGGTGTGGAGGGTTTAAGGCTTAAGGTTTAGAGTAGAGTTAACGGATACGCGTTGATGTACTCCGGGCCAGAAGGCCCTTCAAGAGGTTGACATTATGCTAATCCAAACCCTGTTGAACAGCCGCTATGAAATCTTGATAAGAATCGGGGGCTTGCTGACCAACCTCGACAGGGTCTCCATGAGCTTTTGCTTACCCCAAAGCGCCGACTTCGGGAAGCGTTGCCAGGCTGAATATCGGGGGCACGATCGCCAGGCAGGACGAAGTCCGGGTGATTTCTTGGGTTTCCTAAACCCCAAACGCTGAACCCCAAACTCTAAACCCTAAACTCTAACCCGCAAACCCTAAAACCTAAACCAAAAACCCCAAACCCTAAACCCCTAAACGTTAAACCCTAAACCTCTCCTAAACCCCTACTAAACCTTAAACCCTAAACCTCTAAACCCCTAAACCCCTAAACCCTAAACCCTTCAACTCGAAGCTTTCGAGCTACACCAGGACTGTCTGTCGGGCGAAAAAAAACCCAAGCCCCGAGCCCGAAGCCCCACCAAACTCACAAGGCACGGTTTAGGGTCAGGACCCCTAGGTATATACCTATAATATACCCATTATATAGCCCATTATGGGGTAGGGGTCCCCATTAAGGGTCCCTCCTTTTCCCCTTTGATTCTCTCATCTCCCACACCCACAACACTACTGCTGATGGACAAAATCCTGCATTACCCATTATAAGCAATATACCATATATAGTTCCCATAGTTTAGAGTCCTTAGGGTCATGCAGGATTTTGTCCATCAGCAGTATTAATGTAGGAGCCTGATTAAGAAACCTTGGGCCTTTATTAGGGTTCCTTCTATGAATCCTACTATTTTGGGGGTTATAGGGCCAGGGTTTCTTAAGCAGGTTCCGACATTATTATAGTACCCTTATAGATCCCTTGTAGTAACCCTTATAGACCCCTTTAAAGGGACCCTAAACAAAGGCCCAGGGTTTCTTAAAGACATTAGGGGTCAAGGATTCAGGGCTTAGGCCCGAAGCTCCACTGTAGCCGACTTGGGGTTTCGGGTCGACTGGGATTTCTTGACGTCGGAACTGATGTGGGACATTCCGAAATTAGGGGGTGCTCCTTTAAAGGGATCCTACGAGGGTTCCTTAAAGGGATCTATAAGGGTTCTATAAAGGGTTTAGGGTTTGGAATTTCCGAAAATAGGGGTACCTGATTTTGGGGGTCCTTATAATAACGCGCCAGGGCTTTGTTCGCGCGCGCGCAAAGGCGCGCATGTTGCAAACTCGTTGGCCCTGCCAATGAATTCGAGGTGTTGGGCCACGCCAGACTGTCCGAAAAAATGCTGTATTTTTCTCTTCAGGCGAAGAGCCAGGCAGCGTCCTGCGTCACGTCTGCGTTGGCACATGGATGCTCTGCGGCAATGGATGGAGTCTGATCTGCACGTCATCATGGTTGGCACATGGATGCTCTGCGGCAATGGATGGAGTCTGATCTGCACGTCATCATGGTTGGCACATGGATGCTCTGCGGCAATGGATGGAGTCTGATCTGCACGTCATCATGGTTGGCACATGGATGCTCTGCGGCAATGGATGGAGTCTGATCTGCACGTCATCATGGTTGGCACATGGATGCTCTGCGGCAATGGATGGAGTCTGATCTGCACGTCATCATGGTTGGCACATGGATGCTCTGCGGCAATGGATGGAGTCTGATCTGCACGTCATCATGGTTGGCACATGGATGCTCTGCGGCAATGGATGGAGTCTGATCTGCACGTCATCATGGTTGGCACATGGATGCTCTGCGGCAATGGATGGAGTCTGATCTGCACGTCATCATGGTTGGCACATGGATGCTCTGCGGCAATGGATGGAGTCTGATGGTCATCATGGTTGGCACATCTCTGCGGCAATGGATGGAGTCTGATCTGCACGTCATCATGGTTGGCACATGGATGCTCTGCGGCAATGGATGGAGTCTGATCTGCACGTCATCATGGTTGGCACATGGATGCTCTGCGGCAATGGATGGAGTCTGATCTGCACGTCATCATGGTTGGCACATGGATGCTCTGCGGCAATGGATGGAGTCTGATCTGCACGTCATCATGGTTGGCACATGGATGCTCTGCGGCAATGGATGGAGTCTGATCTGCACGTCATCATGGTTGGCACATGGATGCTCTGCGGCAATGGATGGAGTCTAATCTGGACGTTATTATGGTTTGAGCATGCTTACTGTAGGTGTGGGCGGGTGGTCTCCTCTGCTCGCTTCTGCGCTGCCTCCTCTGCAGCCAAGTTGGCCTGCCAGTCCCGCTCCATGGCCAACTCCACGGGGTCCGTCTCCACCCAGTGCGTAGACCAGGTGTGAGGCGCCATGGCTGAAGCTTCTTCGAGGCTCAGAGGTCTGCGGGAACATCCCGGACACGTGCAGGAAATGCTGCAAAAACCAGTACTTTGGCACCCTCTAGCAGCAAGAATGCCTGAAAGTACTGCGCCCGCCAGCAAAATCGCAAGCCTGAACCCGTGGCATGTTGCGCGCGAACAGGGCTCTGGAGGGTATAATAAGGATCCTACTATTTAGGGTACTACGATTAGGGTCCCTATCTTCAGACACTCCCATGTACAACTGCAAGGTTCAGGGGCTTGATCTTATGTTATGACGTATGGGACTATCATAAACCCTAGACCCCGAACTCCAACGCCCAAAACTGAAAGTATCAAGGGACTTAGTAACTCGGGTTATAATTAGGGTAACTATACTTATAACCCCAATGAGGGTACTTATAACCTGACTTACTAAGTCCCATGATCCCCCATGATCCCTTTAAGGAACCCTATTATACAACAAAAGTACCCTAAAAAGGGACCCTAAACCTTACTTACTAAGTCCCATGATCTTCCAAGTACTCCTAAACGGTAGACTTCAAAACTATACTCCACAAGCTCTAAACCTTTTTGAACTGCCCCAGAAGAAGCCCAACCTTACAACCCTAAACCCTAAGCTCCCTAGCCGGGAGGCAAAGGGCCCGTAAAAAAAAAAAAATAGGCTCCCAACCCTAAACCACTCAACCTCTGAGCCCTAAACCTCTATATAAACCCTCAAACCCTATCCCCTAAACTCCTAAATTCCTCAACCCTAACGGGCCGTAAACCCCTTAACCCGTGAACCCTAAACCCCTGAAGACCCTCCCACCATATATATTTAAACTTTAATGGCATTCAGTGGGAATTACGGTCGTTCGAACCCTCAACCCTAAACCCCAAACTCTGAAGAGGCTTTTGGCCCTTCGCCTTCTCGCCTCCTCGCTGCCCGGCCCACTCGAGGCCTCCCTTTTGCTAGAGGGTTTGAAGGGCTTGCTTAAAGGATCATGGGACTTAGTAATTACTAGAGTTCCTTAAAGGGCTCAATCAAAAGGGATCTATAGGGGTTCTATTTTAAGAGGGGCTTTTAGGGTCTACTTAAAGGATCATGGGACTTAGTAACTAGGGTTATACTCAGGGTAACTATATGTACTTGTAACACCAATTAAGGTACTTGTAACCTTACATACTAAGTCCCATGATCCTCCAAGTAGTGTTCCTTTTAAAGGGTGCTACAAGGGCTCTGTAAGGGATCTGTATGGGTTTTGGGTTTAGGGTTTGGGGGGGCTAGGGTACTTAGTCCCTAACGATACGAGTTTTACAGGGTTTAGGGTTATTTGGGTTCTATAATCCTACTAGTACCACTCATAAGTTCATAAGGTTAAGCTAGGGCATTCAGCCCCTAAGGATACGAGCTTTACAGGGTCTGAAAAGAGTCTCATGGGGATTATCCGGTGTTGAAGGGGTTTCTGAGTCTTTTTCTGTACATCATACTGGATGCGCAGGGGTTTCAAGGGTAAGGGCTGTTGAGAAGCGGTTTATGAGCTGTAACTTTGCAGAGCCCTTACCCATGAAGCCCAACCTCCCAAGAGAGGCTACGAACAGCACACACACGGGCTATGAACCACAGAAAGCCCCTGTGAAACCTACTTGCCGTGTCAAGCACCAAAGCATAAGAACGGACATGGAACGCTTGGGGTGTAGGGTGTAGGGTTCGTATTGTAGGGTTTCTTCTGAGAGGGTTCTTGTCATGGAAGGCTGCCTGAACTTAGTAACGGTTGCATAACATTTGTAATGTAGACATGTATGGCCCTTAATTGTACCCTCACTACAGACTGTTACTGTATAGTGCGCAGTACCCAAGTTCTTGGCATCACCTTCAAAACCCGTATCGTCCTCAGCAACCCCTATTGAAACCCTGATGGAAAAGTATACGTTTTTGCCATCGTCCTCCTAAAGTCCTAACCCCCGGGTCGCGTATCCTTTTTGTCTTTTTTTTTGTGTCAAAATGTCTTTTTTTATGTCTCAGTTGACGTCTCGGCTTACACATTCCAATGTCTCGGCCATGTCTCGGCCATGTCACGGCCATGGTGAGGCGTCTACGACACAGGACATCTGTTCAGGCCTAGGCCAAATTAGAAACCCGCTCACGCATGGCATTGTCTCGGCCATGTCACGGTATGTCTCAGTTGACGTCTCGGCTTACACATTCCCATGTCTCGGCCATGTCACGGCCATGGTGAGGCGTCTACGACACAGGACATCTGTTCAGGCCTAGGCCAAATTAGAAACCCGCTCAAACCCTAAACGCTAAACCGTAAAGCTTCAACTCTAGAACCTTAAACCCTCCTAAATCGTTAACCCTAATCCCTAAACCCTGGCGAACCCCGAAAAAGGGTCTCGGCCGGGTCTCGGCGGAGTCTCGGCCAAGCGTAAATCCTGAACCCTAAGCCCTATCCTAAACCCTTAACCCTAAACCCCTAAACGTTACAACCAAGTCCTTAACCCTAAACCACAACCCTAAACCCTAAACCCTACACCCCCTAAACCCTAAACCCTAAACCCTAGAACCTTAAACCCTGAACCTTACTCCCAAACCCTAACCCTAAACCCTAGAGCACAACCCAAAACCCTAAACCCTAAACCCTCGTAAGCCCTTAACCCTAATCCCTAAACCCTGGCGAACCCTAAATCCGGGTCTCGGCCGGGTCACGGCCGAGTCTCGGCCAAGCGTAAATCCTGAACCCTAAGCCCTATGTCCTAAACGCTTAACCAAAAACCCCTAAACCTTACAACCAAGTCCTTAACCCTAAACCAGAACCCTAAACCCTAAACCTTACACCCAAACCCTAAACCCTAAACCGTAAAACTTCAACTCTAAAACCTTAAACCCTCCTAAGCCGTTAACCCTAATCCCTAAACCCTGGCGAACCCCGAAAAAGGGTCTCGGCCGGGTCTCGGCGGAGTCTCGGCCAAGCGTAAATCCTGAACCCTAAGCCCTATCCTAAACCCTTAACCCTAAACCCCTAAACGTTACAACCCTAAGTCCTTAACCCTAAACCACAACCCTAAACCCTAAACCCTAAACCTAAACCCTAAACCCTACACCCAAACCCTAAACCCTAAACCAGAACCTTAAACCCTGAACCTTACTCCCAAACCCTAACCCTAAACCCTAGAGCACAACCCAAAACCCTAAACCCTAAACCCTCGTAAGCCCTTAACCCTAATCCCTAAACCCTGGCGAACCCTAAATCCGGGTCTCGGCCGGGTCACGGCCGAGTCTCGGCCAAGCGTAAATCCTGAACCCTAAGCCCTATGTCCTAAACCCTTAACCCTAAACCCCTAAACCTTACAACCAAGTCCTTAACCCTAAACCAGAACCCTAAACCCTAAACCTTACACCCAAAGCCTAAACCCTAAACCACAACCCTAAACCCTAAACCTTACACCCAAACCCTAAACCCTAAACCGTAAAGCTTCAACTCTAAAACCTTAAACCCTCCTAAGCCGTTAACCCTAATCCCTAAACCCTGGCGAACCCCGAAAAAGGGTCTCGGCCGGGTCTCGGCGGAGTCTCGGCCAAGCGTAAATCCTGAACCCTAAGCCCTATGTCCTAAACCCTTAACCCTAAACCCCTAAACCTTACAACCAAGTCCTTAACCCTAAACCAGAACCCTAAACTGTAAACCTTAGACCCAAAGCCCAAACCCTAAACCACAACCCTAAACCCTAAACCTTACACCCAAACCCTAAACCCTAAACCGTAAAGCTTCAAGTCTGAAACCCTAAACCCTCCTAAGCCCTTAACCCTAATCCCTAAACCTGAACTGTAAAGCTTAGAACCACAGCCGAAACATGTGTATGTAGAACAACAGACAAAAAAAAGACATTTTGACACACAAAAAAAAGACATTTTTGACCCCAGACTCTCCTAACCCCCCGTTCAAACCATGATAGAGCCCTTACAGAAAAAGGCTACCCAAGTTCTTGTCATTGCCATGCCATACGGAACCCTGATGGCCCTCATTTAAACCCTTATTGAAACCCCCATAAAGTTGGAAACCGGGTTAGAGCCAAATAGTGCTGGGTTTCCCTGTGCATTACTCTTCAGGATTAAGGCTATTGGGTTTCCAACTTTTGGGCTTCTAGCTACTACTACTACTACTACTACTGCTACTGCTACTGCTACTGCTACTGCTACTGCTACTACTACTACTACTACTACTACTACTACTACTACTACTACTCCCGCTACTACTACTACTACTACTACTACTACTACTACCACCACCACCACTACTACCACTGCTGCTGCTGCTGCTGCTACTACTACTACTACTACTTCTACTACAACTACTACAACTACTCCAACTACCTACTACCTACTACCTACTACCTACTACCTACACCTACTACTGCTACTGCTACTACTACTACTACTACTACTACTACTACTACTACTACCACTATCACTACTACTACTACTACTACCACCACTACTACTACCACTACCACTACCACTACCACTACCACTACCACTACCACTACCACTACCACTACCACTACCACTACTACTACTACTACTACTACTACTACTACTACTGCTACTACTACTACTACTACTACTACTACTACTGCTACTGCTACTGCGACTGCGACTGCGACTCTACTGCTACTGCTACTGCTACTGCTACTGCTAGTACTACTACCTAAGTCCTAAGCTCTTGTTATGGAAGGACTTGTATACACAAAGTACACCTTAAACCATCTCAAACCCTAATTCTAAGTTCTCTAGTACTGCTACTACAACTATATACTACCAAGTCTAAGTTCTCGTCATGGAAGGCTGCCCTGGATTTCGTGCGGCGCTTTTCGCTGCCCCTCGCAGCTCTGGCAGCGGTCATCACCGGCATCGGGTGCCTGGGTCCGGGGCTCGGACCATGGGTTTCTGGGTTGGGGATTTATGAGGTTTAGGGTTTAGGGCCTCAGGGTTTAGGGTTTGATACGATTTCGGGGTTGGGATTTATCAGGTTTAGGGTTTAGGGCGTCAGGGCTTAGGGCTTGATAGGATTTCGGGTTCTGGAGCAGAGGTTTTGGGTGTAGGATTGTCGGCTGCAGGTCTGGCGCTTCAGCTATCGAACTTTCAAGAAGGGCGATCGGCTTAAGGTTTAGGGTTTAGGGTTTAGGGTTTGGGGTTTAGGGTTTAGGGTTTAGGGATTAGGGTTTAGGGTTTTAGGGTTCAGGGTTTAGGGTTTAGGGCCTATTAGCCGTTTGTAGGCATATGCATTCCCACCTTGTTGTTGGGATTTATGATCAGGGTGATCTGTTCGAGGTTTACTGAACCCTAAAACCGTAGTAGAATCGTATTGTCGTAAGACCGTAATATCCAAGAACCACCCAACACCCGTAGCCTGATGCCCTAAAATTCACCCAAAGCCCGACACACCCCACACCCCAAACACTGAGGTATCCTTTTATGGCATCCTTGAAGGAACCCTTTTAGGGTTCCTTGGGGTTCCTTTGAGGCCTCCTTTAATGGGTTCCTTTACGGGAGCCTTAGAGGGATCCTTTATGAAGCCCTAGGGCTTACCTTGGTTCCTGAATAGTACCCCTTTACACTGTTCATTTAGGGGTCTCCTTGTTAGGACAGAATAGTGGGAAAAAGGGTACCCTTATTATAAAGGGGCTACTCAGGAACCTAGTATAGCAGCCTCCAAACCCCAAGCCCGTATAGTACCCCTATAGATCCCTTTAAAGATATACCCCCCCGTAGTAATAGGACCCTTAGTAGATCCGTTTAAAGATACCCTTATAGTAGCCTTACAGGACCGTCATAGATCCCTTTAAAGATACCCTTACAGTATCCTTATAGGGTCCTCATAGATCCCTTGAAAGATACCCTTATTGTAGCCTTATAGGACCCTTATAGCTCCCTTACAGATACCCCTATAGTACCCTTACTTATAGATCCCTTTAAAGACATCCTTATAGTAGCCTTATAGCAGCTACGGCTCCTTTTTGCAAGGCTTCCTTCGCCCGGCCAAAGACCCCGAGCCGCCTGGCGCCGAGGCCTCGTGGCCCGAACCTTGGGGTAAAAAGGGGCCCTTTTTTAACGTGAGCAGGGTTCCTTTAAGGGTTCCTTTAAAGGATTCCTTTAAGGGTTCCTTTAAAGGATTCCTTTAAGGGTTCCTTTGAGGGTTCCACGGGTTCAAGAACTTAATAACGTGACAGGAGTGCCTTCAACGGCTGTTATAGGCTTGACAAGGTGAGGTGTGTCTCTGTGTGTGTGTGTGTGTGTGCGTGCGTGCATGCTGCGTGTGACTGCCACACCCAGAGGCCAATACACAAAATCGTAGCACAAAACCCTACATAGTTATAGTTTAGGTTGATTCCAAACACATAGAACCTCCAAGACCCAACACACCCCTGCATTCCTTGTAAGTCTGCTGATAGAGCAAAACCCACTCTCTGCATCATAAAGGATGTACCTACGTCTTTTCATTTGGGCTAGCAGATCGTAATGCAGATTTTGTGCACGCTAGACTGCCGGTAAGAGCGAAACACTAAAACCCTAAACCTAAACCCTAAACCCAGTTGAGCCAGGCTGCATCCGATGCTTGCGCGGCGGCAGTGACGAAAGAAAAAGCTGTGTCGAGATTTCATAAGGATCTTAGAAGGAGTTAGGAGTTATACGGGTCGTACACGGGTCTTAGAAGGAGTGAGAAGGGTCTTACAAGACATGATTTGGGTTTCATTGTTGAAGGGCTTCTATGAGCGGTTAGATTGGGGCAGGGTTTTCAGCTTGTAAGGCTTAGCTGTTTCAGGTTTCCAATCCTTAGTTTACCTCTATGGGGTTTGGCGTTCTATGGTCTAGAGCTCAATGCTTTCTGGCTTCGCGGTTGTTCCTTTAGATTGTACAGGGTTGGGTTTGCTTTTGCATGTTTTGCGGCTATCTCTATGCGTTGTTCCAATGCGGAGAATCTCGATTTCGGTTTGGGCTGTGGCATGAATGGCTTTTTCTCATCAAGACACTATTTTCTCAAGCCTTTGACCGCAAGCCCTACACCCCTCAAGGTACAGCATGTGGCGCACAGGCAAGTCACATGTTAAGCCACATCATAGTTCGGTTCAGCCTTTATACCTCCCAAACCCTCTAAGCTTTAAGCCCTAAGATTAAACGTCGACGCCCTCAACTTCCTAAAGCCCAAGCCCTAACTTCTAAGCCTACACTATAGGCCTTGATGTCGTCCGAACTTCAGGCAGACACTAAAGGGGAGCTCAACAAAAGCTAATGCAGGGACCTGATTATGCAACCCTGGCCCTGGAACCCCAAAATAGCAGGATTCATATAAGAAGCCCTGACAAGGCCCAAGGTTTCTTCATCGGGCTCCTACATCAAACCCCTCAAAACCTTTATAGTAACTTATAGTCCCCTCTAAAGAAACTCTTATAGTACCCTTTACAGTTACAGGAGCCCTTACAAACCCGAAACCCTAAACCCTACTTAAAGGAGCATGGGACTTAGGAACTAGGGTTATAATTAGGGTAACTAGACATATAACCCCGATTAAGGTACTTGTAACCTTACTTACTAAGTCTAAGTCCCATGATCCTCCATTATAGAATCCTTATAGATCCCTTCTAGGGTCCCTTCAAGGAGCCATATTATGGAACCCTATAAGTCCCATGATCCTCCAAGTACACTACATCCGGAGGCGCTTCCGGAAGAGCCGCTTCAGGTGGCAGAGGCCTTGGCGTCGGAGGCGGGGAGGAAGGGCTCCCTCTAAAGGGTACTATAAGGGTTCTATAAGGGTTCCTAGAAAGGGTACCAGAAGGGTACTACCTTCTAGGGTTTAGGGTTTGGGGTCTATAAGGGTTCCTGTAAAGGATACTATAAAGGGTTCCTTTAAAGGGTACTATAGGGGTACTGTAAGGGTTTTGAGGGGTTTGATGAAGGGCTCCGTGGGGACTTCGGCAAGTTTTGTTTCAGGAATTCCACTTTAGGGATTCCAGAGGAGAGTTTGCGAAAATTAGGGGTACCTTATGTTGGGGTCCTTAGAATCTTCCTACCGTTTAAGGTACTATATTAGGATCCCTATTTTCGGAAACCTAGCATAGGAGTCTAGAGGCCAACGACTAGGAACCGAAAAGGGTTTACGATGTTTTGCGGGTTTAAGAAATGGGAGTTTCCGAAAATTAGGGGTACCTTATTTTGGGGTCCTTATAATAAGGATCCTGCTATTTAGGGTACTATATTAGGGTCCCCTATTTTCGATACTCGTGACCGGCAATTGATATCAGAGCCACTGGACAATGAAGATGACGAGTACTCGTATGGGGTTTCCTTGCCTCTCATGTTGCTGCTGATGCTGCTTTGTGGTTACAGGATTACCAGGGGCAGGCGTTAAGAACTTTGGGTTCAATCTAGCGGTCTTTGAAATAAGAACCTTGCATAAAGTGATGCTTTGAGCTTCCTCACTAACCTCTTCTCAGTGTTAAGGCCTCTCCTCTAGAGTAACAGCCTTTATTGTAACCTGAAGAGACCCGTACCGAAGCAACCCTCTACACCAAGAACTTCTAATTTCGCGTTTATGCCTTCAGCTTTCGGGGGGTCCGACAGGGCGCGGGTTTGGGGTTTAGAGCTTTCAGGGAAACCAGACATCGGTGGCTCGGCGTGCGATTGACGTGATCTTTGAGGTCGCCGGAACCTTATCCAAGACTTCCGGAGGCGATTGCGGACAGCACAACACGACTCAACTGCAGTGAGTCCGAGAGAGAACCTGGACGTTGATGTGCAGCTGAACTACGCCGGCTCCGTCGCCAGCTTCCACTTGTGGGCACACGTCCTTGAATCTGGATGTGGGCTTGGAGCGCTGTGGATTTCCCACCTAAAATTGCGAGACCTACTCCTACTTCGACCATACTTGGCAGTTTCCGCAGTGGTAATTAATAAAGATCCTACTAATTCGGGTAATTACTTTTGTTGGGGTCCCTTATTTCCGGAAAGTCCCAATTCGTGCTGCACACCACCACCACCTTGGTTGCCGCAAGCCCTCGACCTCGTACCCGAAACCCTGAACCAGAACCTGTGCCCTAAATCCTAGACGGAAACCCTGAGCTACTCAATATAGGGCCTTAGTTGAATAATTAAAACAAGGTTTTGAGGCGCATTGAACTGTACTTATAACAAGGAACCCCAAAGTAGTATAGGTAATTATTTAGGCCCCGATAATATCGCCTATAGTAGTACTTACAGACTAAGGCCCCTATACTAAACCCTCATAGTAACCCTTACAGGACCCCTTTAAAGGATCCCTTTAAATGAGCCCTAATTAGCTGCCCCTATAGCAGCGCTTTTTTGCTGGATCTGAATCCTTATAGAACCCTTTCGAAAGGTACCCGAAGGAGTCCTTACAGAGCCCCTTTAAAAGGAACCTTGTGGAGTCCTTATAGAAACCCTTTAAAACGGACCCAGCGCTCTTTCTTGAAGGGAGATGGCGACTAGTTGAAGTAAAGAAGAGAGTAAAAGAGGAACCAATAAGATAGAGATCAGTAATTAGAGAGAGGTTCAGGAAAGCAATTAGTACCTTAACCCCACGTAACCTACCTTTTTCAGGACTTATATAAAGAAATCATATTAGGGAACCCTAAAAAGGCAGGTTCCTCAGGGTCCAGGTAGTGAATCAAGACCTGGATATGAATCCAGGTGGAGCCCATCCTGGCAGCTGCCGAAAGGCTCCCTTTGCAAGCTGATGTCTGTTTGTCGGGCGTGGCTTTGGGGGTATAGAATATAGGGGCCTGAATAATTAGAATTGGGTTTTGCGTATCTTCTACTATAGTTGCAGTGTGGGTTTGGGGTATGCAATATAGGCGCCTTAGTAACTAGAATTGGTTTGGGGGTATATTCCAATATAGTTGCAATGAGGAAATGCAGGGCGTGGGGGATAAGAGGTCAATCTGCACACGTCTGCACATGATGCTCACGGTTTTAGGCCTCTTTACAACTCAGGCCAGCCAGGTCTCTGTAGTTGTCGACATGTGTGTCGGGCGATCTTGTCGCATGTGCCGATGGCGTGGCTCATGAAAATGACGAGGCAACAGGACAAAGATCATTGTGTTGCAGCTGGTGTACGAATGCCCCATTGATCAGGGCCAACGGCCTCTTCCACGCGCATCGTATAGCACCGTGGGTCCTCAAGTAATGGCGCGTACCGATCCTCGACATCTTTGGACGCTCTAAACCATAAAACCCGGAATGCACACCTGAATACAAACAAACGATGCACAACCGACTGTACCTAAGCCCTAAGAAGCCAAAAGCCTTTCCGTGCCTGGATCTTTCGTTGCAGTTTGCCCTCCTCCTCGCCCCGAACTCGGACTCTGAGCTCTGTGCCGAGGCGAGACCGGATGCTTTCAAGACTGTTTCATTCTTGCTGTTATGACGACGTCGGTCACTACTACTACTGCTACTACTACTGCTACTACTACTACTACTACTGCTACTACTACTGCTACTACTACTACTACTACTACTACCACTACTACTACTACTACTACTACTACTACTACTACTACTACTACTACTACTACTACTACTACTACTACTACTACTACTACTACTACTATTACTTCGACTTCTGCCGGTTTACCATGGGTGTTTGTGGCGACGGTATTCTTCAGGAATGTCCTTGCGTGTATCAACGATTGACAATGTTGCGTTATAAGTGTTGTCGTGGGCGGGTACTTTCTGAGACCCCCGTTGTTTTGTACATGGATGGTTTTGGACGCTGCAGGGTTTTTGATCGGAATGTGTGGTGGGTTTGCAGTCATGAGCCCGACGGCCCTTAAGCGTTGCAAGCTAATTTCAATATACCCGAAATCACCGACTTCAAACGGCAATCACAGCGCAACGTCTCGTTCCCCAGCCTACATGCCCGAGCCTCGAGCCGCTTTGTCAGAAGTTCTACACATACATACATACATACATACATGCGTACAGAGGTACATACATGCATACATACACACATGTACTTGCTTGTAAACAAGGCGAGGATGTGTTCCAAGCATACGGATATGCAGCCAGCTGAAAGTCCAATTTAAACACCAGGCTCCGACTCGTGAAGACAGGCGATCAAAACTTCAAGCCTAAACCCCTAAGCGCTCCGCACGAATGCCAAAACCCAAATCGCACAGATGCAGGCACTTTCAGGTCCGCACCGTGCGTGTTGCAGCGCCGTCGAGGGAGTGGGAGGCTCCGGCAGGGCCGTAATTTTGTTGTTTCGGCATCATTTGCTGTATGTCTCGCCGCTAAACCCACGGGGTTACTGAAAGTCATTGTTTGTTAGGGTCCAGTCGGCTGATAATCATTTGGGTATAACGTCGAGGCTCTCAGGACCAGTCTACAATCTGTACGTACAGAAGACAGAGACTACACGAGGCTTCCGTGGTCGTTTGAGTGGCCCCCCGGTTTAGATCGCAGGATTCAGAGCCAGGTGTTTTTCTTCCTTGAAGGGTTTAGGGCCTCAGGTTTCGCATGTATTGCTGGAGAGGAAAGTAGGACTAGGCCCTTAGGCGGACTAGCAGTCGTAGCCCGTAGTAGCAGCAGTACAGCAGTACAGCAGTAGCAGCAGCAGGAACACCAGCAGTAGCAGCAAGAGTAGCAGCAGTAGCAGCTGTCAATCTTCCCAAGCATCCTGAGCGTGCAACCTTGATTCTCGAACCTGTCGCAACCCGACCCGGAAACTCGGCACCCGAAATCATGTATACCTGGTCAACGTATAAACTTTAGCGGCTAGGCCGTTTGCCGGCTAGATGCTCAACCCTTCTGAAACCCCTTTTTACAAAACGTCAGCCCAGAATGTCTAAACCTCCACACCCTAACCCTGATGAAACGTTGGTGGAACCCCTACAGAACCGCTGAAGGGACACTTAAAGCAACCCTAACAGGAACCCTACTTGTAGGCCCTAAACCCTATACCCTAGTAGAATCCCTGTAGATCCCTTTGAAGGGACCCTTAAAGGAACCCTTATGACTACCCATGAACCTCTAAGTAACAGGAACCCTCAAAACCCAACTCCTCTGCAGGAGACAATAGCACCTGACTTCCAGTCTTCCAGCTGGGACTGACAGCCTGCTTGGCCTGGGTTTTAGGTTATGTGTTCTATAATCTATTAATTAGGGTTTAGGGTTTAGGGTTTAGGGTCTGGTGTAGGCTTTTAGGGTTCAGGGTTTCAGGTTATGTGTTCGAAAATCTGTTAATCGTTACCGCTGCTGCTGCTGCTGCTGCTGCGGCTGCGGCTGCTGCGACTACTACTACTACTACTACTACTACTACTACTACTACTACTACTACTACTACTACTACCACAACTCCTGCTACTACTACTACTACTACTACTACTACTACTACTACTACTACTACTACTACTACTACTACTACTAATACTACGACTACGACGACGACTACTACCACTGCTCCTGCTACTACTACCGCTGAACAACAACAACAACTACTACTACTACTACGACGACGACGAGGACTACTACGACGACGGCGGCGACGACTACTACTACGACGACGGCGACGACTACTACTACTACTACTACTACTACTACTACTACTAGTACTGCTCTTTACTGCAACTGCTACTCTTGCTGCCACTGTACCTGCAACTGCTACCGCTACTACTACTTCTACGACGACGACTACTGCTGCTATTACTTCTACCAGCTACAGCTAGTACTGCTACAGCAACAGCAACTACTACTACCGCTGCTACTATTACTACTGCTACTACTACCACCACTACTGCCGCTAATAGTACTGGCTCTAGTGCTCTGCCATACTCCTACTACTTCTTTTCCTCCGTCACCTGCGGCTGCTTCTGCCGCTACTACTACCGTTGCTTGTGGTGTACATGCTTTCTACTAGTTGCATACTTGTTATCAAGTTGTCTCATTTTGTTGGTCCTTGATGTGACGGTCAGTGCTACGATTTGTTGTTTTTCCTCGAAATGCAAGTATGGCTTCTGTTCTTCGTCTTGCCGTTCAGTGCTTGTTGGCGTACCTGCTGTCGTTGTTGGAGTTGTTGCTGTTGCACTAGCTCCGGGCCCCTGTTGGTAGGGCTGCTGCTAGATGTATCCAGCTCCAACCCGAAAGTCATGTGTGTGTGCGCGTGTCAGCATCAGTTCCAAGCAAGATCAACCATCGTTTCAGAGCGGGTCAGGCGTCCCGAAAATTTGGGGGTCGCCGGCACCCAGACTGTCCAAGCATACTTGGCAATGACACTTTGCCAAATTATCAGAGCTTTGTAGTATTGAATAGCGGTCCTTCAGTGCAGTCCACACACACGTTCGTTCATAATGAAGTATTCTGCGAGCAGGCGTTTGCTTCGAGGCATGTTTTTGTTTCGGGTTGTTCCTGCTGTGGGAATCTCTTTCTGAAAAAATGTGTTTCGTGTTTCGGGCGTTCAGAAGGTCAAAGAAACGGTGTCCTTGCGGTAAGCACGGGTGTAGTACTGGCCGACCATGGGTGAATTTGTGATGTCTGAAGTTGTTGATCAGCGGGTGCAACAATTTGCGTATGGTGGGGGTCACCTACTGGCAGTAGCAGGGGAAGGAGCAGGCAGGGCAAATTTCAAATCACCTATAATTTCTAGCGTGCATCAGCACGCTAACGCTTTATCGTAAGCCCTATATACGGCAAACTATGTGCCCTAACTCAGCACGCGCTAAAGCCTATCGTCCTGGGCCTACACCTTCTAACCGATACCTTACTCCTGGGAGTTTCCGAAATTAAACTTACTGTAGCACCCGAAATAGTAGGATCCTCATTTTAAGGATCCAAACTAAGGTACACCTAATTTCGGAAGCTTCCTTATGACCTACCAGGATCCTCCAAATAGCACTTGGACTGTCTGGGAAGGTTAGATGAGACATGGCCGAGCCCACAAACAAAACAGGGGTTGAACAAATAGTAGATCGTGTTGCCCAGTGGTTCCCATTATTTCTACTAGCAAATACCTCGAAAGTTCTGTTCGATTTATCAAGGCACTTATACTAATTGGACAAGCTGAGACGAGGATTCTCATCCGGTTATGGAGTGGGGATTTTTTTCTTCAAGCTCAAGCTCTTCGGCGTAGTCGGAGTAGCGGAAGAAGCAGTATTGTGTAATGGCAATGCGAATGATCTCCGCAATTCCTGGACACATCTACATCAAGAATTCCTGAGACCCTATTTTTCTAAAACCCTAAAGCCTTCTCAGATGATTTCTCAACTCCCACAAGTGGGCCTGGCTGCACCGAGAAATTTTGCACGAGAATTTGAGCTTGCGAGCTCCACCCGAAGAGCAGTGCATCAAGGAATTGCACCTGCAACTTGAGATTTCCAGGTTTGTCGGGTTCCATTGATTCTGACGTTGAGTCTTCAAGGTGAGCCGGTTTAGCGGCATGTATAGGGTTGCAGGGTTGCCGGCTTTGGTGTTTTGGGAGGACAGATTTATAGTTTACTTGATTTAGGCGTCAGGGCTCAGGGTAGGTTTGTAGTTTCAAGGCTTGTGCTTTAGCCTTCTGAGGTGTACTTTAGGGCTCGGATAGAACGCCTAATGATACTTTCTTTAAGGGGCTTCTAGGGTTGTAGCCTTTGAATAGAGGGGGCCGTGAGAATTGGAATTGGGAGTCGTGTTTTGCCACAATTGGTTATATGGGGATACAAGGGGATACTGTTGCCAGTTATTCCGATTTCTGCATCCTCGGATTTCTGAAACTCTAAACCTACCCTGGCTGGGTCCTTGTTACGGAGTTAAATCTAAATTACCATAATAGGGATCTATATGTCGTAACTTGCATTAAGCCCCTCACCCCAGACCTCTAAGTCATCTGGATCACGGTTTCGACTGTCAAGGCTTTTGCTGGGTTCTTGTTGAAGGATTTAATTGAAGTCACCATAGTCAAGAAACCACGTTATTTACTGTGGGTTCCTTTTTTTTTGCCATTATGGCAACTTAAACTAAGTTCCTGAACGAGAACACGGTTTGGGTTCTGGGTGCGAGGTTCAGGGCTGGAGGTTGTGGCTGCGGGTTTGGGGTGCCCCCATCCAATTCCTAAGCCCTGAACCCTTAATGTAGCCTATGCTTGACATTGCAAAGCTTGGGACCGGGCAGTGTTTTCGGAGTCTTCTTACATGTCAATTGTGTAGTGTACACGGTTTAGGGATTTTAGGGTGTAAACCCCAAGGGTTGCTGACAATAGGTTCTTTGGTGCAGAGGGTTTAGGGGTTTAGGGGTTTAGGGGTTTAGGGTTTAGGGTTTAGGGTTTAGGGGTTTAGGGGTTTAGGGTTTAGGCTCTTAGAGTATCCATGCTTTCATTGATGCTCAGGCTGCCTTGGAGGAGGGTTGAGGCATGTCGAGGGTTAGGCATTGGCTCCCGGATGGAAAGGGCCAACTTTGGTACTTAAAGGATGATGGGATTTAGTTACTAGGGTTATAAATACGGTAACTATACTTATATCCCCAATTAGGGTACTTATAACCGGCATCAGTTTCCGACTGCTTGAAGGCCGCATGTAGCTGGTCACACTCTCAGGCAGTACCGACTTGACAGATCAAGCAGCATTGGAAGGCCAACTCAGCGCACATCTCGCCTCAAAACCCAATCAACAAACCCCCTAAAGTTCCGAATGTTCTTATAATATAGATCACTATAGTAACTATCTCATCAGCCCTCAACCGCACACGCTAAACCCGAAGCCCTGAAGCGCCGACCTGGGCGCTTCAAAGCCCCCCAAGCTGTCCAAACAACTGCCGGGATAACCCGAAACCCCCAAAAGACCTAAACACACAAACCCTAAACCCTAAACCCTAAACCCTACAAGCTTGCAACCCGGAATGAAGCTCTAGACCCATATCGATCTACACGGCTCAAGCCCTTACGCCCCATGATCCTCCGAAGAAGGAAGCTCTAAACCTTCTAAGCCCTCAGCCCCAAGCCCTCTACACCTGAAGCCTGAAACCCTAAACCCCTCAACCCTGAACCCTACATCCCAAAACCCTACACCCCCAAACCCTAAACCCGAAGCCTTCTACCCCCGAAGCCCTAAACCCTATTAAACAGCAAGCAGCAACCCAAGCAGCTATTAAGGCCACTATATCATACTAGTAGAACCCGGCTATAGACCCCTTATAGAGCCCCTTTAAAGGAACCCTACTCTAATTCTTAAGGCCCCTATAAACACCACGGGATGGGCGCCCCGTCGGCTCCCGCTTGGCCCCGTGCGCCCGCGGCCGCCTCGCCTTGGCCCTGGCACTTCGAAGCAGCTCTAATATAGGGCTCCTTTCAGGGATCCCCAGGGATCTATAAGGGTTCCTTAAAGGGATCTATAAGGGTTCTATAAAGGGTTTAGGGTTTGGGAGTTTCCGAAAATCGGGGGTACCTTATTTTGGGGTCCCCTATTCTTGGAAACTCCCATATAGGCGGGGCCTTAATGGGCTCCTGTAGAGGATCCTCAGGGATCCTTTTGAAGGACTCTTGGTTTAGGGCTCAAGACTTATATAAGGGTTCTAGAATATATAGGGGCCTTAATAATTAGAATAGGGCTGCTTTAAAGGATTCCTTCAAAGGGGTCCTATAAGGGTTACTATGGGGGGTTACTGTGGGGGATTAGTATAAAGGCTTAGCATAGAGGCAACAATATTTATCAATACTTGCTTAGGGGTTCCTTATTGCAATTATAGTGTAATGGGCCCCAAAACCCTATTCTAATTATTAAGGCCCCTATAGTATTCTCCTTTTGGTTTGAGTTACGAGAAATACCCTTATGACCATTGTTACTGACAGTGCCCCTTTCCTTTTTTCGTTTCTTGTATCATCCTTGTGATTATTGTTACTAGCATTTGTCTTATGGTTATTGTTAATTTAGGATATTTCTGGTTACTTTCGCAAGTGCTAGACCCATGATTATGGCTACTATCATTACCCTCATAATGATGATGTCTATTGCTGTTGATTTGGACGGTCTTCATGTATATTTTTCTTTTCACTTGCATGATTTTTACTGCTAGTACTGTTGCCCACATGGTTGTTGTTACAGCTCATCCATATTGATACTTATTTTGATTGGTAACGCGCATGATTGTTATGACTACTATTACCCTATATCTTTTGAACTGCTACTAGCATTGTCATGTGTGTGTGTGTGTGTGTGTGTGTGTGTTTGTGTGTTACTGGTATTCTGACTAGTACTGTTACATCAACCCCGATGGTAGCCCTTACATTTCTGAAACCGAAGTAATGTAGGAACCTAAATAATCATCAATGCCATTTTTGGAGCGTCCTTGCTTGAATTAATAGGCCTCCAAACCCTATTCTAATTACTGCGGTTACTAAGGCCCCTATATTGAGAGAAACCCTAAACCCCAAACCTCCACCCGGATCCGTCAAGTCGAGCCGTGCTCAGGTGGCCCAGCTCCGAGAATGAGCTGGAAGCAGAACACGAGGTTTAGGGTTTAGGGTTTTGGGGTTCAGTCGAAGTGAGAGTTTCCGAAAATTGGGGGCACCTCATTTTGGGGTCCTGAAAACAAGGATCCGACTATCTAGGGTAATGTATTAGAGTCCCCTATTTTCGGAAACTCCCAAGTGGTTCAGGGTTTTGGGTTTGAGAGGTATGGTTTTGGGATAGGGTTGTTTGGGGATTAGGACTTATCGGGTTAACACTTGGGGCTTTTTGGATTTTAATGTTTAGGGCTGCAGGGTGTAGGGTTGTTCGGGTATTTTGGCTAGAGTTCCGGCATTAAGGTGCAGGATTTCGGCGATTGAATTGCGCGGTTGAGCTGAGTTCTGCTGCGTTAGATTTGTGTTTCAACTGTTGGAAGCTCTGTCTAGGCTTGTGGGGCTGGGGTAAACGGTTTGCCGTTTCAGGGTTCAGGGTCGTGTTCGAGCTAGGGCGGAACAAAGAGGTCGGAATAGACCCTTGATTCACCAAGGTTTAATTTGGTAGCTGAATGGGGGATTTAACACGTGTATTCATGGCTTGCATTGAGGTCAGAGTTTGTCTGTAACCGTAAACCCGAACGTTATGAGGCTAGGGGCTAGGGACTTTGAGCCTTTGTGGTTTCGGATCTGAGGGTGGTTTAGGCTTTGGCATTCTACCCATAGGCCCCATAGTAGTTCCTTTTTGGGGTTCATACTTAGAATCCTATAAGGCACTCCCAAAAGGAACTACTATGGGGCCTATGGGTAGGCAACAGGGTTAGGGGAGCTTGGGCCTCAGGATCCACGGTGAAGCGCAAAGATTACGCGAGTCCATTGTCTGCTGCTGGTCGATCAGCGCTTGTGTTTCTTGAAATCTCTTAAATGAGAGTTTCCGAAAAACAAGGGGGTCTTATTTTGGGGTCCTGATAATAAGGATCCTACCATTTAGGGTACTAGAATAGGGTCCCCTATTTTCGGAAACTCCCAAATAGCAATCTTGGCTCAGCTCTAATACGGAGCACGGTCACAAGTATGCCCCAAAGGGTCCAAAGTACCTGTATAGTAGAATGTAGGGCTTCTATATTAGGAGTTACTATTATGATTTGGGGAAGTATTCCCCATAACCGTACCTAGGACCCTTTGGGTGCTTCATCAGCCCTAAACCTCAATATGGGAGTTTCCGAAAATTAGGGGTTCCTTATTTTGGGGTCCTTATAATAAGGACCCTACTATTTAAGGGTACTATATTAGGGTCCCCCATTTTCGGAAACTCCCATATCTAGAAAATCTGTTCACCCAGTTGCTGGCAGTATGAGGGACAGTAGGACCCTGTTAAGAAGACTCCCTCATCTAGGAACCATGTACTTCGGGGTTTAGCTTAGGCGTTCCCTTGGTATCTTTTTCATGTTCCTTACATCATTTCGTGAGGTTTCTTTCTCAAGCCGTCAGCCGATGTGTGTTTGTGCTATCGTTCCCTGACTCAGCTGGCGACCTGGATAATACGTGCCCTATGAAGATGGATACCGGCAACAGAGCGCATCGTGGACGTGGAAGCCCCGGGCGATCAGCAGCTTGTGCCTTCAACAGGGAAGGCCGCTCCGCTACTGCCTGCGAGGAAATTATTCGTGCGGCCGAAGATTCTGTTTTGAGACGGGTCACGTTTTGTCGCCTGACGGCGAGGCCACCTTCATGCAGCAAGTGTCGGCGTTCCTGGGGCGGACAGGAACATTATATACATGTTCGCAATTCTGCGCTGAGCCTGAAGTCTGGCAACCTGGCTGATGAGGTCGCAGCTCAGCTGAAAGTTGCACACTGTAACCCTTAGGATCATCATTAACCGGACATAGTCGGATCCGCAAGGTGGGCTCGTTTTAAGCAATTACAAAGATCCCAAACTCCAAGACCATCACAATTTAAGCATCAGTTCTTTCAGAGCCGGAAGTATCGATGACATATAGGCTTACTCAACAGGCTACCAGTGAAGCGTCAAAGTCTCGGAAGATGACCTAGAACCCTAACCTACCCGAAGCCCTGAACCCTCAACCCCCAAACCCTAAAACCCTAAACCCTACCTCTGCACCCCTATAAACCCTACACTTGAAGCCCCTGAACCTTAAAGCCGAACTCTGCTTTACACTTTCTGCCACCCGCAGGAACTCCTACACAAACGATTACTGGAGCAAGGACGATGAAAGAGAAGGCCCATTGGGCTTTAGGGTTTAGGGTATTCTAGTAAGTTTGAGGGTGCAAGGTAAAACTCCGATACTTGTGCTTGGGAGCATGGTTCCGATGATCATACAGATATCCGCGCATGTTCTGCTTTGGTTCTGCTTCCTGCACCCTGGGTGGTCGACATTGAACCCAAGCCCAGGCCTGACAAAACAACCTTCTAGCATCGCCTATAGGAGCCCTTATAGTGCCCCCCTATAGGTACGCCTTTTTTGTATCCAACTTACCTGATACTCGCACGTTGTTCATGACTGTCGAAGTTAACCTTTCAACGCTGCTTACGGCGTCGTTGAATCTGTAACACCAGCAAATGCCTAAACTCGACGGACCATATTTAATACGGAACCCGAAAAAGGTAGGCTCCTCAGGGTCGAGGTAGGCTTTGAGGGAGTGAATGCCGGGTATCTATATGCCCGCTCCTGCTACAAGTACTCCGTACGAGATCAGCAAGATCCCCTACCTATAGGAACCCTTATAGTATCCCCTCTAGTAACCTTACAGGGTACCCAAGCACCCCAACTTTCGACCCTCGACCACACCGGCCTGAGACGCGAAACTCGAAACCCGAAGCCGCAGTTGCCGCTCCAAGCCAGGATCAGGCAAATGGTCCTCCAAGCAGCACTGCCGGTGCCCCAGGTTGACATGTACTACAGTATAGTATACTATACTACACTATAGTATAGTATAGCATTGAATAGAAAAGTGTCTAGTCTAGGAATATGGATGTAGGTTTCTGGCGCAAGAAGCCGCCTGCTCGTAACACATGTTTTCTCGAGATTGTAAGTGCGCGGCCTCAGCGCTCAATGGTTGAACTGCCGAGGCGTTTTGTAGATTCGTGTCCAGTAGAACTAGTTCGCAGAGATTCAATGTTGGGAGCTCCATACCCCTTATCCAAGGAATGTACCTGAGAACATAATATTGGGTCCCCCTATGATTTAAGGCACATCCCTAAACCCTAAACCCCATGATTTAAGGTACATTCCTTCACTGAAGGGTCTTGGGCTCTGTGCGACAGTACCTGCAACAGACTCAGGAGTGGCTTTGGAGGCCCCAAAGCCGTAACCACTCGTCTGGTTTCGTGGCTCCGGGAATCGTTGCAGGTTAGAGCCAAATGAGGGTTGCGGAGTTTGAGGGCTGGGTTTTTTGTAGTTTTCCCATAGGCCCCATAGTGGTTCATTTTGGGATTACCTTAAAGGATTCGAAATATGCAAAAGGAACTACTATGGGGCCTATGGCTAGAGGTTTAGGGCGAGGGCTCTAGAGGTTTGGGATTCGGTGTGAAGGCTGCGGAGTTCTTGCTACCGTGTCTTCTCAACCCTACAATCATAGGGACCCTTAGAGGGGTAAGGGGGAGGGGCGTAGGGGACTATACTTCCTTAAATAGGCCTTATTAGGTCTTTATTGCGGCATTACGGCCCCCTACCCCCTCCCCCCTACCACCCTAAGGGTCCTTATGATACGACAAACCACATTTTCTTTAGACCCACCCGTAAACCATCCATACTGCAGGGGGCAAGCGCTCCTGGTCGAGTACTGCCTGGGATTGGGAGGAGGCATGAACGGTTCAGGGCATTTAGGGTGTTGGGCGGTTGTACGTTATGCTGCATTCTGGTTGGGTGATGGTGCAGTGCGGGTGGGAAATGTGCAAGGCACTGGTGCGGAAGGTGCTGCAACCCTCAAATCTTAATGTTGCTGGATTGACCGCAAATTCCTAAGTAGGTATCGATATACGATATGTTTTAGACTTTCCTGGTTGTCGAATATAGAGCCCTAATCATAAGTAGGTTTGGGGACTGTTGAAATCGACACCTAGTAATCTCTCAACCCCATTCCCCGCCCTAGACAAGGGAAGGAAGCAGGTGACCTTCTCAGAACTTCCGCTTCTCAGGCTTGCCAGTGCCGAAGTTTAGGACAACGAAGCAGATTACTGTGTTAGAGGGCTACACTTAGAGGATCATGGGACTTAGCAGCTAGAGTTATAATTAGGGTAACTATACGTATGACCCCAATTAAGGTACTTATAACCTTATTTACTAAGTCCCATGATCCTCCAAGTAACAGTAAAAGGGTTTCATGCGGTAGTATTGTAGGCTTCTGAGTTGCGGGGCTCGATATCGACTTAGTAGTTCCTCAACATGTTTTATGAGTGTTGTATAGGGTGTTATAAAGTTCCTACACCGTAGGGTTGTTCGGTGTTTGATGGATTTTGTGCCTGTGTATAGGGATCCATAGAAATTTGGTCAGCGCATGCCTGGGTTTCCTTCTGGGAGTACGGTTGCTCGTAGCAGAGCCTTGCTTGTGTATCCTAAGCCCTGAATTAGTTGACTCTAAACTTTACCTCCCAACATGTAAACCCTGTGATTCAACAACAGGAACCAGTTTTGTTGATAACGTAGAGCAGTATCTAGGCTGGAATGATTTCCCGTACTCTTCCTACGCCTAGGGTTCCATATTATTTCTGTACGATTAATGTACCCCAAAACCCTAGCCTCATTATGAAGGCAACGCAGCTTGTCGCTCCGCTGGCAGTGCCCACCGCCCCTAGGCCCCCTAGGCCATCGAAATGGAACCGTGGAAACCGGATGAGCAAAAAAGCATCCAGTGCCTACCCCCTGCAGCCCTGAGCCCGGCACAGAATCCCAATAGTATGAAGTCTTATAGATCAAGAGCCCTCAATACTATAGAGTTTAAAAAGTAAGCACGAGAGGAGCAAGAGGAGACGGAAGAGGTGGCCTGCCAGGTCTTACGATTCACTGGGCAGTTTGTCCTTGAAGTTTGGAAGTCGCCCCTAAACCCTAAACCCTCAACCCGAAACCCTCAACCCTCAACCCTAAGCCGCGCCATGGTATCT